>PVLA01000287.1:258889-634651 GCA_004027455.1 Hydrochoerus hydrochaeris
ACAGAGCAGCGGGCAGGGCCAGGGCGCAGGCGGCGGGGCCGGGGGGGGGCCTGGGGGGGGGGGCAGGGAGAACGAGCAGTGGGCAGCGGGGAGCAGGGAGCAGGGTGCGGGCAGCGGGGAGCAGGGAGCGGGCAGCGGGGAGCAGGGAGCGAGCAATGGGCAGCAGGGAGCGGGCAGTGGGCAGCAGGGAGCGGGCAGTGGGCAGCGGGGAGCAGGGAGCGGGCAGTGGGGAGCAAGGAGTGGGGAGCGGGCAGCAGCCCCGCGCCCCGCGCACCCACCCGCAGCCGCAGCCGGCCCGTCGGGGGCGCCCGCGCCATGGCGTCGGGCCGGCTCAACCCGGCCGAGGGCGCAGCGCCCGCTCCCAGCGCCGCCGCCGCCGCCGCCGCCGCCGCCTCCCCGCCCTCCCCGGCGACCGCGCCTCCGCCCCCGCCTCCGCCTGCGCCCCGCGCCCCCGCGGCCGCGGCCCGGGGCTCCGCGACAACAATGAGAAAATGGCTCCAAGCCCGCGCTCACCGGGTGCCGGGTCTGCGGGTACATCTTGCTCAGCTCGCGGATCATCCACGCCGTTCAGCTGGGGGCGCCCGGAGGGGCGCGCGGTGCATTGGCCCCGGCGGCCCGGGCGGCGGGAGCGAGGACGGCCGGGCCGGCGGGGAGGCGGCGCGCTCGCGGGGGACGCGGCGCGGGCGGCAGCGGCGGCGGCGGCGGCGTCTCGGGCCCGCCGTGGACAGGGTCTCCGGCCGCCCCGATCCGTCCGTCCGGCCCGGCCCGCCGCGCCTCGCCAAACTTTCCGGCTTCGTCTTTGAACCGGCGCCGGGCTCCGCTCGCAGGGCCGCCCTGGGCGCCGCCGCACGAACTCTGCGCGCCGAGGCTCCCGCCGGCTCCGGCTCACTGCAGGTCTCGCTCACGGCGACGGGCAGCTACAGGGCACCTTTGCGCTTCTTGTGCCACATCTCATTTCCTTATTTTTCTTCCTTCCTGTTTTCTTGTCTTTTTTTTCCCCCCTTTTTAACCCCAATGAAGGGAATTGTAAAAATAAGAGTGAAACGCTTGCGGCTTTTTTTTTTTTTTTGCAAATCTCTCTCCTTTCAAACTCCGCGAACACCACCTCAAAATAATGTGCAAGTGTGTAAGAGGGGAAGAAAGCAGCCAACAGCCCAAACACCGCTCCGAACAGCTCTAACAACACGCTCTGTGTAGGTGACTTCTTTGACCAAATTTAGCAGCAGCTAATCATTAACATTCTGATACATATTCACCACCGGCCTCCGAGAGGCCGCGGAGCATCCCGGGAGATGTAGTCCACCCCGGGCGATCGTGGCTGAGCAGACCGCCAGGTTGACTACAACCACCGGCCGGCCACGCGACCACTCCGGGGCGCTCTCCTAGCGCCCCGCCCTTCCCAGGCGCGGTAGGCGCTTGCAGCAACCAATCAGAGGTGGCTGAACATTAATCGTCGTTCTGTGTTACTGCCCATCATTTCACTGCTGACAAATGGTAAGCATGAGGGGAGGAGCCGAGCTGCTGGAACCCACGTGGGGGCCGGGCGTCGAGGGTGGCTCCGGCCAATCAACAGAAAGGGATAGGTTGGCGGGGGCGGGGCGGAGACGACCCGCCCAAGGCGGAGCTTAGCGTTGGTTGACGTTCCTTAGCGCGAGCGTTCGAACCGGGGAAACATTTGTTCAGCTGTCAATCAAAGTAACGTGGGCCCGGGAGCAGGGCGGCTGCCTCTGCTGCTGCCCGGGACGCATCTTCAGAGCTAGGCGGCGGCGGCGGCGGCGGCAGCCGAGGAGAAAGGGCGGAGGCGCAGAGGCTGGGGCCTGCCGGTGTCGTCCTGCTGCACCTTCCCGCCTGGTTTCCTGGGGGCCCGGCGTGGCCGCAGCCGTCAAAACCCCAAAGCCGGAGGCCGCCGCCTGGGCTCCAAGCGGGAGCGGGAGCGGGAGCGGGCGCGGGCGACCCGGCCAGAGGAGGCGCCCAGGATCGCCCTCTCCCGGCTCGGGAGGCGCGGCCTTCAGGCCTACCAGGCCCAGCGCCCGGGTCCGAGAGTCCGCTGGGCCCGCTCCCCTCCGGACCGTCTCGCCTTTGCGCTCCAAAGAACTCGAGAAAAGTGCAGTAGGGAATTAGCTAGTGTGAGTGGGTGCGGACGTTCATTTCTGAGCACCCTTTCCTGCTTGAGATCTTCTTGGTTGTTCTGAAAAAAATGGAAAAACATTCGTTTTTGTAACGATGTCCTTTTCTCGGTGCAAGAACTAATGATTCAGTGTTCAACCCGGCGCATCCTCGAGCCCGCCATGGAGGAGGACTTCTGCAGAGCCTGGCTGCCGGGTCTTCTGTCCCAGTCTCACTGGAAGCTCAGAACCTGCACCGCCAAATATTTCAATCCTGCAAATGGTTTCTCCTCCGTCCACAAAATAAGAGGCTTGAGTCCTCAGGCAGTTTTCTGCACCCCACTGTGCCTACCTAGGCAAGCGTGCCTGCTGAAAAGTGGCCAGTCCCAAATGAGATGCCTTTGAGTACACATGATGTTGAAGAATTAGTAAGAGAAAGTGAGATAATTCAACAACTTATGGTGATTCCATACAGACGCTACATTTTTGACTTATCAGTTAAATACATTTTAAATTCATTTGGCCTCTTTTCTTTTTACTTTTCTAACCTGGCTGCTAGAAAATTTAAAATTGCTCTGCATGCTGACATATTTCTATGGGACAGCACTATTTTGAGATACTCCCAAGAACCGAACGTTAGATTGCGTGAGACTCTAGGACAGTGTACTTTCTAAGAACAACAACGATCTCCTTTTATTCTGAGGTTGGTTATTTACTCTTACTGGAAATTTTCAGCTCTGTTAAATCACTATAATGCTTGTGTGGGAAGTTCCATGATGTCTACTTTAGTCAGAATGTTAGCCAGTTCTGTGAGAATAGAGAGTTGGTTGTATACAAGGCTGCAGTCCAAATGCCCAGAATGATACTGACCCATAGTTGGTGCTTAGAAAATATTTGCTAATTGCATTAATGAATAAATACCACCTTGTATCAATATAAAAAGCTTCTGCATTATTCGGGCCATATTTATTGAAGTTCTGTGCAGTTAATTCCAAGATAGGAAGTAGAATTCTAACGGTAGACCCTAAAGAGCAGAGGGTCAGTGAACAAAGATACTTTGATGAGTTTGTATCCCATAGCTTAGGGTAGGACCTTTCTCCTAATACCTCCTGAAAGGTTGTGTCAACAGAAGGGAGACTAAAAACATCAGGGGGTTTCTTTATTGTTTTAAGTACAGTGGTAAACGATGGCCCTCATATAGGGTTCCTGTTTGGCTGTGGGGCAGCTCTGAATGGTCCACAGCTATGTCCCAGGAAGATGGCTAGTGGTCCAGCCCTTGCCCAACCAGGAAATGGGTCGCATGGCTACTTTTGTGTCTTCTACTGTCTGCCTGTGCTTCTCTCATTATACTTGTTACAAACTTGGCTCACTTGTGAAATCATCTGGAGACTTGTCTTATTCCTGCCACAGACCTGGGCAGAGTGGTCTCCAGAGTTTTCTCATGGGAAGGGCATGGCGGTCAGTATTCCTGTTAAAAGACAGGCCTGGGTGAGGGTGGGGTTCCAATCCAAAGTGATACACACCAAGCAGGAAAACTTTTCTCTCAGTTTAGATGTTGCAAGCCATTTATTACTTCATCAAATATTTATTGAATACCTGATATGTACCAAAATATGGAATTTAACAAATATGTCTATTATTCATTTCTTGCTTCTTAACTCTAAACTTACCATGTTTGCCTGCTCAGTGAAAATGGATCTGGGCCCCTTTAAACATTTTCTAGTGGCTGCAAAAGCTTTGTCAGTAAAAAACGCCAGAGAGACATTGCAGAGGAAAGGCTTGATTGTTAGGTCTGGTATGTATACTGGGCAAGTACCTTAGGCACAAGTAGCAAGCAGTAGTACCTTACAACTTCCTCCAGAACCTCCCTTTAATGCTTTTGGAGCAAGCATCACTGAAGAGCTTTCTCTTGACACTCCAGCCGACAGACCTCTAGCAGGTCTGGAGACTGAGTATCTGGCATGATCCAGAAGGCAGGTTTTCAGAGCAGTCCACCTCTTATTCGGAGAGCTGATGTTGTGCTCTCTTGAGCAAGGTCCAGATGAGCTCAACCCTACAATCTGGGGCAGCTCTTTTATGGATACTCTATCTCAGTCTAGTATTAGTAGTAGTATCTGCTCCTTATATCTGCTATTTCTGTATGTTCTAGAGTTTTTTCCTACCAATTCCTCTCTGCTCTCACACCTATTATTATAAATAATAATAATCTTGTAGTTAGGACTTGTTCAAATTATATTCTCTCCAGGTTGGACCCAGATGGATGGAGTAAACAACATAAGCTCAGGGGGTTACACTCCCGTAGAGACAGAGTACGAAGTGCTACCAGGGTAGATGGAGCATTGGGGTAGGAGCCAGCAGAGTGATAAAACTGGTTCACAGAGAAGGTTGTGGAAGGCGTCTTAGTGGAAGCAACATTTAAGCAGATGCCTGAATACCAAGAGAGAGAGAGTCAATCATGGAAAACATCACTGAGAAACAAATTTCAGATGCTGCGAATGTCCCATTTCAGGAAGTCCTGGTAACTATGAGGGTTATTAAAAGACCAGTTTGTTCCATGGGAACAGTAACATGATTAGGTCATGGCCACAGCTATGGGTCCTGATCACCTGAAGCTTCTTACAGCTGATAAAGACATTTGTGGATGTCCTTTTGTAATACTAGGGATTGACGCCAGGCCCACACACATTGTAGGCAAACTCTATAACAGGGCTACATCCCAAGTCTATTTGAAATCTGATTTTGAGGCAGGGTTTTGGTTAATTTCCCAGGCTGACCTTGAGCTTAGGTCCTCCTGCTTTGGCTTCCTGAGTAGGTGAGATTACAGGTGTGTGCCACCATTCCCAGCTACGGTAGTTGTTTGCTATTTTGATTGTAGTGGAAAGATGTCACTAGGAGGAGAAAAGGGCTGTAGGCAGGAAGTGAAGGGATCATTACTGGTATCAAAATGGTTCCAAGGTACCCACATTCATTCTCGACACAAAAGACTAAATGTATTTTGGAGACATGGATCTGTACAGAGGCACACACCCCCCCTTCCCTCCCACACACGCGCCTGGCTCTGCATAGTTTTACCCCACTGATGAGTGACGGCCAAATGTTACTCCAGAGTAGAGGAACCCACACAGGTGGGGAGTGCCAAGCTCTGCTGTGAACAGACAGCCAGAGCACCAGTGGTCATAGAAAATCGAGGGCATACAGATCCATTTCTACATCAGCAACAGACTTGCTCAGTCACTGATCCACCACCACGCTCTTCTGTAATGAGATGGAGATAACTGGGCATTATATGTTTTACTAACAGATTTAATCATCGATCTCCACAAGACTGTCAGTTTTCTAGACCTGGCGAGAGAGAGTGCTGTCTTTGCCAGTAGCTTCTGTGTGCCATCTTAGGGTTGAGGTGACCCTTCTTGATTTAGCAGATACGAGATAAGAGCCCTCCCCCCACCCCCCGCCTTTGAGGTGTGGGGAACCGTCCAACAGTGTGGTAGACAGATTTGTGTCAGGAGGTTTCTGGGGGAAACCCTCTTCTTGGAAACGCTGCAGTTTTTAATCCCTCCAGGTTGTCCTCAGTTAAGTCTTGTGGTAGAGAGGAACACAGACCTCTCTCTTCCCTCTCGGGGACTGGTGTGCAGGCAAAGGGACATGAATATGGGGAAGGGTGGTCTGGTCTGGAATTCACTTGGAACAAGCCAAGGGACCCCACGGGGATCCTGGCTTACTAGCTGTGTGTGGAGGCAGGAAGTGTAAGTCTTTCTCATTCTGAAGAGCTCCTGGTTGAAGACAGAGATCCCTCTGGCTTAATCACTTAGCACTACAAGATACCTGTGGTTGTAAAGGTCAGTGTATGCCTCCCTGCCATTAATGGTCCTATGCAATGTCAGCAATAGTTCTGAGGGGTTAAAGGGCCCTGAAACTTTCTGCTAATCTGACCAATTGTCTTGAATAGTTACAAAGAAAGGTTAATTAATTTATACTGTGTGCTGATTAAGCAAATCATTTCTAAGGGATACATCGTTAGAGCCACTTTCCCTGAGCAAAGCTCTCCGTACCTTTCCTTTTTTCCAATCTAGAAAGGAATTTGAAAAGATTTTTGTTCCATTTTCCTGCTTTTAAACAAATTATTTCCACTTTAAAGATTAATCAACTGAGGCTCAGAAAGAAGTACATCATCTGAGGTTTTGTGGCTTGAAAGTGCCAAAGGGGATATTGTCTCTTAATTTCTTGCTTTGTACCTTGCGTAAACCCAAATTCCACAGCCGGTATTCAATGAAAGTAGGTAATTTAAGTGCAGCTCAAGACTCTTGCCTGGTTTACTTCTTTTCCAGTGGATGCTTTATTGCGGGAGTGGGGGTGTCTGGGTGAATTGAGGAATGATTGTGTTGCAGCTGCCTCTGGGCAGAGGCTGACATTGAGGGTCCCCTCCACCACGAGCCTCCCCCACTGCACCCAGCGTGGAGCATCTGAAGGCTTGGTGAGTGAAGCGCGAGGGGGTTGAGCAGAGCTGAAGCTCCAGTCCTCTTCCTTTCCGCGCACACCTCTTCCTGCACACAGCTGCCCTTGCTGTGCCTGCTGGCAGCACTGCACTCGTGCTGGCTACCAGAAGACCCTGCAGGGCAGATGTTACGGGAGCAAGACTGCGCATTCACTCCGAATCAGGGCATGTGGAGGGTGGGGTATCTGTAGGAAAATACAGCTAAATACCTTATTGCTCTAAGCAAGAATAGCAATTCTTGAAGGCTCATCATCATTTTCACCAATCCCAGGCCCCACTTCTTGAGCTGCTGTACCCCTCTAATCTCATCTATATGGTGTCTCCTCCTCAGCGTGCTGAGTGTGATCTCTAAACACTTTCCCCCATAAATGCAAACATTTGTGTCTTTGAAAATACTTTGTTTTCTCAGTACTGAATTGGTCAGATGGAGAGAATTCGTGTGTGTGTGTGGTCCCGGGGATTGAACCCAGGGCCTTCTCACTAAGCTACATCCTCAGCCTTTTTATGTTTATTTTGAGACAGGGTCTCCTTGAGTTACCAAACTGCCCAGATTGAGCTTGAACTCATGATCCTCCTGCCTCCTCTTCTTCCTCGCCAAGTGCTCAGATAACAGACAGGCACCATCATGCCCAGGTTAAGGAGGAGTTTTATTCAAGATCAGCTGCTAAGATTGATTATATTTTCTTCCCACTTTTTTTAAACTTCCCAAAAAATGACCTCTTGAAAGGAAGGTTGTTTTGGAGAAAGTGGCTGCCAACACTTTTTGCTGAAATTGACGAGTTATCTTGTAAAGTGATCTAAACTCTAAGAACATGTGATCTTGATGTGGGCCCCACTGCTGCTTTTCAGTTCACGGCGTAGCCTTGGTATAATATTATCTATCACTTGGATTCTGGTGAATCACAAGACTCCCTTTAATAGCGGTCCTTGCCAGAGAGCAGGAATGAGGCATCGTTTGCAGGAGAGAAGCTCACCCACTGTGCTGCTACTTTTAGAAAAGACTCTGGTATTCCGGGAGATGGTCGTTCATAGAAGCACCTTCTACCTCTCCTGCTTCGTTTTATACAGAACGAAATTTGAATGTTTTCATGATACATTTTTTTAAATATGTCCTCAAGAGCGACCTTATTTCTTTCTAGACCGCAAGTGCTTACATATCACTCACTATTATTTCTGATAATATACAAATGCATCGAGAGAGAGAGACAGGATGATTTTTATAATCCTCGTTTTACAGACTAGAAAACCGAGGTTCCATAAAAACATTGGCTATACAATTAGTTTGCAAACGATTTGGGAATCAAACTTGAGCTTTCAGAATTTACTTCTTTCTACTCCTTTAATGCTGCCTTTTAATGTCAAATAAGTGTGATGCTTTGTGGCCTCGTGTGCCTCGGCCTTACAGACTCAGGTCAGGCAGGAGAAGCAGACCATTTTACAGATTCGAAAGCTGACACAGACAACGCTGATAGGCCCGGCTCGTGACTCCCTGTAAATAAGGTACATATCAGCTCTACAATTCAAATTTCTATGGATAACCAGGTAAAATCATTATGATTTAAAATCCCAACGTATTTACATTTAGAAAATATATGGGAACATATTATCAGCGTAAGCTGTACGTCAGCTAATTAGATGCCTGCCTCTTCTGGCCTGCTGGATTTCTTGTTTTCATAGCTTTAAACAAGAATGACTCACCACCAACCCATGTATGATCAGAAACCCAATACCCTTCCCAGTAGCTTCAGGAATTCTGGGAGGCCTCCGTTTCTATGAATCACTGCTGGCTGTGATTTCTTGTTTCTGGTGAGAACTTGTTTGCATTGAAGGCCTCTTGCTTATCTGTCCATTTTCCACTCCAACAACTGTTCGGGACATCCTTGACTCTTCGGATGTGCGCTGAACAGTTCTGAGTGGGAGGCATCAAGAGGCAGAAGCACACGGCCTGCACCTGTGATATGAAATATCCTTGAGTTTTGCTATCCTCACTTCTTCGACTTGATCAATGCAGATAACGCTGCACAGTTTAACAACTCTCCCGTCATCTACTCATAGGAAATCTACAGTTAGCACACTTTACTCAAGTGCAGTTGATACTGTGCAGCCTTTTTATAGCTCAGGGTAGATTTCTCGGTCTGACTGCTTTTAGCAGCACCTATGTGAAAGAGAAAGATGCAAAAATAACTTACTTCCCCTTCTAGATTCGTGTTCGAAACAAGGCACCTTTCGTAATTTATCTGGTGAGAATTTAAAGAGGGCCTTAAAGAAGAAAATCTGCTGAAAGTAATCTTATAATCTTCAGGAATGACATTCAGCAAGGATTTAAATAGTGAAACTATATAGACAAATTTTCCTTTAAAAGCTTAAGAAATTCGGTATTTATGCTTTCTTGAAAGGAAAGTTTCTTTTTAAATCCTTAGAGTCTCTTTGAAATGTTTAGGATATAACTGATTGTTTGGAAAGTTATTTATTATGAAAGTGATTATCATGTAGAATGTACTTTGATAGTAAATTGAAAATTCAAGAGAATTGTCAGATCTGTCTTGCAGATCTTTATGAACACATTTTTACTAACACGTTTAGATTTATGAGAAACCCAAGTGTGAATTTAGAAACATTTTATAAGGTAATATATTGCAGAAATGATTATTTTCTAATGACTTGCTCTGAAAATAGTAAACATAAAGATTAGTCAGATTTAGAGACCTAATCTATAGGAGCACTACTTGCACAGGGTATTACACTGTATGTTTCTATCAGTTTGCAAGCAGGATTTTTACAGTAGCCTAACATAAGCAGCCCCCTTTTTAACACTTGGCTTTTGAAAATTTGAGGAAATTTTAGATTTTTGGCAAATGAAGTATGTTAGTCACATTTATTATTGAATTATTTATGCAATGCTTAGGAAATTTTATAATCAAAGTTGCATCAAAGTATCTCTAATTAAATTTTTATTATTTGTAAGACTGATGCATGCACAATTAGAACTTTACTAATTATTCATACGAAATATATAAAAAGCCAGCTATTCAAACCAAACCTACAAGGTTAATTTAGGGACAAAGAGTTGCCAAGAAAGTACTAACTACTCTTTCATTGGGACATTTAAATAGTGATAAGGAACATGTAATTTTGTTTTTGACATTTTAAGAATGAAAACTTAAGAGTACTGAAAGGTCCTAATTTCTATTATGAACCTTGCTTCACTGAGCTCTAGGACCTGGATCTGTTCCCCAGATATGTTACCCCCTTGGTAGCTAACATTTATTGAGTATTGAACTCAATACCTTAATTTTTCTCCATTTTCATTTTATAAGTGAATGGGTGGAATCCCAGCAGGTTCCCTATTCTTGCCCAACTGCAGCAAGCAAGCAAATGTCAGAGTAAGACTTAAACCTAAGACTCTTTGCAAAGAAATGTGTTTTGCAGTTTTCTAAGCCTCTGTCTTCCAGGCCAGGTAAGAATAAAATATTGAGACACAAAATCATCATTTAAAAAAAAATTTCCTGTTTTCAGGGAATAAATTGTGGTTGATAATACATTTCATATATCTATGGTATGAAATCTTCTTTAGGAGAATTTTTATATAAAACAGTGATTCAATAAATGGTTGCTAAATTTATATTCCCTCCACTAAAAATAATTTTAATTCACTCAAATTGTTTTTGGGTTCTCATAAGTAATCAAATGGCCATTCTCTAAGCCCATCATTTTGGTTTTTCATTCTTAGCAGAGGGATAGTCATTAACATTAGTATCTAAAGTATAAAATGGGGAAACGCATTATCCAAAACCTAGAGTTTCCATGATACTTTGAGAATTTAGAAATATTTTCAGTTTCAGGCAGGGTAACACAGAAAAAATAAAATCATAAACCAAGTTATGAATAGCAGATATTGACACAGACGCCCTGTGAGAACCAGCAGTTGATTTCACAGGTAGTTCCCTGCCCACTGATGACTGCTCTAGAACCTTTCTTTAATTATGGAGAAAAACTGATAGCACTTAATAAGTACAGCTTAGTCAGCTGTATTTCTTACAGTTGCAGTAATAAACAACATTCAAATGTATTTGCTGCAATAAGATAAAAAAGGAAAAACGGAAACCAGGAAAGCTGTAACAAGGCACTATATTGAGTAGATACTTCATACATTCTTAGTTGACTGTCTCATAAAGATCCTTTTTGTCCCAGCAAGGTTCACTTGAGATTTTCTTTCAGTAGTATTTTTAAAATATAATATTCATCACTGGTTATTACTAACACATTTACATTTATGAGAAACACAACTATGAGAAATCAACATTTCATATCAAAGTTGAGGACAGAAAGAAGCTGAATTCAAGGATCTGTTCTCAGAAGCGCTGCGGAACACAGTGTTGGAACTGCAGCACAGAGGGTGGGTCCATCCGACAATCCAGGACTCTGTGTATCACAGCTGAAACTGTGCCTTTCATGTCACGGTCCCATCAGCAAGGCGGGGGGGGGTGGATAAGCCCATCAGCGAAACAGTACCCTTGAACAACAAACAGTAGCTTCCTGCAATCAAAACCCTGCTAGCATGTGGCTTGTTCAAATAAAAATTACTGGACTGGAGCCAAACAAGGAAAAAGTAATTGATAATGTGGTTTTTCAGAAACCATCCATCCATCAAATATGTCAGTGCTTCATAATACTTTATTTCCCTTCTGAACAAAGATCCTTAAAATTCATTGTGTGCACTTAAAAACAAAGTGTCCTTGTGCTGGTTTATAAAGATTCTCTTTTACTTTGGGTTTGTTTTGTTATTTGGTTACATTCCCTCCCATCCTGCATATATTTTCCTGATAGTTGCTGGAAATTTCTGCCATTCTTAAACAAAGCATCTTTGTGCTGTATCAGCTTGCATTTTCCTTGGATTGTGTTTGGATGTTGCCTTTCCCCTGACTTCAGCACTGGTGTATTGTAGCCATAGCCTTAGTAAGTAGACTGTAACAAACAGATTCACTGCCCTCTTGGCGTGCTGCATCCCATTAACCTGCCAGTGAGAAGCACTGCTCAGAGTGAGGCCCAGGAACTGTGGCAAGCAGAGGGAAAAGCTGATGAGGGAGTATTGGGTCATACTTGCATTTGTACAAAGCCATGAACAGCTACTACAAAAAGAAATGCTCTCTTTTCTGTCATCTTTCCGATAGGGATGAACATCTTTGAACTACAACTTATAGTGTATTTTAGGGTCCTAAATAACAGTATGCAAACTAACAATACCTTGTCTCACCATCAGTGGCCAACAGCAATGTCTCTCAAGTGAATGTCAGCAATATTTGCTCACTTCCATTCTTGGTACCCTTCACTTGAAACTCAGGCTTTCTAGAGACTCCCTTTTGTGCATCTGCACAATTTTGCCTTGAAAAAACAATACCGATCACACTTCAAAATAGGCAAAGATGTATGATATTTTCCCCAAAATGTCATAGCTGAAGATATGGGAAAGCATGAATTTTTGGTGAGTGAAAATGTGTTTGAAAGTTTTACTTATTATTTATTTGCAAATCAATGCAATTATCTAGTGACCTGTCTTGAGTACTATAGTACTATCAACCCTTGTTCTTCCAATAGAATCAGAATAATTTTTGGATTTTGTTGTCTGTGTCTTGGAAAATCTTAGCAGGAAGCTAGAGCCTTATGAGACAGTTGTCCCTCATGCAGGCAGCTAAGTTGTGGCCAAGAAACTATTCCTGTTACTTCTCTGTCTCAGTAGAATTTGTTTTGAAAGGATGCCAGGAATAAAAAGCAAAACAAAACAAAACAAAACCTTCAGTAGCAGACAGAACTTCTACATTACCAGATATATTCTGGAATTTTTATTTTTTATTTTTGGCTTGCTTCAAAATAAAACTAAAATACTACATTAATACATAGGTAATAATATCAATTTTCACGTGTAACCTCTTTTCTGCCCATGGAATATTAATACACAGATAGCAAAAAGAAGAAATTGTTCACATCTGAAGATTATAGCACAAAAAATACAGAAGTTAGGACTATTTTTGGTGGGAGAGATTATCAATTTGGAAATAGCAAAGGGGCCAACTTTGAAGTCAACATCCGTGGTGGGTCCTTTGAAAATAAGACCTCACTTAGCTTTTTTGTAGGTTGGAAATTTACCAGCAAATCAGTGTTTGTATTCTTTTTTTCAAATTATTCACCAAGGGAAACTAAGGGGCAAGTAGAAATATTTTCCTCTTTCTTTGGTGGGTGGACTTTTCTACATGTCCATCTTGCCCATTGCTTCAAGCCAGCCCTTGCGGAAAGATGTACATGAAACAGGTATGTTTTTGTAATATATTAACGTACTCTAACTTTTTTGTTTGCTTCATATTTTTTAAACTGAATTCCTTCCCATTTTGCCAGAGGCACCCAAAAAGTATGCTTCAGAGAAGTTTAGGATTGTTACAGAAATAGTTCAGGAAAAAAAAAGCTAACATTCAATTTCTGATATCCAGAAGAGGACTTTGTCATCACAAATCAAAGTAGTCTTGAAAACCAGGTTTTGTCAAAATAGGAAAGACTTTCTTGTGTCACACCAAGAACTAGGCATCACGAGCTAAATTTTCTTCCATGGTCAGCTCCCAGGGAAGCTTGTTTAGAGGTAACAGGAGGATGTGACAATGAGAATCGAAAACCCTGAGGCCTGTTCCTCTTTGTCCCTGGGATTTGGGAGTAGGGAAAATGGGAAGGTTGGTGATGGTCAGGTCACCTGCTTCTCTTGGGCAGGAACACATGATAGATGTGTAAACTGTTCCACTAATTTCATGGCTTGTATTTTTATACTTTTGTACCCCAGAATTCAGGATGAGTCAGGGTGTGTCAGAGTGTCCTCGGCCTTGTAATTTCTTTCTCACTGGTACTTGAGATGGTAGGTGCTAAGATCAATGGCGTTTTATATTCGGTGAAATGTATGGAGGACAGAAAAGGAAGAGTAAGGATTTCCATGAGGACAGAGTCTCATCAACTAAGTCAGCAACTGGAAATGGCCAGATCAAAGTAAGCTCACACATAGCCCAATGAGAGGCCAACACCAGACTCCTGAATGGCTCCTATGTGCTTTTCTGAGTTATGAATGAGCCCTAAACCCTCTAGGGAGATTCTGTGGAGAGTTTTGCAGAAAGAGGGCAGCCATCAAAGAGTGTAGGGAAGCCATCTGGCTAGGATCTATTGGGAGTCCTCAGCAACATCAAAGGAAAATGTGGGACTAACTCATTAAAGCTCCAAATCAAACTGAAAGTGAAAACTGACCATTCCCTACACAAGCCCAGGCTCCAGCATGAGCCCAAGCAGAACCTCCTGGAGGGGGAGCCGCCACACCTTCCTTCCGTGGCCCTTAGTTCCCTGTAGGGGTCTTCTGCGGTAGATCCACAAGGCTCTAAAGTGAACTCTGCTCTCCTGGGCCCTGACTCCCTCAACTACCACAAATCTGCTGTCCTGGACCCCCTCAGCTATCATAAATCTGCTGTTCTCCACCCCCTGAACTACTACAAAGACCATCCAAGTCTCACCTCTTCCATTGTACCCGGAGGCTATGTTGCAGAAAAACGGAACCAAAACAGAAATCCAAGACTGGACATTTTTTTCCAAACAGGCAAAGTGTTTAAGTAGAACAATTAAAGTTAAGTGAAGAAGATGAAATTTCCTACATTATGACAATATATTCAGGGTTTTGTCTTTATTGCCCAGTTAGGTATTTTATCAGTTATTAGAAAAAAAATTAAAGAAACTCCAAATTATGTCAATGTATGATTGAAATACAAGTGAATGTTGACTCTTAGACTCCAGATTAATGAAATAACTACCCTCATGATGTCTAAAATCAGAAGACTGATCATATGAGAACCTTCATAAATACAATATGAGGCACCATTAACATAAGAGTCTGTGAGAGATAGACCAGGTCAACTTTCATGCATAAATCAACAAATTGTGGTCCTATGACCTACATTATAATATTAATGGTGTTTACATTGACCCAAAAGATGCTGATACTCTATTTTAATGCTGTCCTTTGATCCTTGTTTAGAAAGGAAACAGGTTCTATGGGTAGATTATAACCCTTTAATGGTAGCAATCAGATACATGTGAAAGCCAAAGTATGAACACTAAGTTATTGTCTACTTTTTGATGGGTCATTTCAAGAAATTACATACAACAGTAGAAGGAAAAAATAAGCAGATGTTAGGGGTATGTGTGTCTTAGTTACTTATTTCCTTAATGAGCCCAAACATCTGTTGTCCAAATTTAAAGGGAAGAAAGGTTTATTTAGCTCACAGTTTGTGGAGGTTTCAGTCTGTAAGCTACTGGCTCCAAGGCAGGATGGGCACATGGCAGAAGAAAACAGCAAAAGCAAAAAGAGAGGAGAGATGACTCTGTCCCTTATATCATATGCAGGTCACCCACACTAGAGCGGGTGTGGCACTCACATCCTTAATCCCAGCATTGGACCATGAATCATTCACAAACTCCAGATTCAGCCACTTCTGAAAACCCCACTCCACATGACTTCATGAAGCTTTGGGGGAAGATCCAGACACAAACCATAACAGTGTGGAAAAGTGTATCAAACATAGAAAGACTGCATTGGTATTAGAGAAGATAAACAGATTGGCAGAGGAATAGAAATGGCACAGTGATTTTTTTCTTGGGCATGTCATCTCAGTGGTCCTCCCCTGCCATTTGAAGTACATACCTATGTGCCCCACACAACTGAAGCCATGGCATCAAGGGCCTGATCCCGAATTGAATTCCCAGGAGGTTATCAGTTACTGGGAAGTGCTTCCTTCGGGGCTGAGTTTAGTTTGTTCTTCCTTCAGCTCAGGACTCAGGATGCAAACAAGCTTCCTTTTATCTTACAATGTGTGTGAGGGGGATGCTGGGTGAACAGCAAGTGACATCAGGAGGCTGAACCATTCTGTCTTCCTGAGATAGTGCACTGGATCATCCCTTTGAGTTCAAAAAAGCCTCCCCCTCTTTATAAAGCTTCACTTATTGGCTCAGGCCATTATCACGGTGAGACAGAATGAAAGGAAGCAGTTAAACATGCACCACCCCCATTTGTGTTTATAGCTACCCAGAAATGAACATCAATATTTAAATGTCTGGATTATTTTTGGCTTGTAAAAAACCAATTAGCTGTTCCTCAGGCCCAGTGTTTGGAGCCTCCATGGGACAGAGGATGGGACTGTTTAGCTCTTGTGGTCAGAAGCAGGGAAAGGTTAGGGGACGGGCTTGTTGGGTTCCTGGACTCTCCTGGGACCATGCAAGCCGAAAGGGCAGGGCAGGGCTGGGTCAGGGACCTGCAGCAACCCTTGGAAGGGAGTTAGTCCAGGAGTCTCCAGGGCTTCTGGCAGCACTGGACATGCTTGTTCAGAAGAGCTGCATCACTGAAATACATTACATACTTGAGTCTTTCCTTTGGGACAGTTTAGGCCCAATTCTACCTTCAGGTAGAAACCTGTAGACCTTTGTCAGCTGTGTAATTCTGGTTCCTCTGAATAAATGTGTCCTCCCCAACCAGAGGTTGCGTGTTTGTATATGAATATAGGGCCTCATCCTTAAACTTAACAGCGTCTGTGCAGTAACATCTATGCTTGGTATAGGCAGAGGGACCAGGACTCATGTTCATTAAGAAAGACACTTGCTTCTTTGGTGATCCAGATTCCATGGTCTCTAACTCAGAGTTAGTGTCTAGCTTGTATTTATCTTTTTTTTTTCTTTTACACATCATTAGTCATTATCATGGTTTATGTCAGTGGCCCCCAGCCTCAGACAATTATGGACCCAACCAAATCTAGCATTTGTGGGGATTGGTTCATTGTCTAGCTCTTGGATTGGTGGTGTGAGTGTTTCACCGCCCGGGGCTGGAGCCAGGATATGATGTATGGCAGGAAGAAGGTGTCTCTCTCTCTTGCCAGTTAGTGCCTTGCTGTTTGCAGCAGCCATGAATGGTGGCCCTGCCATGGCACCCTGCCTTGGGGCCAGCTGAGTGTGGACTGAAACCTCCAAGAACTGTAAGAAATAAACCTTTCCTTCCCTAACTTTGAGTGTCAGATATTTTGTCTCAACAACGAGTAAAAGATAACTAAGACAGTTGTCTATTCAATAACATTGCAATCTATTTCTCCCTTACTCATAGAATTTCATATCTGTTGGTGGCAACAAAGGACCCAGCCCCTGGGGAGAGACATGATTTCTCAAATTCTACCACAGCAGCAGGGGCTTACATAGCAGCAAGCCAAAGATTTCTGGGCGATGGTTTCTGGAAAAGATTGGACCACTTTCCTCAAAGAGAATGATTGAATCACACGGTTATTACTGCCTTGAACTGGAACATGTCATCTAGTTCTACACAGGCTAACTAGGAGGATTTCTTGCTTATGTTTATGCAGAAAGTACTTATTGAGCAACTGCTGCCTTTCGGGATCTTTACACAAGACAGGAACATGTGGTCTATTTTCTTTACTCCTAACAAGCATCATGTTACTCAGAGCTCTTGTGTGTAATACAAATTACTACTGATTTAAGCAAAAAAAAAAAAAATCTAAGCAGAAAATAAGGTAGGAAAGGTGATTCACAGAAGATGTTGGACATCAAGAGGTAGACTAGAGGACCAAAAACTGTAACCTGGCAGACAGGCAGAAGACTAGGAAGCCAGGCATCCTGAGCTGTAGGCCTGGTCACCCCAGGGCTGGTTAGGTTAGAATCAGGACACAGACACCATCCCTGCCTCAACTAAGTCTGTGACCTCCCCATGTGCTGCTGCTGCTGACCTTTGGCTGTGCTTGAGGGCCAGAATGTTGAGAGCAGTGTCATGTTCTGCCGGGCCATCTCATTTGCCACACGGTGATTTCAGAGGGTCAGTGCTAGCAGTACCTGGTGCTTCCGCCCTGGTCTTGGCTTCTATGGCCAAGGGTGCTAAGATCACCATTCTGCCAAGGTGATGTTCACCACGCCGGAGGGAAAACCTGAAAGAGACCGAGGGCTCTGGGAGGAAGAGCGGATGGCAGCAAAATGAAAACAGAAAAGTGCAGCACGGCAGAACACTTTTCCTAGAGTGCTACAGTTTTCAAAGTCCAAATCAATAAAAATGACTTCCATATTGTATTTTAATACTTCAAAGTACATTTTATCTTCACAAAATTGAGACGTAGACAGAGAAGGTGTTGTGTCTGAGCCTTGAAAAGTTGAGATTAGTGTTATGAATATAAGGTGTTTGGTTACTACTTGAATTTTTATTTAAAAGGACCAAGATGTGTAACTTTATGTGGAATTTCAATTGGGGATGACTATGACATATTTGAGGTACAAACAAAATCTGTGAACAGTGTTGATCTATATATACAAGTGAACTAGTTTTTGCAAAAGTGAAGGTATTCTGTTTGCAAAGTAAAATGCCTGTTTTCTATGTTAGACTTTTTAATCTTAAGTTCTTGTTGGACTCTCAAATTCTTATTTCATAAAGAAAAGCCATCTAACAGACTGGCAGACCTGATCTTAAGCTGAATTGGTATATGTTGTTAATATCTTACCTCTTTTTTTTTTTTTTTTGTTTAGCCAGCGTCTCACTATGTATTCCAGGGTGGCTTTGAACTCACCATGTGGCCCTGGCTGCCCTCAGACTCACAGAGATCCTCCTGCCTCAATCTTCTGAGTACTGGGATTACAAGCATGCGCCACCAAGTCCAGCTAATTGCCTACCTCTTAACCTTAGGAGATAGGACCGATCAATTGGGGCATTCTTTTGCACAGAATCCAGACAGAGCCTCAGGATTCCTCCTACTGCAGCACTGGGTGCAATTTCTCCTACCCACTCAGAGCTGGCAGTTCTAGAGTAGTGTTCCATATAGAGTTACAGTGGTCAGGGATTTGCTTGGTTTTCCCAGAATGTTGATGCTCTGAGAAAAAGCACCCGGCTTCCAGAAATACTCTTCCAAGTTTTTGGTTCAAATCCTCAGTGGTTACACAGATTTGAAATGACTGGTTAAATTATAGCCCATGATCTCATGGAAGTCAAACCACATGTCTATCAAGGCTAAAGTTTTAGAGGATGTGGTAAAAACAAAATGTCACGGTAGTAGAGAGTGGGGGTTACTTAGAGCATTCAGCATAGTGCTGCAAGAGGAAGATGCATGTTGGCCATGCAGAAAACAGGCAGGTATTAGGAAGAGATTGGTCTGTTAAATGAGTTTCTTTCTTCCTCCATCTTTCGGCAGTGGTCCTGTGCTGCTGAAGGTCTGACATTCATGCACTGGCAAACTACAAAATTTATTTCTCAACCCAAGCCAAAGTAGGACACTAAGAAAAACTCAGGAGAATAAGGAAATCAGGTCTCCCAGACACCTTCAAAGCATTAGTGGGTGTCATGCCTTGTATCTAGATGTCCCCCCAAAGCCCCGTGCACTCAAACATGAGACTTCTGGGAGGTGGCTGGATCACAGGTGTGTGATTCTGGATCAAAGATGTGCAGTAATGGGAGGACCACTCTGGGAGTGACGGAATTGATTTACTGAAGACAGAAAGCCCACCCTGGGTGTAGGTTGCACCGACCAGTAGGCTTGGAGCCTGGATGGAGTAAAAACAAAGACGGAGGCCTGCTGCTTGCTGTCTCCTGTCTGCTCTGCCCTGGACTGTTTCTCCTCTGCCACCACCTTGTCATGCTGCTCTGCCTTGGAGCCAGTTGACCATGGACTGAATCGTCTACAAACTGTGAACCACAAAACTTTTCCTCCTTTAACTTGTGGGTGTCAGGTATTCTGTCCCAGCAGTGACAAAGTAATTAAAACACCAGGGATTAGGGGCAAGACTAGCTTTGCCTACCTACTTTCTCTGTAAGACATGCTGAGGTCCAATTCTTTAAACTAAACAGACAGAGGTTAGGATAAAAAAAAGTGAGGATGATGTTTAGTTCAAATTCTGGATCACATTTTTGATGATAATAACTAGGTGATCATAATGTTACACGAACACAGGATCCGATGATTGTGTAAGCCCCAAGGAAATTGCTAGTCCTCAAAGGTTTCCTACATCAACTATGTAAGCTGGAAGTTTACGGTGCTCAAATATTCCAAACCCTCTTTCTCTTTTCTCAGGGTTGCAACTAGAGTAAATGGACAGGGAAACCCACCCAGCTGGCAGAAACTGAGCTACCAGATTGGCCAATTAAAGAATTCAATATATTGCCAGGAAAATGATTCAACCACATAGATGTCAATGAGACCTGCTAAAGCCATCATTTAGCTTTTGATCCTCATCTAGCAGAGTGTGTGTGTGTGTGTGTGTGTGTGTGTGTGTGTGTATGGGGGTGGCTGAAATCACTCTCCTGCCAAGGACATGTGCACACACACACACACACACACACACACACAATGCCCAAGCAGAATTCTCAAAGGAAATTAGAGCACTCAGGGGCAAGGATCAATAGCATGGATCAATAGCATTTGCCCCTGCATGTAGCTTCTCTTTTTCCTATTTCTAAATGAGAAATTTGATTGGTGTTATCTTAATTTTTTGCTGGTATTCAATCTTAGTGTCAGAAAAGTCACAGACATCAGATGTCACCCTTTGAGACCAGGTATTAAGCTAGTGGTGTTGAGGTGGGCTGATTATGTCTCTAGTTATATATGGAGTTATTGTATTTTGTAAACTGGTAGCTATGTTGGTTATCTATTTCCACAAAAATTTTGTTAACATGCAACTGCAAAATCCAGAAGCTTAAAGCAACAACCATTTATTTTGTTCATGAGTTTGTGGCTTGTTTGGACAGCTTTTGTGGTCTTGGCCAGGCTTGAGTGGTCTTGCTCCTTGCTGTGTGACTCAGCTGTGGTTTGGCTGGTGGCTGTCTAGTGTACAATGTACTGACCTAGAACTATCTGACTCTGCCTACAGTATCTTTCCTCTTCACAGACTAGCCCAGGCTTGTTCTGATATTGGTGGAAGAGTTTTAAAAGAAGAGCAGAAGCCTCTTGAAGCCTAGGCCCAGAACCAGCCCACAGTCTCTCTGTCCCATTCTTTTGTCCATTATCAAATCACAAGGGATGTGGGGGAGTAAATTTCAGCAGACACTTGATGGAACTTCTTGCAAAATCATCCCGCAAAGGGTGTAGATAGAGGGCAATGTAGACATTCGGAGATATTTTTGTAATCAACTCACCAAAAAAGTCATTTGAAAAGTTGTTTAAATAAGAAGAGGGTTCATGATGGAGCTAGCTGACCAAGAGATGGGTAGTGATTGGAATTCATCTCTGAGCCCTTTTGACACTCCTCCACTCTTTACCAGCAGCACATACCTGCTCTCTTCTAAGCAAGACTTATTTTAACCACAAGACTTACTTGAATAGAGTAGAAAACTTCCAAAAACTGCCTCCTAGGCTGTAGTGATTGTCCAGGATGGGTACCTGTCACAACCTAGGTCAACCAGCTGTCTTATAATTTACTGCATATCTTGTTGGATCCTTGATCAAGAAGTGGAGAAGCCTGATTAGCGGCACTCAAAATGCCTTCCTAAGTGGGAGATGAGAGAATCCATGAGTACAGAGGCTGACAGCAACCATGATGGCATGGTTAAAGCAAGTCAGGAACAAAATGAAATTGACTTTCAGAGAGAAGCAGTCCTTGGAGAAAGTGAGAATAGATTCTTGGGGTCTTTGTCGTTTCTGGTACAGTTATCCCCAACCTGTGTCACACACGTTCTTTCTGTGGACTGAAGTAACTCTGTTTTTCTGTCTGTGTGTCTGTCTGTCCCTCTAATAACATAAGCTAGGAGTTAGTTCACTACAATAAAAGTAGTCTAATATAGTTATGATTTGAGAAACAGATGTCCTGCTTCAAAACACTGCTTCTATTAGCAGTTCATTCTTTGTGCTGGGAAGGTGTTATGGTTTATAACTAGATGACCCTCCCCCAAAACCTCCTGTGTCCACAGATGGGGCTTTGGGGAGGCCTTTAGATCGTCAGGGCATGCTGCTCATCTGTGAATTAGCCCACGGGTGAGTTTATAGCTAACTGTTATGTGGGGGGTGAAGCCTGGCTGGAGGAGGAGGACCACCGAGGGTGTGGTCAGGGTGGTCTATCTCCCAGTCGGCTCCTTGATTTTGGTCTCTGCTTCCTGCCTGCCATACCAGGAGCCGTTTCTCTTCTCCTGTGCCTCACTGCGTCGGAGCCAGTCAACTGTGGACTGAAACCTTTACCCAGCGTGAGCCAAAATAAGCCTTTCCCCCTTCATCTTATGGGCCCTGGGTCCCGTGTCAGGAGAGAAGTAACCAGGCAAAAGGTGCAGAAACTGGAACGAGCCGTGCTCTTTACCACGGCCTTCAACCCTTTCCTCAGCGTCGTTCAGTTTGAAGCCCTTCTGCTTTCTCTTCCCACCACTTACACGTTACTGAGCTTTTCCTCTGTGGGCCTCATACACTTCAAACACATTTCCAGGGTCCAACTCACACCCTGGGGTCTATGCTCACGGCGGTGTCTAATCTCTTTAGTTAAATCCTGATCCCTTCCTCTAAGTCACATAGTCTAAAATTCTTATTTAGCTTTGTATTCTTGGAGCATAGTGTTGCATTGCTTTTAATAAAAATGCAAGTATTCTAAAGATCTATTAAAACTTTAAAAGACATGAATATCTTAGCTAGAAATTGTTGCTAAACATTATTTGAGAACAAACTCGTTCACCCATCAGTAGCTCTGAATCTTGGCTGTGCGGTAGAATCACCCAGGGAGCTTTTGAAATCTACTGATGCTTGAGCCTCACCCTAGACCAATTAAATAAGAATTTCTGGGAGTGCAGCCCAGGAATCAATGTTTTTAATAGATTTCCAAGTGGTTCTAACATGCGGCCAGGATTGAGACGCACTGCCCTGGATGTGGTTTCTGCCTGTGGTAAACTGCTGGAGCTAAAGGGAACTCATGGAACTGGGAGGAAGGCATCGTGAGAGTGGTGACTTTGAAATCTTAAAGGATGGCACAATTTTGGCAAAGAAACATTAAAGGAGAAAAGAGAATATGGAAAGATAGAAAGCACTGGGCCCCTGTAGGAAATGGTGCATCCAGCTTATTTGCAGTAGGGATGCAGAGTAGGGTTGAAATAACATTTATTGAGTACCTACTCTGTGCTAATCGTTAAACATACATTTGTCATTTAAGTTTCACATTATGTTATGAGAGAGGAAAGGACTGAGGCATGGATTACCTGAATATTTGCTTCAGGTTTGGGACTCGCTAGTGGCAGAACCTGGGTTAAACCCAGCCCTTCTTCTGGTCACCACAGCAATGCACACAAGCTCACCTGGGGCTGACAGGTAGGCCGTACCTATTGCCAATTACCTTGCTTTCCCTAGCTTTTGTCTTGCTCAGCTGAAGCTCCCAAAGGGCTCATGGACTTGGGCTTAGGACCATCTGCTTTCTTGAGTCAGTATCAACAGGGTTAGTGCATTTGGCAGTGGTCTCTTCTCCCTTGCCAGGGGAGCTTAGCATGGTTGCTCTCCCAAGGGGACCCTGAAGGCCCAGCCACATGGCTGGCTGGCTGCCTGCCTGCCACCAGCTTCAAGAACCGAGAACAGAGGGAAACTCTCCTACCTCACAGTGCCTCCACTTCTTGCTATAATCCAGATCTCTCAGAATGATGTTGTTGAGATATTTAAGATCTCTCATCTTCCATGTTTGTCTTACTCCTGATCTAAGAAATGGTCACAGGCACCACAGCTGTCCCCTCCTAAGCAGGCAGTAGCATCCTTGCCACTTCCTGTCCAAGGGTTCTTTCTTCTACCTCCCTCTTAGCCTCACACTGATGAACTTAGCGCTGAGCAGCTAAGGTGAGGCAGTGACCTCTCAGGTCAAGCGAGAAAGATTCATCATTAAATTTTCTTTAGTAGGAGAGTGCTAGATCAAAAGGGAGATCAATAAGATGTTTTTCTGGGACTAGAAAGTGAGACTAAAAGAGTTAGGAAATAGATTATTTAGGACTCTCTTATTGTGGGTGACAGAAAACCCACTTCAAACTTGTATAAGCCAATAGATGGATAATCAGCTACTATCACGGAAAGTCCAGCATGCATATCTTCAGCCAGGGTTTGAATCAGGGGCTCAGATGATGTTATCAGGCATAAGTTTCTTGACGTTCTCTGCATCACACTCATGGGCTTCATTCTTGAACTCTCTGTGGGTGCCCCTCAGCTCTAAGATGTCATCAATGGCAGTGTTAGTCATCCTAGCAGAGAAGATTCTTTTACTGGCGACCTTCTCAAGACTCAGAATTAACCATGATTGCATTACCATGGATGTACACCTGCCTCTCAACAAATTAACAAGCCCTGAAGTGTGGACCGTTGTTGCTAGGGATGCTTGGCTCAGGGGCCCAACTCTGAACGGCTGATCTGGCTAAGGAAATTCAGTGCTTCAGTAGCCTAAGCATGGATCGCATATCTATCTGGAACCACGTGATCTGAGACTGGAGGTAGAGAGGCTTCCCAAAGGAAATCTGAAGTATGGTAACCTAGGGAAAAAAGGGATGGATGACGGGAAGCAGGAGCAACAAGTGACCACTACAGGAAGCTATTTCAGAAGTTCAGGCCTGGCCCAGCATGTGGTAAACATGAAATATATAATAGGATTGTCTTCAACAGCCTACAGTTCACATGTTGTGCCAAGGCAGATTATCATCCTGCCATTGGGCAAACCAGAACACTGCGACCCCATGGATTCTTTCTTACCTCTCCCACTCAGTGTGGTATAAACTATAGGGCAGTCCAAGCTTGGGGAAGTTTATACGGACTTCTCAGCCTTCAAGTGAGTGGAGCTCATGGATAGTTGAATCCTTTCATTAAACTCATGCGTCATTTCACATGAATGGTTTGATTTCATCTCTGTCCTTTTTGTCCAGGCTGTTACCAGTTGTTATATGAGGTAACTGAAAGGTTCTGCTTCTCCATATTATTTTGTCTCTCATCAGACAAATGGAAAAGCCACACAGCCCAGCGAGGGACTAGTATCTTCTGCAGAGAAGGCCAGATCATGTATTTATCCTATGATAGTTTCAAGTCCAGTGAGGATTGTGATTTATTTCTTTATAATGTTTTCAGCATTGAAGTCTGGGTGGATGACACCTGTGTTTGATCATTACATTTTAGAAAAATTATCTTAACAGGAGAGTATAACAGGTTTACACTGACAGAAACAAAAGGCTAATACCTGTTACAAAACTGCATCCCCTTTCTTAAAATTTCATTGAACAAAGCCGAAGTGGGATAAGTTTTGCCTGTGGCAAAAACATTCAATACAGATACAGCAAAGTTATCAAATTTACTAAGAGTACACAGCAATCACTTAGAAAAGAGGAGGGCAGGTCTGCAGTCCAAGTGGAGACACAGAACAGAGCTCCCATGGCTCCGTGGAGCGGACTAAACTCAGTTTAGAATCTCCCTCGTCTGCCTCTCGGGCCGGTTCGCTTTGTCTCTGTTACAGTCTTTCCTCTTGCTCTTCCGCCACCTTTAGCAGTTTTATATTTTATGTGATTAGCTTTCAAGTAAAAGTCTTGCAAACCAACCATCAGCTTTCTTAATATTAAAATTAAATATATAATCTACCGTTTCCTAGACAGAAAGGCAGGGGAATACTTAAAATTGTGGGCTCTGTGTACATTGACCACCTCCAAAACTGCCAATCATTTTTGGTGACCTGACTTGAAGAAGTTATTGGACATTCTTTATCCTTAGTTTTCTGATGTTAAATGGGAAAAATAATAAGATTAGTATAATAAAGTGGAGAAAATAATATTCTCTACTTTTTAGGAATTGTGGCACATAATAAACACTCAATTATCACTACAGTAATAGCTGTAGTCATCAAGGTTATCATCAACAATTTATGTTTCTACCAAAAAGTATATTTTGGGAAAATTTGGAAGTCAAGAAAATCATCATGATTTAGTGATTATACCTGCATAAAATGTGCCACAAGACAGTGGGATCAGGAGAGATTTTTACAAAAAAATCTAAGATTCTTTTCATTCTAAGATTCATTCGCGTTTCCTCTTCACGCAAAGGAGGGTGCCGGGTGTCCGGGAACATTTTATTTTACCCAGGCGAACGCAGCGTGCGCACTTTTGCGCATAGGGAGGAGTAAAGGCGTTTGTGCAGCGCGCTGGGTTTCCAGAAGCGCCGGAGCTGTGCTTCTGTTCGGTAGCAGTGTCCTGAAGTCCTGGTCCGGAGCCATCTGTGCCCTGTGTGCAAGGCACAAGCCCTGTCCCCGCACCGCTGTGCATCCCTTCTGCTGGCCCTCCGCTTCCACATTCCACTCCTCTCTCGGGCTCGGAGCCCGGGAGGCCGACCTACAGCTGGGGTGGGCGCTGGGCAGCGTTTCCACCCCACGGGCCCCTGTGTCGGGGTGCCCATGGGCTGCTCCCCTCCCTGCGGCCGCCGCTTCCTTTGAGTACCTCGGCCTGCACCCATGGCCTTCGAGGCCCAAGTGTGACGTGTGTCTCTACTGCCTAGCGCCTCCGTGCTGGGCACCTTAATGCTTGCTGACTTACGTCCCTTACGTGCCTTACGTCCTTCCCACAGCTTTGGGAGTGGTTATTCGACTCCCCTGAGCTCTTCACTTTGGGCTAGTTGTTTTCTACCTAGATTATCTGTTCCCTGGGTGCAGATGAATCACTTACACTACATTGATGAAGATCAATCAATAGGTCTTCTACTGTGATACATCAAGAAAAATGTGTTTTTCCAAGACCCATTCATATGACTCAAGGACTGTTTTTGCAGCCTCCTTAGAGCTATTTTGATACATTTATGTTAGGCCAGGCATGGTATTGCACGCCTGTAATCCCAGCACGGGGGAGGCTGAGGCAGGAGAATCATTGCAAGCTCAAGACCAGCCTGGGTACAAAGCAAGCTGACGGCCAGCCTGAGCTGCATAGCAGGACCCTGTCTCAAAAAGACAAAAAAAAAAAAAAAAAAAGAGAAAAAAGACAAAACAAAACTTATTTTATGTAAATTTCTACTAGTAGTGAAAATTACACTAAGAGAAATCTGAGTGAAAGTCCCCTCCTGATTTTATGACCCCACATATTAAGCTTCTTTTATTTTCTTCTTGTCTACTTATAGGGAAGACACTTTCTCTTGTTTTAGCAATGTTATATCACAAATTTCCCCCAGCTGCTTACAATTTTAAATGTATTAAATTATTTTTCCATCGAGGGCATGCAATGTGCCTCTGACATTTTCCTCTCACGCATCGTGAAGTTTGCAAATTATTTTTATTTAGGGATTGGTATGAAATTTTATTCTAGGACCAAATATGTTACTTTGGAAACCGGTTTAAAGAATTCATTATGAGACTCAGATCTCATAATTGGAAACAAATTCACACATATCAGGCTCCTTAATTAGCACATGCCAAACTCCCTCTCGATTGTACTGTCCTCAGTACTAAGTTTCTGCCATCCTGGAAGCTCACCTGCTTACAACCTTTCCACCTGACCTCACATGCCTTGTGTTCTGAAAGGAATTCTTCTGTAGAACTGTTAGAGCAAAGTGGAGGTGTTGCTTGAAACAAAGGCCAGAGAAGTTCAGGACTAAGCTAGGAGACGACAAAAGAAAGAAAAAAGAATTGTTTTCTTCTGGAGAGAAACAAATGGAGTCATATTTAGTTCAGAGCATGTAAGAAACAAGCTGGCCAAATTAATCCCTTCTGCTGGGCTGGCTCTCAAACCACTGGTCAATGTTGCTATTCCAGATTCCATCTCTGTAAACTTCTGAGTGTAGACCGACACTAGTCAGCTTCACCAGCGTGCAGAATCCCAAACTGGTTCCCAGCATTTTTCTACTAAGCAAAAGTGCTCCTGATTTCACCAGCCAACACTGAGAAATCCTGAAACCACCCACTAGTTACATACACGAGGCAACAACTTGGATCCTTTCTTTATCCTGTTAAAACTCATTTGCAGTAACCTATCTCTAGCCATTTGCAAAATCCATTAAAACAATCATCGCAAGTGTGACTATTACTTCTCTTACATCTGCACAGTCTAAGCGTTGGTGTCTGAGAATGGCCTACGGACTTACAGCATTGCCACTGCCTGAGAACGCGTTAGGAATGCAGGCTGTCGGGACGTGCACAGCTTTTTATGGATCAGAATCTGATTTCTAACTAGATTCCCAGATGACCTGTTTGTACATTAAAGTTTAAGAAGCATCTGATGTACTCACATTGGTCTAGTAAGTGACAAAATGTGTTTCTCACATATTTTTATGTATTGAGTCATACAAGATTTTAGAGATCTAACTCCACATTTCCTCCTCTTTGTTGCACAGAAAACGTGTCTCCTGGAGTGGCAAGAGAAGTTCAGGGAGTGCTACTGATCAGGAAAGGCAGGTAGTTTCTCCGCTGCAGGCTGTGTCAGAATCACTAATGAACCAGTGTGCACTTTTCTCCAGGAAGCAGGGAGGAGATGTGAGCAGTGAATGTATTTAAAACTCTGAATAAGAGGCATTATGTTCACCAGATATCTTTTATAACTATTGTATTTATTCTGGTGCATTTTGGCTGCTCCAACAAAATACCTCAGACTGGATGACTTATGAATAGTACAGATTTATTTCTTACTTTTGTGGAAGCTGAGAAGCCCAGGCCCAAGGCATGAGCCCATTTAGCATCTGAAGGGAGTTCTCTGCTTCCAGGACGCTGCCTCATTGCTCTGTCTTCGCATGCTGGGGGAGCGAAAGGACAGAAGTGTCCCTTGGCTCCATCCACTCTTTTGTAAAGTCATGAATCTCCGTTGTGAGAGTGAATCCTCATGACCTAACGCCCGGAAAGGCTCTTCCTCTTTGTACTGATGTGGGTTGAATTTCAACCTACATTTTAGAAGGATAAATATATTCAAATCATAGCACTGCTCTTTCATACATCTCAAAAAATATCTGTTTAATTACTTCAATTAGTTTATATTCTTTATTTTTCTCACCTTCTTTGACCAACATAGGAATTTCCTGCAATTTTTTAAAGACCAGCTTTGCAATGGAATGGCACTGGGGCTGCCGCGGTACTGCTTACGAAAAGGGACCCCGAATGTGACAGCTTATTCACAGACAAAGAAGCCTGACGTTTCTCCGAGGTGGGCAGTGAACAGATGTCAAGACTGCAAGTGTCTAGATCTTATCTCGCTCACCAGCTCACAGACCAGCCCACCACTTCATGGAAGCTTGTAAAGACGTGAACTGCCTTGCTCAGAGACAAGTGATTTTATTACTCATTAAAAAGCAAGCTTGTTTGTTTCAGTTTGCGATGACCTGCAAGACCCATAAGGGTGATAGGAAGTGTCCCTGCTCATGGAGTGAGTTTGAGTAAGCTTGAGGAACCCTGAAATTTTATAATCAAATTCCAGCAAACTTACCCTTTGCCCCAGAGGGAGCCAGTTTCTTCATTATACTGGACAATAAACAAACTTGCCCTTTGCTTGTAAAGGAGACTCTGCCTTTCAAGGCTGTTTATCATACAGATGTCCTTGAGGAGAGTCTGAGACAGCAGTGTCCCCTAGCTTTCCTAGGATGAGTCAGAGGCAGGCACAGCTGGAAGGGCAAGAGTCTAGAGGGACATATGTGAAAGGTTAATGAGTCATGCTTGGAAGCAGGGCGTCCCACTTGCTAACATGTCACTCCCTGGAACATGAGGTGACAGATGTCTGACTTCCGCTTGCTGCAAAGGAGAATGGGAAATACCTACCTGTGCATGCAGCAAGAAGAGGGAGCAGGTTTTGAGGACACTTGATAGTCTCTGCCACTTTGCTGATGTCGACAATTTAGCTGCAAGTTTTTCTCCTTTCATTTTAAGTAAAAATGAATAAGTATGCATGGATAAGTATAGATGCCCAGAGGTGGGGCTTTGTATTCTGCAGCACTGCTGGCTTTCAGAATTAGAAAGGCCTTTGGAATCATTCCTTCCAGCCAGTTACACTGCCCTGAGTCGCGAAGGGGTGAGAAAACTGAAATTCAGAGGCGTTAAATGCCACGGCTGTGTGGCCAACTGGTCAGTTACTTGGTGGCTGGGTTGAGATGATCAGGTCACCACTCCACTCCACTTTGACATCTGAAGGCTGACAAGCTCACAGGACCATTTTGTATTTGCAATTATCATTCCCCCTTTACCTGGGGATTTTTTTCTTTTTACTCTTGACTATTGGAATTTCTTAAATCACTGAATGTTTACATTGTTCACACATTTATAAAATACTGAGTCCTAATATGACAGATACTATTCTAGCTTCTGGGAAGACAGCTACAAGCAAACCAGGCAAAGTGCCCATCCTTGCACAGCTAACCCTGAGGTGAGAGTCTGTGTTATGCAGAACCTGGTTGATTTTTCAGTCTTCCAGATCTTATGGCTAGTTTATAGTATAAGCTATTAATTACGGATTCCAGGCAATTTATATGCTTCGTCAGTTTAAATCAGGGAGCACAAACTTCGGTGCTTCTAGGTTTCTTTACAATAATTTTAGAGCAAGAGTGCCTTTGTATTTTATCTAATTAACCTTTTAAAACATGCCCTGTGCATTACTTTTACAAAAAACAAGTTATGGTTTTGTTGTCTTTAGGTTGATAGGTTTTATTATGTTACACACCAAGCTTAATTTCAAGTCTCAGAACAGATTGGAATATTTTTTAACAGATATCTCATTCATATGTTTTGATTTATCAAAGCATTTTATGTTTACTTTAAAAAATTCTTTCTATTCTCTAGAGAAGTCCATAATGTACTCAGTGCAAATTGAACATCAGAAATATAATGTAGCAAAAGACAGGATAAAATTCAAAAGAAACTGCTGAAGCTTTGGTCTTTAAAAGAAAAATTTGTTTCTGTGTTACATTTTGTGTATGCTTTATGGGAATAGTTGAAAGGTACACAGCACCCATGCACAAAAATATTGTTTATGAACAAATGCATATGATGTGGTTTATTGAAAAAGAGTTCAATTTAAAGTAATAGTGCATGAAAGAAGACTAGCTGGCTGCAAAGGTCTGTATTGTGAGTCCCAAGAACCAGGATCTAATCATGATGGTGCTTAAAAAATTACCTAGTATAAATATTTGTATAGAACTGTATGATTGAACAAAACTTTTTCCTCCCATACAACAATAGCTAGCATTTATGGAGCACTTACCATGTACGAGTGGTGATTATGTCATTAACTCTTACCATGGCTCTGTGAGGTAAGTTTTGTGTCCTCTTCATCATCCGACTCCCCACCCTGACTCTTTAGTGATGATGAGAGCAGGTGGCTGTGGATTCCTCTCATCTCAGACCTCCCCAGGAGGCCTCTGCCTCCTCCACCCCTGCCTCTTCCCAAAGCCCAGGTCCAGTGAGGCTTTGGCCAGCCCAAGGCGCTAAGTTGCCATGTGGTGGAATCAAGATCTGCATATAGATCTCATTCTCTCTCAGCTGGATCACGCTGCTTGACAGTGAACTCCAGGGTCACTCACCTTCTCTAGTCTTTGATTACATCATCTCAAATTCGGGAATTTGTCCTAAGTATTCTCTACATAACCTGGTCCTTCTAATATTCTGCTTTTAAAGAGAGTCTGGTTCTATTTTTTAATGCTTAAATATTTAAAATATACTTTCTAGTGCAGGTAACATTAGCTTGTGACATAAAACTTTCAAAGCAGCAAAAGAAATATAAGGAAAAGGGTTTTCATGACAGCTAATACATGGAAGAATCAAAATGCCCCTCGGTGGAGAGACAAGTAAGGAAGATGGGTGTATGTGCACAGTGAAATTTACTCAGCCTTGAAAAGAGGAAGTCCTGGCCAGCAACAGCGTGGACCGACCTGGAGGACACTGTGCTAAGTAAAATAAAGTAGGCACAGAGAGACAAATACTGCCCGATCTGACTTTATAAACATGGGGTGGAGTGATGGTTAGCTGGAGCTGGGAGAGAGGGTGAGTGCCGAAGAGGGCTTTGGATTAGAGTGCAGAGGTGCAGCTTAGATCAGAACAATAAGCTTCCGTGATCTATGGCACAGAATGTAACTACTCTAAGTAATACACTGTGTATTTCAAAATCGCAGAGTAGATTTTAAATGTTTTCACCACAAACTTCGTTAAGTATATGATGTGACAGGTTTTCTAATTAGCTTGATTTAATCTTTCCATATTGTAAACACACCAAAACACCATGTTGTACACCATGAATATATATAATTATTGTCAATTAAAAATGAATTTTTAAAATAGTGTTAAATAAAGGAAAGTTTAGGGAAATTATCAAGTTTTGCTCTAGGAGACATGGAATTTACTACCACCCCATTTGACAACAAAGAAAAACCAGCAATTCTAACCCAGAAAGCAACTCTTAAGGGAACCAGCTGCTATATTTTGGATGTGGTTTGCTGGTCTCAAAAAAGCCATGAAAGTTAATTCCAGTTATGAAATATTAAGAAGCTGGACAAGATAGAAGCTTTAAAAGATGACTAGTGAGCTTCCCTCGTGCAGTGAGTGCACCAGGGGATCCACAAGCCATCTGCAGAGCGGGTCTCCTGCAGAGCGGAGTGCAGTTTGGCTTGGTCTTGTGGGCTCCTGTCTCTGGCCATGTAACGCCTGTGCCACCATAGGTCACTGCCAGCAAGAAAGCCACCACCATGTGTAGTCTTCAAGCTTGGACCAGGACCATGTGCCTAAGTAAACCTTCTCTCTTGTGACTCGTCCAGTGTGCAGCGTAAGTGTGCAGACACCTTGGGATTACTCGTATGGGAACACCGATATTGTTAGGTAACACAAACTCTACGAGACTCCTCCAGCAAACTTCACTCACTTTATAGAGTAAGTGTTATGTTTTTTTCAAAACAGCAAAAATGAAAGATTGGGCTAAGATGCTTACTTAGGTCAAAAATAGACATTGTGGCTTTCTACATAAGTACTTATTACCTGCAGAGTAATAATCCATTTCAAAGCACAGATATATCTGAAATGAATGCGTTCCTTGCTTTGTCTTCCTGCCTCCCTACTGGCCTTCCTTCCTTTGTTTCTTCCTTCTTTCCTTCTTTTTTTTTTCTTCTTTGTTTTCCAAAGTAGACAACAAGTAAAGACACAAACATATGATCCAAAGTTCCAAGCAGCGTTTGGAAATGGAGCACACAGCATATGGAAATATTTATGATAAGAAGGAGAAGTCGGGCAGGGGCCACACTGAAGAATTTCCATATATAACTGCCTGGAAGTGCACACTCGAGGAGGCCCACCCTCCCTGGGGAGGCATCCAGGGTCATCACATTCGCACACGAGAGGTCACGCGTGGAAAGGACATTCACTTTGAACCTTAGTAGAGGAAACGTTATGTGACCAATTGCATGTGACATGTCCGGACATCACCGTAAAGCTTGGCAGAGGCGCTGCAGCTGGAAGCACTGACACTGTTTCTGGAGAAGGACTCATGGTCAGAGGGCCACGCTGTCTCTTCAGACTCTACCCTGGCCCCAAGGTGGTGTGGGCAGTTTCGACACTGATGGGATGGGAGAAGCTGGCAGCTCCACTGTCTCCCCGCTTCCCGAGGCAGCTGCGGAGGAAGGAGAGTGGGAATTGGAACCAAGGGCCTCTGGGTCCAACAGAACCTGGGGCTGAAGTTTCATTTCCTACTCCTTCATTATCTAGGTCAGAGGGCAAGTTATTTAATGCTCGATGATGGTTTCTCCTTTTGTTGAACCAATGCCATCTTGCAGGGTTATTGAGAGGCTCAAATAACACGAAAAGGGACAGAGGTTCTCAAAGTGAGGTCCCCAGGCCAGCAGCAGCAGCAGCAGCAGCAATAACTTCTCTAGAAATAGAAATGCAAAGTATAAGCCCCACCCCAAATCTACAGAAAAACAGAATGAGCGATTCTGTGGTTCGGAGCCTTCCGGGTACGAACATGGATGCTAAACTCTGAGAACCGCTGAAATAGGAAAAGCTCTGGCCGGGAGCAGCCTGCGAGGTGGCAACTGCATGCTTTTCCTTCCTTTGCTGTCCCCTCCAGCTCCCCACTCTTTCCTGATTAGACAATGTCAGCGTTGCTCTTTGTCTTCTCTTCTCTTTTGTGGGTAACAGGGTTGAGATAGACCTTGGGGAGAAGCTGAGTTGTCACAGATTCACCCCTCAAGGACCTTGACACTCACCCCAGGGAGCTTCGTGAGTCTCCATGATTCTTGATAAACCACACTCCTGGAACGTGGACACAGCCATCAAGTCCTGGAAACCCCCACGGAGCAGAGAAGGAAGCTGGCAAGAGAATTTTTCTCATCATCAGGCTGTTCCCATTTGGAGTTTTGACATTGCACCCCCCCAGTCAGTCCTCCTCACCGGTGCAGATCGTTTTCTAGATTAAAAAAAAAGAATCTGACCCCCTCTCCTCTACTGAAACCCTCCTTGGCCTCCAGGAGACTCTGTTTGTAAGACTGAGCTAACTCCTTCATGTAACATGTCAGACCTTTTGAATCTGGCCACAAAGGACTTCTGCCACCTCATCTCCCATTTCCTGAGTTCGGCCCCTCTCCCCATGATTTATCCACTCCCAGCACACGCATTGCACGAGCACGGAACTCCCGGGACACGCGGCGCACAGGTGCATGACTCGCCCATGGCGAGCAGGACAGAGAGCTCCTCGGCGGATGCTCCTGTGGGGCTGACGCTGAAGGAAACAGCGGTGGTGTTCAGCCGGAAGGAACAGCATGGAAAACTACAGTGGGGCTCTGTGGGGACTTTTCATAAAATGTCACTTACCAGACAAGGTATACAGACAAGTGAGGCTACAAACACGCCTGGGAGCAGTTCAGGACCGTCCTTAGTGGAGCGCTAACGAAGCACAACAAAAGCCGGCCTGCTCACACACACACACACACACACACACACACACACACACACACACACACAGAGCAACACATTGCGTTGCACATTGTCCAGCAGTTACCTGAGATTCTTGGATAAAAGTCGGTGCACAATTCCATTAAATAGCTGAACAAACTGAGACTCTAAGAAGTAGACCGAGACCATGAGAAGCTAAATCATTGGTTCCCACATGCTTCCACTACAGAGGACGGAGGCTGGGATAGAAAACTCTCGCTGTACATCCACCTGCTGCACCGCGGCCAGAGTTTTGATGGGCCCTGCGAGAGCCAAAGTGTCTCCAGATTTCGATGATAGCTGTAGACCTAGCTCAGAACCTTTTTGTGAAGTTCTTCAATTTAGAGGAATTTTTTTTTTTTTTTTTTGGTCTTAAGAGATTTGCTTCCCTGTAATTGGTATCCTAACGATTTGTTATTGTTTATTCCTTGACAATGCAGGTTAGGCATAGTCTGAGATTTACATAATTATTTATTTCATGGATCTACTTGATACATCCTTAGTGAAGAGCTTCCTCTGTCTGCACAGCTGGTATCAATATCCATAAAAGGCCATTTATGCAATTTGTCAGGGCTCTGAGTATCAGTTTCCTGGAGTGAATGTCTTTAGTAGCCTCCACTTATGCTTAAAATATTTTTATGTTTTTGCCTTTGAATTCTTTTTGGAAAAATATGTAGAAAAACAGAAATAGTATTTAATTGTTTAAGAGATGGGCTATTCACCTTGTCTCTGACAAATGTGTCAAATACATTCATTGGAAGAAACATAGGCTCTTTAATAAATGGTGTTGGAAAAACTGGCTTGGCACATGCTGAAGATTAAAACTGGACCCGTACCTTTCACCATGCACTAAAGTTGAAACTGATCCAAGATTTAAATATTCAAATGGAAACATTACATCTGCTAGAAGACAGAACAGGTAGAACTCTTGAAGACATGGATATAGGCAAAGACTTTCTGAACAAATCCCTTATCACACAGCAACTGTCACAAAAGCTTTTGCATAGTAAGAAAAGAGCTGGTCTATTGTTTTGTGAGGAGCTGGTTGACAAAAACTTATATCCAGTGATTCACCGTGACAGCTCAAAGCATAGGATAAAACCAGAGGAATCAATATGTCAAGCTGCAAACCTGCAAATCAGGCTTATTTGAAATCACCATAACAAAGATAACATTAACATCTTAATAGCAACACTGAGGTTGGTAAGTGGTAAGATATCTAACACTTTTTAGAGGATTTCCTTTCCCCTTTGAAAATGTTTGTATGCACTTAATGGAGAAAAGCACTGTTAAATTTGTTTGCCTCCATTTAAAATGATCAATATTAAGACATATCTTATATTAGAAAAAGTTAATTAATTTCAACCTGTGCAATCTCTTAAACTTTTATGTCATTTCAAGGCAAAAATTATAGCTGTATTCCCAGAATGAACACCAAGCTTGCTTTACAGTAACAAACAGAATTTGTTAAATCAAGGAAATAAAGACATTCTTAAACTAGATCAATCAACCTAAAAATACTGATAGTAAATATTTTATCTTGCTACCCTGTGTACTATGTATCTTGGAACATGGTTTCTGTTTTAATTCATTTTTGCACCTACAACAGAATAGCAGAGATCAGGTAATTTATAATGAACAGAAATGTATTGATGCATAATTTAGAGCAAGAGGCCAGAATCTAGCCAAGCCCTTCTTCCAAGATCACCTCATGACAGAAAGCCAAAGAGAGGCCAGGAGAGAGCAAAAGAGGAGCTACTTGTTCCTTTATAGGGATCTCTCTTCCAAGAGAAGGCGCTCGTTCCTGTGACGATGGCGCGAACCCACTGACAGCCCCATGGCCCCAGCACTCAGGCCTGTTTCCCAGCACCAGCTCATTGGAGCTCACGTTCACACGTGACTTTGGGAAGTCACATTAAAAACCACAGCAGTTTTCTGGTTAAAATAATTTCCACTCCTAGAAAATCATTTTATAAAGTAGCACATGTACAAAATAGCACAAGTTCCTAAAAATTCATTGCAGCACAAGACTGAAAGCAATCTAATTGTCTGTCAAGAGTCCGTTCCTTATTCCATCCTGTGAAAGACCTGGAAGCCAACACAAAGAATCAGCACCCCTATCTGTCCTTAAGTGAACAGTGAAAGTGTGTTTTTGCTTTGAAACAGACTCAAACATACAGAAAACCTGCAGGAAGAATGCAAAAGTCTTTTCCTGAGTCATTTTTTAGTGAACAGTGGTTATGTTGCTTCATAGCCTCTGAACATTTAGTATTTCCTTTGGAAAGGCCGTTCTATGTAGCACTCAAATAAGCTTGTATACACCAAAACTAGGAGACTAACAATCAGTATGTTCCTGGAATATAATACTGACACTCCTGTGAAGTTATGGTAATTATCCTAACCCTGTTCTTGATACCAAGAGCAATCAGTCCAGAATCAGATGTTGCCTTAGGTGTCTTGAGTTCTCGTTTCTCATCTTCCTGGAACCATTGTCCAGTCCTTCCTTAACTGGGTGATCTAGGCACTTGCATGACTGCATATCACTTATTTTGCAGAATGGCCCACATTTGGGTTTGTCTCATGTTTCCTCGTGATCAGGTCAGATAGGTTGGTTATTTGCACTTGGGAAAATATTCTTCTCAGTTTATGAAAGGGTACCTGGTTTCAATTTATCTCACTACAGGTCACCTTACTTTGATCCCTTGATTCTGGAGGTACCCGCCAGGTTTCTCCTCTGTGAGATTATTTGTAACGAGGAAACAGTACTAAGAGCATAGTTGGGGATGGTGTATTTATGGGGATGGAATAGTCTTAATAAATTGCAAATTGTATTCTGATTTACTTTAGAAATCTAGCTTCTATAGAAGCTCCGCTTTCCTTGATTCATGTATGATATCTAAGCAGTTAACATCCCCCTTTAACTTGTGTGCTTCATGTATCTTCTTCTCTTATTTTAGTTTAACATTTGCCTTTAAAACCTATGCTGAAACACAAGTACCTGACTGCAGTGGTTGGATAAATGTCCCTGAAGGCCCTTGAAATGAGGCTCCGACTCAGCCCTTTGGTGCCATGGGAGGTGTTGGAACCTTGCAGAGGTGGGGCCTGACTGGAGGTCTTAAGTCACATGGTGATGTGGCTTGTGGGGGACATTGGGACCTGGACTCACTCTCTGTCTCTGCTTTCTAGCTGGCATGAGGTCCGCAGTTCACTTTACTGTGCCGCCCAGCACAATGTGCTGTCTCACCATGAGCCCAGAGCAACGGGGCCAAGTAACCATGGACCGAAGCCTCTGAAACTGTGAGTCGAAGTAAACCTAACCTTCTTCATTACCCCAGAGTCACAGTAAGCTGACCAGCACCCTAAGGAAGCAAAGGTCGGTGCCCTCACCAGCTAATGGAGCCTCACACTTCTCAAAATGTGCAGTTGTATTATGCATATGACAGGCATGACTTGTCACAGCTTTTAACAGATGTTGACTGTTGTTTGCTTTGCAATTACTGTAAAGAAAATTAAATTTTTTTTTGTTCAGATAGAGGGCAAAGATTCCTGCATCTTGGGGAGGACAGGATCTTGACCTTGATCCCTGAGGCCGATTGATTTTATGAGCCAAAATACTATTCCTTTGGCCTGTGACTGGTGTACAGGTGAGCTTGGGGCTGTCTGAGGTGGGTATGCTGGGAGGGTTGGGAGCAGGCCTCCGTTTCCTAAGCAAAGCTACCCGAGGAGGGGAGTTTTTATACTGCTCCTCCCCCTCCCGGTGTGGCTCCTTTTAACAGCTCACCCAAGCAGATGACGCCCAAAGTCCAGTAGCCTCTCACGATGGCCAGGCAACAGCAGAAGGAGGAGCACCAACTTTCAGGAATGGGAGCACGAAGAAACAAGATCCAGGTCCCTGATTCATCACGGAACTGCTGACTCGATGCCAGCAGCCAACTACCTCCCAGCTTCTGTTAGGAAAGAATAAAATGCCTATTTGTTTGAGTCTCTGTCAGTCAGGTTTCTGTTATCTGCAGGCTGTATCCTTTATAACTGAAACCCTGATTAAAGGAGTCTACCCCACAGTCCCCACGGTCCCAATCTCCGCTAAGAAAAGGTCATTGTTAATACTGTAGCCTTCACTGCTGGATAGAAACCAGAGAGTTCAGAGGAAAGAGCCTGGGATTTCTTTCAGAAGGCAACTAAGTAAACAAAAGTATAGAGTGGTGTCTGCATCTTACTTTTGTGTTTAAAGGGGAAAGAGTAATATATTTTTATTTTTGTACTTGCATATATATCGGGTATGCCTTGGAGTAGGGCAGGGAGCAACAAGGTCCACTGGGAACTGAGTGGGGATGAAGAATAAAACATGAACAGAAAATATAAGTAAACTTGTTATGAAAACGTGTGTTTACAAAAGAAAAATTTTTGATGAAATTATGTTTTAGTTTTTTTATGCCATTCTCTGGCTCAGTGACTTGGGACAAATCACTTAAACTCTCCAGATCTAATTGTCTTATCTGTGGAATTGAGGAGCAGTCATTTTCTAATTAGACCTTTTTCATTTCCAAAACTACACCGTTCAATAATGTCATCATAAGCAAGGTTAGGTGATTACATTTAATAATTTAAATTATTCTAGTGAAGTTATTCCTCCCGGAAACGCACATCGGACAAAGGATTCATCGGCAGTGCGCGGCGGTCCGGGAGTGGGTTGGATGACACAGTTCGCAATGGTTCCCTTCCAAAGTGTTGAAACTACTCGGACCACTTAGAACGCAGCCTTGATATTTCAACTATTGTTGGCTACTCCCCATGCCCTTGAACTCGCTTTACTTTTTCTTTTCTCCACGGCCCTTGCACCTTCTAACACCCCAGGTAATTAACGCCCTGATCGCGTACTGTGTGGGTGACCTCTCTCTGCTCCCACAGGCCGTGAGCACGGAATCGCTGCTTATTCGCTGTGCATAGCTCACGTTCTTGGAGTGTCCTTCCAGCGAATGCTGGCCAGATGGGTGAGCGGTGAGGCCGTGGTGGTGGACCACATCTGTCTCAATAAGCTTCTCCCAGCCCGTGGGCAGAGCAGCAGCCAAGACAGCAGCTCCTCAGTTTTCACGTTTAGATGCTTGGATGGTTTGTCAAGAAAATGCACAGAATCATAGGTTTTATTAAAATTCATCTTTTATAGCAGAAAGTTTTGCAGTATAAGCAAGGATCTTAAGAACCCAGAAATAGGAAGCAGGTCTAAATATTTATGGACAGCAGAGCGGCCTCTTCCATAACACAGCCAACCCTCGGTGCTGGGAAGGTGTAGAGCGGACAGCAGGTCCCTCTGAGGTTTTATTTCTGGAACGCGGGACCCCAGAACCCGCAGCCTCCGTGGAGTTTCCGTGGTCGCGTTCAGCCTCCGAGGAAGGCCACCTGGTGCGCTTCTGCCGGCTTGGCCGTGGCTCTTCTCACTCTGCCCGTCTCACTGGGTGTGTGGATGCCGGCGGGCTGCCCTTGTCATCTCGGGCTACTCACTGACAGGCGCTGACCCCTTCTCCCCCTGCACACGCCGGCCTGAGGTGGCCGCTGTCCCCACCGTGCCTGAGTAAGGCCTTCTCTCTCCAGGTCCCTTGTCTCAGAGCAGCAGGGTAGGGCTGCTCCGGGCGGCTTGGACCTTCGTCGACATTGCTTTTCTGCTTTGCAGTCAGTCCCAGGGCTGAGAGCTCAACGTCTGCCTGTCTGTCTCCCCCTCTTCTTGTTTCTTTTCCCCACCCCTCTCCTCCACCTGAAAGGCTGATTGCACCATATAATTTTGCTTCCACATTCCCCTGCCCTGCCCGGCAAGCTGGCCAGACAGGGCTGTATGTATTTGGACAGCAGTAAACAGGATTAAAATTCCTTTCCGCTCAACTTGGGGTTCCATGAGAATTTGGGAATCCAGGTGGTTTGTGCGGGTAGAGGCCAGGGAAGCAAGGCAGCTCCTGCTTCTGCACAGCATGTGAGCGTGGTGCCGCGGGCTGGGATCTCACCTCCAGCTTTCGCTTGTCCTCTGAGGTTTGACAACTCACCTCGCCTCTCTGGAAAGAGTTGCTTCATTTGCAAAATGAGCATAATGGCAATATCTACCCGATAAATTTAATGATTAATATGCTCAGAGCATGTGGGTCCCTCAAAATAGGGCCCAAGTAAGTCTCAGGGGCTAAGGTGTGTCACCACTGACATGCTTTTCTATCACCCTTCATCCGTTTTCATGATTATCCCTGTCACCATCATTGTCACCAACACCACCCTCCTCCTCCTCCACATCATCATCATCACCACCTCGAACCTAAATGAAAGTTCTCTAAACTCTAGGTTTCTACCCAGACTCAATTATTTTATCATCCCAACACAGTATGGAGTTTCCTCTGGGAAAGGAAATGTCAACTTCCTAAGACACAACTGTTAATTTATTAAGAATATTAAAAATTAGAGTGACAGAGTTGCTTATTGCAGTTCATGCCTCAAATAAGTGAGACTGAGTTTCCTTTTCTTAAAGAGGTAGTGTCTAGAAAAATGCTTCAATTTCTGCTAGGAAACTCAGTATGTAGAATTAGAATCTTAGAGACTGCGTTATAAAATTCTGGTCCTGAAAAGAAACACCTTCAATATTTTCTCTCTTCTCTATTTACTATCCAAAGGCTTTGTCCTGTAAGTCTCAATGCTGAGGGAGAAAAGAGATCATTTCTAGGCACAATAACTCAAAATTAAAATACTACATATTGTCTAGGAATTGTCTAATTTAAAAAATCTCTCCTCCTACATGGGAAAGATATGTGTAGTGAAGCTGGCGACATTAATAAAGCCGTAGACAGGGTATTTGGAAGGTGGCCTCTGTGAGAATATTGGAAAAAGGTGCAATCTGCCAAAATGATTCTCTGAGGAACTGAAAATCAATAAATTGAAATAGAGAAAAGTGGACATAAATTTGGAACCCAAATTTTGAGATCTATCTCTTCTGAGAAAGAGCAGTGTGAAATAGACAAGAATTTTTCTTTGTTATACTTTGATAGTTCAGCACAACCTGGAATTATTCTTTGTACACATTCTGGGCCCCTGTTTTTCCTATTTGTGTGTGTGTGTGTGTGTGTGTGTGTGTTTTCACTTTCTTTTTAAATCATAGTTTCTGGTTCTTAACGAGGTAGGGAGATTAAGTTTTTGGGTTAACTTTTCATTTTGAAATGATTTTAAATGTAGAGAAAAGGAGTCTAACAATATAGTGACATAGTCGTCTGTGACATGCCTTTCTCTTCATCTGTTTCCTGCTTGGGTGATAGATACCTGTGACTTGCTAGTGTATAAAGGCTGGAGACTTGTGCAGCTTACTTTTTCAGAGGCTGCAAGTCCGGGTCAGCTGGCTTCATCTGGCAGGGCCTAGTGTGCATCGTGTCCTGGAACAAAGCTGAAGCGTGTGGGAAACTTACACTCGAGATGTGGTTTTGCTTTATGAGAACATGCTCTGTGGTAACTAATCTAGTGGCCTTAGACAAGCGTTAATCCCACTTAATGACCCTTTGCCTCTGTTAAAACTCCATTTTCTAAAACTGCTACAGTAGCCATCAAATTTCCACATGAGTTTAGAGGGAACAAACAACATTCAGACCATAACACCATCTGTCAGGTTCCCAAATGATTGGCGCGTTAGTAAACGTGTCCTGTATTGCCGTTCTGTTTGTCTTTTTCATATACATATAAACAAATATATGCACATACATGTAGCAGCATGTATATGTGTACTTATTACATGTTACTGTAATATACATAATATACACACATCCAGTATACATAACACTAATGCATTTTTCCTGATGCATAAGAGACTCATTATCTCTTAATTCTTCAATGTACAGCTTATGTAGTGGAGCAGAGACACTTTCCTAATTACAGTTAAATTGTTAAAATTAAGGAATTGACAATCAAAATATTACCAGTTAATCCACATTTAAATTCTATTCAAATTTTGCTGGCGGTCCTAATGTAACATCTTCCAGGAAGTCCAAGATTCAATCCAAGTTCCAATGATCCAATCCAAGACCACATGCTGCACTTAGCAGTCCTGTTTCTTCAGTCTTCTTCAACATGGAGCAGTTACCCAGGCCTTTCTTGTCTTTATAACGTTGGCATTTTAAAAACTATTTTGTAGAATGTCTCCGAGTAGAGGCTTATCTCATACTCTCTTGATTTTTTGCACTTTTGGCAGAAGAACCTAGCAGTGATGTTGTGTTCTTTTCAGTGGATCATTTCTGGAGGTACATGATGTCAAAATGTTTCATTCTTGATGCTATTTAATTCTTATCACTTAGTTTTGATATTTTCCAAGTTTCTTCATTGCAAAGTTACTTAATGGGTGTTTTGTTCCTATTAAAAATTAGGCAATTTTTGAGGAATACTTTGAGACTACTGTATATTATTCCTTTTCATGCTTTACCTACAAATTTTATCATCTTTGATGACTTTTGCCATGTACACAAATACTGACTCAGAATCCTGAATCAGTATTTAGATGGTGGGTTATAATTTATTGTTATTATTAATTGTTATTACTTATATTATTGTTGTTATATATTTTGATGACCGAAATACCCCAGGCTTTGCCAATAAAAGCCCCATCACTCTGGGCTTTTCCTGCCCTGTCTCCATGATTTCTCAAACACTTGCTTACTTTTTTATACAGGCTGTTCTAGGCTAATCTATTTCCCTTCCCACTCGGAGTTTAGCCACTCACACGAGTCCCTCAGTTTCCTTTAGTACAGGATTCTAATTTGAATTCAAGGCCTGAGTAGCTTGATACTTGTTGATATCATGGTGTTGGTCACATCAAGACCCTCTGTGCAAACAGAACTGGGAAACACACCCATGGATGGATATACCAATCTGTGAGTCCATCCGTTTGCATTTACTTAGGTTTAAAACTCATGACTCTAAACTGATCGTCCCAATCCTAATTCAGTACTGCAGGGTAACCACTACCATTTGCTCTTTTCCTTTGTAACTCTTTCTCCAACAGTGAGAAAATTCCTTCCCAGTATTTTTTATTAATTGAGTTGTTCCTTTGCTCAACATAACAGTATCCTGATTTTATAGACCTTTTCTCCTGTCTAATCATGCTAACCACCCTGGCATCCCTAAATGTGCCAGCTGATGGTTCAGTTCCAACCTCAGGGTATGGGATGGAGGTGAGAGACTCTTTGCACACCTAATGTTTGTAATGTTTGTAGTGGTTGATGGATTGTGTCACCTCCAGTAGTTTAGAAGCTTGATTTGACTCAGCAATTCTAAACCCTGCGGTGTAGAGGACCTGCCCTGGCCAAGCTCCCCTGGATGGTAGAACTGGGAAATGAGGAAGGATGGACTCACTTCTGTTCTTCAGAGGAGCTCCAGACTTCGCCTGCAGCTTAGAAATCCTCTCCTTTCTTCCAGTGCATACTCTTCAGGTTCTACCGCAGATCCTTTAGCTTTCTAGAACACTCTCCAGCCTTCCCGTGCAGACCCATCAGCCTTCTGACACAGACTCGCAGGGACGCTGCAGCGAGCCCTAGACCTTGGACTGAGACCTTTGGTCTGCAATGTGTGGTCGCCCTCCGCACTCTTCCTCATCCGACCCTGGCTAAGCCAACCTTGTGATTTCCCACCCATTTGAATATCTCGTGTGAGGCCTGTTTCTCTAGCAAACCCTGCCTGATACAATGCTTGAAAATTGTGATTTCATAAAATCTATCATATTGTTATTGTACTGTAAGGTAGATCTATCTATTTCTCCACCCTATTTACCTACCATCTATACAAATAATGACTTGGAATCCTGTTTTAGTCAATAGGTTATAATTTATTATTAATATTGCATATTTTGGTGACTGAACTGCCATCAAATGTTACAACATTGTGTAGAGATAGCAAGGTGAAGTAAAAGACTGAAATGCTATTTAAAATATTCTGTCACTTCAAATATCCATGTGAGACCACACATACTTCACCTGACTTAAGCTAAGCACCATTTTCCCGTTACATACAGTACTGGATGAGTCTACAGGTACATAAATCTGTATCAGCGCCACAAATGGCAATGTAAATACATTTAGCTGTTCCAATAATTGCATAATCCAAGTTATCCTTATGATGATGGATGATCGTATTTGGGAGCAATCTATGAGAGGGTTATTGGGAATGACTGGTGCAGCCCTGGGCAGTGCAGGGCAAGCTCTGTGCCCCTGCTTTCCCGGGTCACGGACCCTCCGTTGAAATTGCTCGGCTCCTCCTCCTTCTCTGAAGCGAGGTGCCTACATCCTGACCCCTGGAATCCCAGGCTTGTGCCTTCTCTTTCTTCAGGAAGGCGTCTCTCTGGCCGTAGCACTGTCTTCTGGGGACACCTATCTGTGTTGGCGTCTAGTCTGCACCAGATCCCTCTCCTTCTCTTCTTTGCCCGTCTCCTCTCCTTTTCTTCTCTCCTCCTCCTTTTCCTCTTCCTTCCATCTTCTGCTCTTCTTCTTTCTTCTCTTTCACTCTTCCTTTCCTCTTCTTCCTCCTCTATCTTTGCCAAGGGGTGAGGTTTTTTAAAGCTGTGATATTGCACTATTTAAGAAGGAAAAGCATTTTCACATTTTTCCCTCACCATTTTTCATTTCACAGTGATACAGTAAGGGAAACGAAAGTGAGGCATAGAAGCTTTGGTGAATGAAGAATTGTATTACACATTACCTAATCCATACGGGCTGTTCCCCCACTTCCAGATCATAGGAATAATACGCTGGAAAGCCTAGGAGGGGATCAGCAAGGTCCTCCACGTAAACGATTACTTTGCTCATTTATTTATTGTTTTGGGGACAGGGTCTCCTTATGTAGCCTAAGCTTACTTCAAACTGGCAGTTTCCTCCTGCCTCAGTCTCCCGAATGCTGAAACTACAAGAGTGTGCACCGTGCTCAACTCATAAATGGTTACTTTATGGAGAATCTTATAACATTCTGTGGACAAAATTTGCATTTATGTGTTCATAGTCCTTAATAAAAATTACATAAAATTGTTTCATCGTGCCATGTCAGGGAGTCTGTTTTAACTGCCAACAAATTAATGACCCCACATCCACACATTCACTGAATATCATTTCTCCAGTCAAATTTGCTGAACTACATTGAGCCCTAAGAAGAGAAACTACAATTATTGTGAGTTTGTTACTACAGTGCTTGACTTCTCATGTTTTAATTTTTTTTCCAAAAGTCTGAGATCCTATTGTCTATCTAAGAGCTCTGGAGAAAATATCACCACACTCAGAGAAATTAATGTAAGGGATTATAATGATAGTGCTCCCTCATTGTCTCTCCCAAGAGCCGTAAACCTTTGTGTTTGTTTCAGTGCTTGGGTAGTGAGGGGAATTAATGTAAAATTTTACTAATAAAGAATCTTTCCCAAATAGATTAATACTTATCCAAGAACTCAGATATCTTTAAACAAAAGAGGCTTTGGGTTCCGGATGCACTACTTGATGGTACCTGTAATCCAGAGAGTCAGCCAGGAAGTGTTCAGCCAGTCAAGACAAGCAGGCTGTTAATTCAGCAGGACACTCTTACAGGTTGGCAGAAGGGGATTTGGAAGGAATATTGTCAATAGCTTTTATTTAAAGAGATCATATTTTACTTTGCTTTCTTGACTTATACTAATAATAATGTACAAACTTAGAGTGTAAAGCTACTTTGTAGAAAACTGCATGGGCATATTTACAGTAGCAAAAGCAGGCTCAACTCTTACAAAAGGTTAATTCAAACAGAAAGATTCTTAAAGTAATGTGATAATCTCTGCTTGCAAAATATGGTAAAAGCGCCAATGTTTCTTAGATTATACCACCTTAAACAAGGCTACACCAATGTCTACCATGATCTGTCTATTTAAAATATCTGTTTTTACTATAAAAATCAATTAAAAATTTAGTGGGATTCTTTTTTTGTTTGTTTGTTTTTGACTTCTTAGCAAAGAGGACTAGTTTCATTTTAGCTACTTCATAAAATATACAGGATTTTACAAAGAGAAAATGCCTTTTCTTTGGAATGACCAAAAAATGAAGTTAGCTTTTAAAAAGTAAAATTTCAGAAGATTTTCACTCCATATTTGATCTCTGCTGGTTGGCAGCCTCATTACTATACTTCTGTCAATGAAAGTCTAAATTAAACTAAACTCTGACAGGGCTAGTGCGCCTGTGGGGAGGGACAGACCAGGGTATGGTGTCACCAAGTTTGATGGAGTCCGGTCCTGGCTGGACCATCTGGGACAGGACAAGGGGTCCTGGTGCAGAATAATTGGGTGGGAAGACCTGTAGGTGGCATTTTAAGGAAAAGATTGTGGAAGTTAAAACTGAGGCATTGGTTCTATTTTTATTTCACTTAAGGATGCCTGCTTTTCTATCCCTTGTGCTCTAAACAAGAGGCTGTGAAATTTTCCAATTAAAATGGAAAATGCTCTGTGTGGATCTACAGGGCAGCGGATAATTGGATGGGAACTGTCCTCACCATGGACCCCTGCCTATGCTCAGAGATACCCACACTTTTCTGTCTTTCACCCGCTAAACATAGAGCTCTTGAGAACACTGGAAATGCCCGGCAGTGCTACTAAGAGGGCATGTGTGAGGCTTCTCCTGTGCTGGTAATCTTCAATATCTGGGCTGTATGTGGTTGTGTCACTCTTTTAAAGGTCACTGAAACATATTTCCGACTCCTACATTGGGTGGTAAGAAGACAATAAAGCAACTTTGTCATAATCTGGAATGCAGGCATTCAGGACTCCTTACTTCTGAGCTGTCATGTTACTCTTTGTCTCAGAAGTCACTGTATGAAAGATCGATACACCGAGTAATAGAATTAATTCACGATTCCTGTGTGACAAGGTGACGTGCGAAGAAGAGAGCTCTGGATCTCGGTGCTGCCTGTGAATGGAAACCGATCACGGGGTACATTCCTCAACTTGCAATGTGTTTGCCGGTGAGTTTGCATTGTGCTGTTTTGTTTTGTTGTTTTTTGAGACAGGGTTTTGCTGAGGAGTTCAGGTTGGCCTTGAGTTCACCATGTAGCCCAGGCTGGCCTCAAACTCACAGAGATTCTTCTCCTCAGCTTCCTGAGCACTGAGATTATGGGTGTGTGTCACCAAGCCTGGCAACCAGTGAGTTTATTTACCCTTGTGAGTCACTAGTTTTGTTGTTGCTTCTGAAGCTGAAAAATCTTTACTTTTAGCAGTAGGCAAAAAGTGTGCAGAGACAGGGCAAATACGCAATTTGTCAAATAGATTGTCAAACAGAGTTTTAAAATTTCAGTGGGATGGGGGCTCACAATGCCTCAAGGGGAAGCTTGCAGGTGGAGAAACAGAGGGTAAAAAGCAGGCCACAGCAGGGGTAGGTGGAAGACAGATATCCCTGCGGAAATGGGATGGACCACACAGGTGTGGCCAGTGTGCAAAGGAGATGAAGTTCAAAGGCGGGCAGGGGCTTCAGGAGAGCTGGAATGGTGAGTGATCCATTCATCCATCCACCAAATATTTATTGAGTGTCTGTTCTTGAACAGGGACTGTCTTGGCACTGTTAATGATGGAACAGATGCCTTGCAGAGCTGTATCCTCACTGAGGCAGAGCTGAGGCTGGTTCATTAGGGTTCACCTTTTCAGGGATGTGATTCTGTGCTGAGGAAATGCCTATATTTATCTTTAAAACAGCATAGTCTTTATTTGTAAACATCATCTATTACTGAGTTGAGAAGGCCTGGTAGGAAAGGAAGGGAATCTTGACTGAATTCATCCATTTTTATCTAGTCGCTCTCTAAGCAGCTTTATGCATTTATAAGAAATTCGGGCAGTAAATAGTAACAGGAGTGCATCATCTTATACGTGACTTATGCCAGTGCCAACCTAGTATAAGCTTTGCTTCTATAGCGCATCATGAATTATTCAGCAGTTCTCTGTAAATGGCCATTTTTGGAATCTGTGTATTTGAAGTTTATCCATTCTAAATGGTAGACTTAATTTGTGCTTACCCGGAAATTTTAAAGTTGTCATTCTGACATGTTGCTCTTAGCAAACCATGTATTCTTTTGCATGGAAATTATATTTTAGAATGAAGGAACGCTCTGTTAAATGTGCACACACACACATACACACTACGATCGTTGATGGCATAAAGTCATATTGTGGAAGTCCTGGGCACACTTGTATATACCATTTGTGATGACCCAGAGATCTCACAACTAGAATATAAGCTTGTTTTTTTTTTTTAATTACAATGCTAAGTATGTGTGTGTATGTGTGTGGAAAAGATGTGTAGACAGACTCACAAAGAAAAGGGTTAGAGGCCACCAGAGTTAACTGGTGGCCACAGTGGGAGCTTGCAGTCAGGCAGCCCCGTAGGTGGCTGCTACTATCTCTGTGGCCTGGGCACTTACCTAACTGTGCTTGTTTAGCTCAGAAAGAAACCTCCATTTCTTTCTATGTAAAATGAGGATTATAATATTACCCATCTCCTAGGGTCATTGTGATGCTCCCAAGAGGTGAAGTATACAATTAGGCTCCCTATAAGCATTAAAAAGAGGACTTTTGTGAGGGAAGAGGAAGTGGAAGTAAAAAGAATTGAGATGTGTTATGTCCACGTACTGAGTGCCTGCACTGAATGTAACCAGCACACTGCAGGGAGATACTCTGCAGAAGTGGATGGGAAAGAATTAAGTGTGTTATGTCCATGTAGCAACCCCCCATGTACTGCCATTGTGTACTAATAAAAATAAAAGTTTTAGAGTGTGTGTATGCAAATTTTTTTAAAAGTTTAAAAAGAGCACTCTTAGATTTCAGCAGAGACTTCCATACCAGCCAAGTTTATTTCAATGCTGTCTGCTGATTTTGAGTGTCATTCCCTATTTAAGGTCTGTCTCTGGTGACAGACTGCTGAAACACTGCAGGACATGCTCATGTCTCCCAAAAAGCAGGGTGATCCTACAGTCCCCACCCTTCCCAACCTTCTTAGGTGTCTCTGAGGTGAAGTGGAGAGGAATCACAGTGTGCTGAGTCATAGTTTATTGGGTTCCCGGGTACATTGACAATATAACCGAAGGGGAAAGAGGCATTTAGAACTACAGCTATCAGAACAGGCTCCCCACCCGCGTCCTTGGCAGTGAAGCCTTGAACTTCTTAGGATCCAGTTTTATATATGTTTTAAACTGTAGCCATTTATTTTGACTCAAGGTCTGCGTTGAATAGACATGTGAAGCAGTCAGTCAATGAGTTCAGATCTTTTTTTTTTTTTTTTGAAGGTAGTAAAAATACAACGGAACAAGACAGAACAAAGTCAGTCAAGACAATGTGGTGAAATTGGTACAGAACTTCACAGCAGATTACCAGGATAGGTACCATAGTATATCTCATTATCTTCACAATAGTTGTCCAGTCAATTAAGTAGAGTGAAATCAAATCAAAAACAGAACATTATAAAACCATTTGAAAGAGAATATTGAATAGAGTAAAACAATTAATTGTAATGAAACAAAACAGTGAAAAAACATTTGCCTTTAAACAGAAGATGGAAGGAAATCCCCCATATACTATATTGCATACAGTCATCCTTCCAAGACAGGCTCAGACCCCTGTCCCCAGTTGCGAATGTGTGTGTGTGTGATTCCCAGCCTGCGCGCCGGTGGGCTCACGGCAGCCGCTGAGTGGGCCTCCTCCTGGCTTGCGTCAGAGGGAAGCGCTGACCAAGAGGGCGGGTGAGTTGCCTTCTTGTGCAGCCCCCTGGGTTCCACCATCCACACCCTTTTGACATGTGGCGCCTATATCGTGTAACACAGGTAGACACTGTAGTGCTAAATGAAAGTCTATCCTTATAACGAGTTCTAAATTCACGTGAATGCTTCTGCCTGCATACTTGCTGTCCGTTGTTTTCAGTCCAATTTCCCCTTGCCTGCTGTGGCGACTGAGACAAGGCCGTCTCTGCTGTCATGGTTTGTCCCGCTTCCCCCGAGCCTCCGCTCAGCAGCTGGCTCTTGGAAGGTGGCTGATTACCGGGCACCAAGCTGACCTGCTGTCAGGAGGGGGCACCCGGCTGGAAGAGCAGGTTGCGGGCTCCCTCCCAGGTCCTCCCTTCTCTGCCTTCTGATGCCGTGCTCGGGCAGCCTTGGCACTGCTACGCCCCATGGCGATGCTGTTGCTTTTTGGAACTGGTCAATTATGCACTGAAGTGTCTCCTCCCATTGGGCTATTTTGCTTCCAAGGTGTTGTGGTTTGAATCTAAAGTCCCTCCCCAGGTTTACGTGCTTTAGGCTTACTCTCCAGCACAACAGTTAGAGGTGGAGGCCTGGGGAGGAGATTGGACCATGGGAAACTCATTTGATCAGGGGGTTCATCTTTGGATGGGCTCATAATTTGAGGATTTACTGAGAGGTGACGGCCTAGTCATGGGGAGTGGGCCATGGAGCCGTGCTCTTGAGGACTGTATGGTGTATCCAACCATTTCCTGTTGGTTCTCTCTCTTTCCGGCTGTCACCAGGTTAGCAGTCTCCTGCTCCACACCTTCCCCCTGCCCAGCGTTCTGCTTCACTCCAGCCCAAACAATGGAGCCAGTGGATCACAGACTGAAGTCAGAACAAGCCTTTCTTCCTATAAGTTACTTTCTTCAGGTATTTTGTCGCAGCGATGGAAAGTTGGCACGTAAGTGAAAACTGCTTCCCATAAATGAGTCTTTCAGGCCCCTGAGTAGTTAGTAAGAGCCAGAAACATTTTAGCAATCTGTCATCCCCCCAGAAAACCTGGCACGGAGAGGGAAACTCAGTCACCAGTCTGCGGCTTCTCTGAAAGCATTTCTCCTGGCAGAAGTGCTGTGTTAGAAACACTTACTCTGCTTACTGTCCTCAAGCTTTTACTTTCTCCCGATAAAATGACCAAGGTTTTAAGCCAACCCTACTGCCACCATCACAGTACTGCAACAAACCAAACCAAACCAAAATATTAACAATACTTATTTGCCCTCTACTGGTCAGACTCTAGGAAGCTGAGTCAAGCAGGAAGGGATCTGCAGGTAAGTAAATCTGTAATAAATCTGATTTTCCCCAGCTGAGTTTTGTTCTATTGCACAGCATTGCTGTGTTTCTCTTGCTCTTAGTCCACTCAGTTTTGTCTGTAGACTGAGTTTTACTGTCTGAAATGCACTTTGAGTGACAGTCGACCTCAGGGTCTAGAGGCGCTCTGGCGTTTGTCAGGATGACACTGGATTTCTAGTACACTGCAGTTTTTACAGCGTGTGAGCAACTCCAACTCCAGAGAACCTGTGGAATAAAGAGCTTAGAAATTAAATATAAAGAAATGCCTTCGATGGAACAAAAAAAATTAGACTCTCTTCAAGTATCATCTGAAAGAGTCTTCAGACCTTCTTTTCTGAGATGTCTGTAGTTATGAAACTCACTCATTTCCAGTAGAACATTTATATATCAATTGCAAGAAATATGTAGAAAGGTGCAGTTGGCTTTAATATCTTACCGAGCAATGTGACAAGAATTTGAAAATGTACAAACTAACCACAGGATGACCTTTCAAAGCTGAAATGCAAAGGTGTGGATGACATTTTCTCTTTCATTTACTTATTTTGAAATCTAAATTAAAGCACACACAACACCAAATTAAACATCTCCTCCCTAGAGTGAATATTCCAATCATTTATAACTAGGCAACTTAAACATACAATAATCAACAAACATTAACATGTAAATACTTTGTTTTAATAAGCCATAAACATTAATAAGCACATAGCTGAAATTACTCCTGCTGCATTCTTCATCTGTCACCCCAAATATCAAATAAGGGCTGTGGAGAAATAAAACTGTTAAATTCGATTCCAAAAACATTTGTGTGAGTTTGCATAAATCCTCTTTATTTTCTGGTGACTTTTTTCAAGATTTCTTTCTCCCGCCCCTGCTAGGAGCCTTATGAAGCTGAATGTCAAGTGAGGGTTGCTTTATATCATGATCTGTCAATCAAAGGGAGGCAGGCTTTCTGCGTCTGTTGCTAGTATATTGGCACTTTTTGAAGAGTGTTTCGGTGGGAGTGAGAATAAATAAAGATCCTTCAGGCACTTTCTCATTTATGGATGAGGAATCAAAGCATCTGAAACTTCATTTTCAGCCTGATACCCTGAAGATTGTTGGCTGATAATTCTGGATGGAACAGCTTATCTGGGAGGATTAGGGAGAACATGGCCTTCCTATTACTTCTGGCTTCAGCCTATTCAGCTGGGTAGACTTTGTCACACAGTATCTGGGCCTTTACATATGTCACTAATCTTATCTCTATCTCCTCAGCTCCTTCTGGTGGAGCTGCGGTTTCCCAGGCCTAAGCCTCCCATTTCTTCATTACGCTGGCTGTGCAGGCATTAGCCTTTCTGCACCGTGTCATTCAGCAACAGCGAATTTTGCAGACTCTCGACTTCCCTGAGCCGGCCAGGGTAGGATTTTGTCCCAAATCTTGAGATGCTCACATCAGTTACATTAAAAAGCTCCCTGTAGACCCCAAACAAACTCATTTACCCCCTTTACCAAATCCGCTTAACAAAATGAAATAATCTCCATGATGCATTATCTTTGCAGCCATTAAAGATAGCACTGGCGTCTCCCTTGTGTGCCCCTGGCCTGTGCTGGGCTGTCATTTCTGTCCCACGTCTGCTGCAGTCACTCACCCACGAAAGGAGACTGAAATGTGCAGTGTGTTTTGATGCCTGGACACCAGCGGAACGCAAGTGCAGTAGCAAAGCTGAGTCCGTCCTCGGGAGTCTGGTGGAGAAAATGAAAAATCACACAATAGAGAGATACTGCAAGGCCAAAACGGTGTCTACCTGGGTGTTGGGATGGTGGATTGATCAGTGAGAGGAAGAATCCGAGAAGACTGGAGAGGTGGTAGCATCTGTGATAAATGACCTACACTGGAACAGTTGTGATGGAGGTTTGGGTTTCTCCAGTGGCCACTTCCCAAGTACTCTTAGAATGAGGGCTAGGAATGGGACCAGTGATGGAGTCAGTGACAGAGGCCCAGAGAGCTGTGTCAGTGCTCACTCCTTCTCAGCAAGCTCCGTCCCCGCTGCGTAAGCTGGCAGCTGGTGCCACCCTTCTCCCTGGAGTAATGGCCACGATCGTCAACCACGCTTGCTGGTGTGCATGGCCAGCAATGTTTTTTATTAACATGACGAGTTAGAAGAGTATTTTGTGGTGAGAAGTGAACCTTTTTTCTTCTCTTCTGCCCTGTTGTTTAATGGAATGTGTACATGAGGGCTGGATCGCCAGCAACCAGTTGGAACACAAAGATAAAAGTCACATCCTAGAGATAGAGTGAAAGGTTAGAAAAGTTTTGGGTCTCTTCTATACCAGCTCTGCCTTTAGTTCTGCAGCCTGTTTTGCTTTTTAATTTTGAAGAGAATAAAACCAAACAAAATAAAGCAGAATAGAGTCAATCAAAACAAAAGAATGAACATGGAACATGACTTCAAAACAAGATCAAAGGAAATCAATAATGGCTACCATAATGCCTCTTGTTATCTTCACAATAACTGCCCACACCATCAGGCATAATAAAATCAAACAAAACAGTACAGAATAAAGCCAATAAAAGCAAAAGTGGAAACAATACAGGACTTCAAAACAAGATAATGGTAAGACAACTGTGGCTACCATAATGCCTCTTGTTATATACAAAGTAGTTGCCTATACCATTAGACATAATACAATCAAATAAAACAAAATAGAATAAAATCAATCAAAATAAAACAATGAAAGCAATACAGGTTTCAAATCATGAAAATAGATTAACAATGGCCACTGCCTTCCCTTTTTTAGACACTTCCTCCCCTTTCACTTTCACAATAAGTATTTGCATTTTGGATTCCAGTAACTTGTTTAGTTTTTTTATAATAGGGAGACAACACAATATTCATCCATGCGAGTTGGAACTATTTCATCTGTGAGCTTGATCTCAAGTTGTACCCATTTACCTCCAAGAGCCTCGAGGTTATCTTCCTTTATAGGCGAGTAGCTTCTTTTCCCCCCAGTTCTTTCTGGTTCTCACATAGAGCACTGTTCTCTGTCCTTTGACTTTCAGGCTGTGACCCCCTTTTAGGTTAAATGTGTTTCTTGTATAAAGCATATTGATGGATCCTGTCTCCTGATCCACTCTGCCTACATTTCTTTTTATTGGTGAATTAAGGACATCTGCATTAATGGTTATGGTCACGCGCGCTGCCTCATCTCTGCCATCTTATTCTTCTGCTGTTGGTTGCTCACTGTTGGTTGCCCTCCACTCCATCATGTGCCCCACTGAGTGATCCCCCTCTGCTGCTGTTCCTGGAACCACGGTCTTCTTCATCTCCCTCTAAAATGTCCTTCAGTATTCTTTGTAGGGTTGGCTTAGTGGTCATGAATTTCTTCAGTTGTTCTTTGTCATGGAAATATCGTATTTCTCCATTACTTTTGAAAGATAGTTTTGCAGGGTGCATCAATCTGGGCTGGAAGTTGTTTTCTTTCAGGACTTGGAATTCTTCACTCCAAGCTCTTCTTAACTTAATGGTTTGTGTTAAGAAGTCTGTCTTGATTGTAATAAGTTTTCCTTTATAGGTGATCTGTTTCTTTTCTCTATCAGCTTTTAATATTCTGTTCTTGTGTTGAATTTCTGAGATCTTTATTGCTATATGTTTGGGTGTGGATTTATTTTGGTTATGGCTAGCTGGAGTTCTGTATGCCTCACTTATCTGAATGTTATTTCCTTTTCCTTTGCTTAAGAAGTTTTCTGATACAATTTCTGTAAATAGACTTTTAATGCATTTGTGTTGACCTCTGTTTTTTCACTCACACCTATTATTCTTAAGTTATGTTTCTTTGGGTTGTCTTGCAGCTGTTGAATTGTTACTTCTTGGTTCCTTGTTATTTTCAAGAGATCTTTCCTTTTGTGATTGTAAGCTGCAAACCTGTCTTGAAGCTTTGACAGTCTATCTTCATTTCTTTCAAGCGATTTTGCCAGCTTTCAATGGAGTTTTTAATTTCCTGGAGATCTCTTTCAATCTGTTTCATGCATTCTAAATCTTTTTCATATTGCTCATCCAATGTTTCCCTCATTTTCCTACGCTTCTCCATTTTTTTTTTATCTATGTCTTCTTTAGAGGTGCTTAGCAATTCTTTTATTATGTTTTTTCTTCTTTTACCTGAGATTGTATTTCTGTTCTAATTTTTTTTTTGTACCAGGGATTGAACTCATGACCTTGTGCTTGCCAGGCAAACACTTACTCCACTGAGCTAAATGCCCAGCCCTCTAATTTCTTTTATAGCCTCATGAAGTTGTTTCTTTACTTCAGTTGCTATCACTTCAGAAACTCAGGTGTGCAACTTCCAGTCTCTTTCATATTTACATCTCCTGGACTTGCTCTCTTTGGGTTGGAGGCCAGAGTCTGCCTTTTGTTTCTTTCTCTTGACATATTCCTGGGATCTTCTGGACAGATGAGAAATGGGGCCCCAGGTACTTCCCGCATTGGCTACAATTTCTCTCAAATGAGATGGTTTAGTTCTTCTATCCAGTGCTGGCTATGGGTATCTGATGGTGACCATTGGGTGCGCTGGCACAGGGCTGTCTGCTGCTTTTCCCAGCCTGTGCCGGTTCCCTGATGCCCACTGGGGTGCATGCAGGGGCGGGGCTGGCCTTCACTTCCAGACAGAGCTGGTTACCAGTGGAGAACCTCTGTGATGGCTGCTGGAATGCATGCAGGGGAGGGGCTCAGTCTGAGCAATTTCTGCCAGCCTGTGCCCAGCTGAACCAGCCAGAGCAGTTCTGGTTCTGGGATTATCTGGCTGGACTCCAAAATGGCTCCCCGGCCAATTGCTCTTTCCTGCAGGAGGACTGATTCCTCTGCACTCACCGCCAACCAATGCAGTCCTTCCCCTCCACTGCTGGGTGTCTCTGCAAAGGCTTCTTGTGTCGCCCTGAGCCACCATCACTGGACCACGTGTCCCCAGGTTCCAACAGCTCCTCTCACACAGTGGGTCTGGCTCCGGGTCAAGGTGCTGTAAGCTACCACCTTCTTCTTTGTTTAAGTTTTTCTTTTTTCACTCTCTCTTTGGGCTTCAATTCTCACTTTAGATTCCCTCCTTGTTTTCCTCACGATGCTCTATCCCAGCCCCTGGATGGTGTCTCTGAGAGGTTGTTTACTCTGCCACTCACTGTCCCGCCATCTCCCTGGGAGCCCTCCAGCCTGTTTTTAACACCAGAGAGAACTAAGTAAACATTGATCTTGCTTTGTGGATGATTTTTTTGTTGTTCCTGTTTTTGTTTCTGTCTGTGGCTTTCAGAGCTGAACTATTTTAATCCACGGCTGTAGTCTTGGTCTTGTGATCACTAATATGTGATGATACATGGTGAAGTCTCCAGTCTGTCAGTATAGCACTAAGCACAACAAGATGTATTGACACAGAACAGCTATGGAGTTCTTATGATGTTCTGGATATTTTTCTATGCAATACATGCTACCCACCCCCCCCAAAAAAACCCTATGGTGACTCAACCTATCCTCTGAAACAGATTTTACTTGGAGGGGGAAGGGTAATACACAACTGCAATCTCAACAATTGGGAGGTGGAAGCAGGAAGATCATAAGTTTGAATGCTGCATGGGCAATTTAGCAAGACCTTGTTCTAAATGAAAAATTAAAAAAGGAATGGGGATGTAGCTCAACTGTAGAGTGTCCTAGTTTCAATCCCCAGGACCACACACATACATAGCCTAAAACAACCATTAAAATGTTCATTAATAAATAATCTCAGAGTCATTGAATTATATACAAGTCATTTAGTAAAAGTGTAGAAAGAGAACTATGTCATAATATCCTAGGACTTGAGATTAGATAGCAAACACTTAAAAATCATCAGAGATAGAATATTCAGGGTTGAAGTTCAGTTTTAAAAATGCTTGGAGCCTGGTGTGGTGGCACATGCCTGTAATCCCCGCACTCAGGAGGCCGAGGGAGGAGGATCAGCACAAGTTTGAGGCCAGTCTGGACTACAGGGTGAGGCCGAAGCCAGCCTGAATGACAAAGCAAGACCTTGTCTCAACAAACAAACAAACAAACAAACAAATGAAAACACACAGAAAACGAAGAATTTTTTGATTAATTCTATTCCAAATTTTAATCAAACTTCCTTAAAAACTACCAATAAGCAGATTAAGCAGTTTAGTGCTAGTCTCAGTCAGGATGTTACTTTTCTTTCTAGTTTATTACTTGTTTCTTTTAATTTTCCAGATTTCAAACTGTTTGAGGCAAGTACAATGCATCTCTCCAAGCCCCTAGGCCTGACTCGTGGCATGTGACCTGTGGGTGTGACCTGAATCGCACAGGAAGTTCTCAGGTAGTTTCAGGACCCCAGGGGTCAGTTGTTACTGCAGTGGAGGGAGCTGGGAAGGGGGTGGGGCAGGGAAAGTGGCCTTTCTAGTGACCTGAGGGAGACTTAGGAGGGGGGCTGCGCCTTCCATGCCAGTGATGTACAGGGTTCATTTCAAGCTGAGAGTTTCGAATTTGAACACAGTCGTGCAAATCATTTCCTTGGAGACTTTGACACAGCCTTTTGGCGTTGCCCACCATTGTAGGGCCTCCTGTCTTCACTAGAAAATTTCTAGCCTCCTCATGGTCACAGCAAGGTTCTCGGGCAGCCGAGCACCAGCATGGTTGTCCCAGACCTCCATAACCACTGCCTAAGGCCTGGCTTTGTAACCTGCTGCCTGCTGAATTCTCCTAGCAACCAGGTTCCCCAGATGGAAATACTCCTCCAAGCCAGCGCACTGGACCCAGGACGAAAAGAACTGATGCTCCAGGTGACAAAGGAATCCAAGAGAAGGATGTGGCTTCTGAGAGGTGCAGAGATCCAAGCCACAGGAACGAGTGGTGGCCAAAGAAGACACACAGCTGTGGGTGTGTTTTGGTGAGTTACAGCACACGTCAGTGTGTGTCCCATGTGTGTCTCCGTGTGATATGCACTCCTGTATGCCTCCCTGGTTTAACAGCGGTTTCTGTGAAGATAATAGATGGGAAGTGGGTTTGGCAATCAAAGGACATCATGCCTAGACACAGTTTCCCCAGGAAAATCTTTTCTCATGATTTCCTTTTACTGACTTTTCTCTCAAGCTCTTTCTTTTAGTGTCTACTGTTCCTGCCTGTTGATTTCAGCCCATGCTTTGCTCTATCTCTTTCTCTGTCTCTCCAGACTGCAGGGTGTTTTGCTGGCCTGTTGCACTGCTGCTCCCCCCTCCCTGCTCTCTGGAGTTCTCCCCTGGCCGTGGCATTGGGGCCAGGCTGGTCCCTCTGTTTTAGAACCATCAGGCAATGGCTTCAAGAGCCACTGGTTCTCTTCACCCCCCAGGCCCACCGTGGAAATCCTCCCAACCGCCCTCAGAGCAGCTTCTGCAGAGACCTCTACGGCTCAGGTGGACTTGGTCTCTGGAGAAAACGCCATTGTATCCATCTCTGAGGTGATGGGAAGTGGACAAGACTGAGAGGGTCGAGGAAGCCACCAAGGACGTGCAGGGCAAGGAAAGTAAGGACATTGGCCTTGGGGACAGGAGGGCGGAATGCAGAGGGCTCTCGGCTGCAAAGCAAGCCGCCTTCAGAAGTTTGTCTGTAAATAAGCGTGCGATTCTTGACATGTGCAATGCATGTATAGGCACACGTGTCCTTGCATGTGGCAAGGATAAAAGTAGACAAAATATTAGGGAAGATAATAAATATTGGCACAGTAGAGGTAGTGGTAAACTAATAAAGATAAATTATGAAATTTTGACTTTCCTATATAATGTTAATCATAAATATAACCATGTATATGAACTATTTCATCTCTTTACCTTCTTACCATGCAGTGTGACAAATAACAAGCATATTGTGGATGACATAGCTTTACATATTGAATTTAATAATAGCATTGAACTCATAGTACGTGATCTCAAGAGGGAGACCCAAAAGGCATTTATCATTCTTTTTATTTTGGTCCCGACCAAGCCTTGCTTTCCTTACTCACGGGGTGTTGCCGCTAGCACAGAGTTCAGGGCCACCATCTTGCAAGACAGAAGAGACAGCAACACATGCTTACATACCTGTAATAAAGCAAGAGAACACAAAGCGAAGCTTGTACTTTTCAGTAGTTGGCACTATAGCTTCATGCGAGATTCCACAAGTCTTCTCATTTGTTCTGAAATTTCCTTTTCAATAGACTAGGATTTTCCTTAGCCCATTTGCCAAGGAACACAACTATTTTGTGACTAGCTCCCATAGTGCAAAAAGTCTAGATCCAGCATTTCCCAAGCAGCCATACCAGGAGGCCCAGGAGAGCATTGTTCTAGTAAGTTCCGTCCTCCCCACAGGGAAGATGAGTTAGGGTCTCATGACTTCAGTCTATGAACAGAGCTCTCAGTCCTTCCCCTCAGTCCTTCTTGCTCTCCAGTCAGGGGCCCCCTTCTCTCTTTCTCTTTCTCCCACTCTTCCTCATACACTCTTTTTGTTTTTAAAGTGGAAGACTTGATGCTGCCTCCATGTCCTAACCTTTCAACTTGCCAAGTAGTCTCAATGCCTCAAGACTGGCCTGTACGTGCCAGATAGAGGGTACCTTGATAGATAAGATACAGGCCTGGCCTTCACGGCCTTTTGATCTATTAATAAGATGGAAGTAGTAATTGATATTCTCCTGTATGGACCCTCGCGTGAAAATAAAGACTTCATCCAAGCTCCGCTTGGCCTCCAGCTTCCCTTCCTGTGAAGTGCTACTCGTGGATCCTCTTGGCGGCCTTCCGAGTAACCACAGCTCCACGTCCACCTTGCTCCTGGAGCCTCGGCAACTTACGATTGGTGTAAGCCCATCACAAAAGTTTAAGTGTCCTTTGCAACACAAACTGCGGCATTGTGGCCCAATTTTAGCAAAGAAGCAGTCTGGATGGGGCTTCTGGGAAAGCGTTTGCTTCCTGATGAAACAGCAATATGGCGGGGAGGAGGGTGTCAGCGAGGGGTCCACCCCGTCCTCCATAGTGAGGATGCTGCTGGGAGCCATGAGGCTTGGAGCTGTGCTGGCCACGCTCAGGCCGTGCAGAGAAGGGAGGCTGAGTGCTGAGGGTGGAGCAGCGGATGGGGAGCATTGGGCTTCTCATGATGTTTAAGCTTCTCAACGATCCCTGAAATTTCTAGATTCAAACTTCCTGCTAAATATGTCATGAGTGTCTTTTGGGTCCACTGAGGTCCCTTGCAGCCCAAAGTACTCTACACTAGTAAAGTCCTGGACACTTCTTGCTAGTGAGCCGTACTGACACCATGGCACCTGTCACATGTTGTCCAAATCAGTCAGGTATCTTGTCATTTTTTATTGCTCCAGAGCAGGGATCTATGAACTATGACCTTTGAGCCAAATTGCGTGGGGATGGGCTCCAAGTTTAGAATGTTTTTTACAATTTTTAGTGATTAAAAATAGAAATCAGGGCTGGGGGCTTAGGTCAGTGGCACAAGTACCTGCTTAGAAAGTGCGAGGTCCTGAGTTCGACTCCCAGGACCAAAAACAAAAAAAGACCCAAAAAACAAAACAAAACAAAAATAGAAATCAGAAGAAAAAGAATCCTTTTTATCCATGACAACAATATGACATGTCAATGTCAGTGCCCATAAGTAAAGTTTTATTGGAATAATTATCTGTGCTTTAATTTATGTATTGATAAAGTCTGTTTTCATGCTGAGTTCAGCATTTGAAACGCAACAGACAGGCAGCAAGACCTGTAATATCTACTCCCCAGCCCTCTAAGAAGGAATTCCCTTATCGCTGCTCTGCCATGTGAATCTGCACTGTGGGCAGTGCCATCTCGGCCACAGTTAGGGAACCAGGCTGTTCTTCCTCTACACTGCTGACCATGTGGTTTCCTGCGCTGTAACTGACCTGCTTCTAATCTTTGTAATCTACATTTGTTAATTGGTATCATGACTTTATAAAACACTTTTACAAGTTAGTTCAGTTCGTCTAAAAATTTCTTTGAGAAAAAGAGTAGAGGTCACAATGAAGATAATAATGATTTTATAAGAAGGAAACTGAGGCCAGGGTGCAGCACATATTCAAGACTTTAATCTGAGTCAAATATTCAAAATTTCACTCAGTTTCTTGTGACTTTGGTTACATCTTTTTAACTGTCTGAGCTTCAGATCATTATCCGTCATGCATGTATGTATTCATGATGCACTCTGTGTTCAAACACTGTCAGCCAGCACTGTTTCCCTGCAAGAGCTAAGGACAGAGTCAGAGGACCGCCAGTAACTTCGATCTGTGGCTCTGAGAGGCAGTGTTAGGACGATAAATTCTTATCCAAAGAGCGACAGGAAACTGAAACCCCTATTCCTCACAAAGCAGTTTGGAAGCTATTTGCTGAAAATTGTCTAAGAAAAAGAGGACAGAGTAAGGAGCAGAATAGACCAACGAGAGAGAGAGAGAGAGAGAGAGAGAGAGAGAGAGAGAGAGAGAGAGAGAGAGAGAGAGAATCTCTTAAGCAAAGCAGACATGCTTCAGATAAATGAGCCAGAGGCTTTAGTCAGTGGGTTTCAGGATGGTGGGCATGTGAGATCGTTCAGGGCTTCCTAAAGTCCTCCTAGGTGGTATTTAGTTAAAAATACAGCCCCAAAATTAAAAAATGGAACTGACACTTTCACTGACTTCCTTGGCCCTCAAACTTCTTTTTTTCTTTCTCAAACTCCCTCTCTGTCAGCCAGGGGCCCTTTCCTAACTCCCACAGTATTTCAATCACCTCTATCTGCTAACGAAGCTGAGTAATGAGTGCCTGCAAGGTTTGCACAAGGTTATTAAAAGTCCCTTAATCTGCCACCAACTTCTCTTTGAATATTGTTTGTAGATTTCCTAAAGCACAGGCATAAATTCCCTTGACCCTCTTACTCATTAACTTGGAGAGTATGGCAGAAAATCAAAGGTACAAGGCTGTAGGGTGTTTGGTTCCTTTTAATAACCTCATGACTGTAACAGCAAGAAGATAAGGTTATCACCGCCGCTGTTGATCAAAAAGCGAGGGAGGCAGGACAGCCAGTGATACTCCAGAAGCAGCAGTGGTTGGAACCATCGCCTCTCAATTCATCTCCTGATAGTATCATTTAATTAAGAGACATTTTAATACAAAAGTAAGACGAGGAAGATGACAGCGTTAGAATGTCTCTCTATGAAGGACTTCGTGTTGACGCCCTAACTGGGCTGATAAGGGACTTGTGCAGACGTGTGTGTGCATACTTTTCACTGACAGGACTTTGTTATATGAAGAAAATAGGAAACAAATCCTACAGCAAAAGAACATGGTTTGTTTCTGAATTCTGTCGCTCATATGCTGTGAATAGCTGAGCAGCCATTTGATTTCTTTGGGATTCAGTTCTCTCGTTTATAAATTGAAAATATCACCACAAATGACAATCACACCCATTTTTCCTTGAACACTTACATTAAATAAAATAATGTAATCCTTTCAGTGAGCCTTTGCTCAACTGTCCCCATTTTACAGATGAGACAGTGGAGCTTGGGGTTTAGCTGCTGTGCCCGGGGCACGCGGCCGGACGGCTGCAGGGCAGACAGATGCCCTGAGTTGTAACCCAGGGCTGGGGCGCAGGTCTAGGGCAGTAATTTAAAAGTCTTTCTGTGCCCAGATTGTCACACTGTGGACCCTTTTTCAGAAGCACCCTCCACAGAATTTTGCCCCAAATGTTAAAAGAGAAGATGATTTCCAAAGCATGTTCTAAACGTACTCACATTTGGGGGGCTCGTGTTCTTTTAAATGATAAAGAATAATTGGAATGTGTCCTCTTGGTTTGTTTGATTTTCAAATCGTTCCAGGACAATTTGCAGTAAGAAGTGCTTTCATGTTCTAGTGATCAAAGCATTGCATGATCCAATCAGGCCTCCAACTGCAACAAGCAGAACAGAGCCAGGTACCTCAGCCCATTTACGGAAGATGTCTTCAGGTGACAGTCATGTGTGCGGCCCTGGATAATTAAGGAAAATCAATGGAAATGGAAGACACCAGTCGGAAGAGGACTCTGAGCCATTTCTGCCCTTGTTTTCATGATAATTGGGAGGACGAGTTGGAGTATCATTTCTTTACTTATTTTTCTTCCTCTCCTCTGGAATTTCCCATCCTTTTCTCTAACGGGCAGTCCACTGCTGAGGAACCTCGTTTTCTTTGAGTCATGCAGGCCTTTCCCGGCCCTGGGTGGAAAGTCCTGCATGTCCACAAAACGCTCGGGCTTCTCACCGTCCATCTGGGTGTCAGCAGGGCGACGGGGTTCAGAGGGAGGGTTAATCGCGGCCTCAGAGAGCTAGCTCGGTCCTAAGCCTTTTGTTTCTTATTCACGCCAAATGCTTCGGTCGCCGCCCCTTGTATAGCAAGGATAGTGGCGGCAAGTGCGAACAATGCTGCCCTAGGAAGAAAACAGGTAAAAATTAACTTTCTGCAGACTGCATGGTTCAGAATTTTTAATCACACTCTTTCAACAAGTTGTATTTGTGTATCACCTCACATCCCGTCCCCAACCATTTTGATTCTTAGCGAGTCTGTAATTGCAGAAGGTTTGCAGCTGCTGAGACTTAGGGTTTGCTTAAAGCCAGCAGGAGCGAAGGGCCGGTGCACCGCACTAGCAGGTCCCAGGAGGTCACGGTCGTCCCCTCCCCTCAATCTCCTGTTCTGTGTGCAGCGGCGCAAACAGACTCAGGGAGGTGGTCAATCATGAAGGTTGCAGACTGGTCACTGTAAGGGTCCCCATCCCTGCACCTTTATGTGGGCGCCATGTCGCTGCTGTATTTTTTTGCCTATAAATCTTTTGTCTTAAAATTACTTTGTTATAGTTGCCAAAGAGGAATCATTTTGCAAATGAAGGTCATGACAAAGATGAGTAAAAGTGTCTACCACTGTGGCCGGTCCTGGGCTGCTGTGAAGCCAAGCTGTGGAGACAGCACCCGTGAGCGCTCCTGTGCATAGGAGGCCGCGGGCTGCGGAGTCCCACAGTTCTCAGGACAGCCGGTTCCTCGCAGCTTCCCACCTCTGTCGATTGTTGAACTTTGCTGCTCTGTAAGGCAGAAAAATACAGACTACACTATGGGGGGGCATCCACTGAGGGAGCCCAGAACACGCTGAGTGTGAATACAGCCTGCCTTTCTATCTGCTGGTCCCCAACCGTGGACTCAAAATAGTAGAGGAAAATTGTCTGTACTGATCGCTGACAGACTGTTTCTTCTTGCATTCCCCGAAGCAGGAATCTGGTAAGTACTCCTGGGGCTTGACGCTGTGGTAACTCTTATAAGTGGTCTTTAAGAGACGTAAAGTCTATGGGACCTAAGAGCAGCTTATGGGAAACCTGGTGATGCTAGACGCTGGGCATCTTCGTGTTTCGGTGCCCACAGCCTCCTGGCATGGGGGTGGCTCTGCGTGAAAAGTGGCACAGTGGGAGTCAGGGTAGGGCTTTGTTCTATTCTCTGCCTTGAATCTTATTTCTCCAGCTTCTCTGCAGTTTTCTGTCAGCTCCCTTCGATTTCTGGGGATCTGTTTCTTTCTTTTTTTGTCTCATCCAGCTGACTCAAATCCAGGTCCCAGAGAGGCTGTATTTCACTGTTGTTCTCTCCTTCAACATCTTTAGTCCCACTTTTGTTTAAGAAAGTGTGATGGTGGTGGAATGATTGGCACATGTGACCGAGAAACCCAAGATTTAGACACTACTGGATCTCAGTGATCAAATTATGCCATTAGGATCTGGAGTCTCCCTTTACATCTCCTGGCTTTTTAAAAATTCTGTATGTTCATTTCTGTTTCGTGCAGCATGTTTACAGCCATTCAGACCAATACCCTCACAGTCTTAGGTCCAGCAGACTTCAGATTGTTTCTTCCTAGCTTGTTTCAGTGAAATCTGATCTTGATTTGGCTGTGATGAGGGCTCTTGGCCACTGCTGACCCATTCTCTGAGACCCAGGCTGGTTGAGGTGGTCACAGGCTGTGTCTGTGTTTCGTGCCTGGCCCTGGAGCCAGGTGAGAAGTCAGTCTACATAGGCCAAGAGCATATGCGAAGTGATTTTCCAGGGAAAAGGTAAGTACTACAGTGAAAAGACAGAGCTCTGTTCTGCACAGACAAAAATGACTCTTGTCCACTCTACTATTCCTGGCGACAGTACCCGAATGGGTACCATGTGTACATTTTGTTCTATTCACAAGCAGTTTCCCATTTTAAAACAAATGACTCTCTGATTTCTTTGCCTCTGTGACACTTTACTCTTAACTCCAAACCCTCAGTGTTTGTGGCTGTAACCATCACAGTTGTTCACTAGCAGACCTGGCATGGAAGAGGGAGATTCTTAGCTTGTCAGTAAACCCAACTGGTCCTCAAGAATTTATGGTTTATGCTGTCAACATTATACATAATTATGAAGCTTGAGGAGCCAAACAAATCGGAACCATCTTGCCCATGCTAGAATGGGGTAGAGGGAGAACCAGTACCACGACAGAGGGAGTGTCTACATAGTCTAATAAGATTTACCTAATCAGGCTGAGGGCGTGCAGAAGTGTGCACACGCTGCCACTCTTCTGAACCAAACTCACGCCCAGCCCTCAAGCTTGGGTCCCCTGGTGGGTGGTGGATCCCACCCTTTGGTACTCACCCTACAGAACAGCATGTACTGGGTCCTTTGCAGGTGAATCTTAAGGGGGAAAAGAATAGGAGAAACTGGCTGATAAATTCTCCACTGCTCTTCAGCATACTGTCACCCCACTCCTCCCTCCATCAGGGTTTCTCCTCCAGGACACCATGGATCATTCAGGTCAGATAGCTCTTCATGGCTTGTGGAGCTGTGCTGTGCTGTACACTGTAAGGTGTTTAAAAGGATCCTTAGCTCCCACTCCCTAGATGTGAACAGCACCCCTCCTAGGGCCTCATGTGTGGTGCGGTGTCTCCTGATACCTGACATGGTGAAAGTCGCTTCTGATTGAGAAGCTCTGCCCTGGATTAGAGAGGAACAGCCAAACGTGCAGCTATTTCACTAGAGTTCTCCATGAAGAAAGAGATGTCAAAGTAAGGATAGCATACAGTAACTGTCGAGAAATAAGAAAAACAAAACATGTATCAGGTCCTTAAGGAAAAACAACTGTCCCCGAGTGCTCCCAGTACTGGTACGAACGTAAGAAAATTCAGCGAATATTTATGGAATATATGACAGTGCTGTTACTGTGCTCAGGATTGTAGGAGAGAGGGAAGAGCAGGAGAAGGGAGCAAGAGAGGAAAAAAATAAAGAATACAGAAACCATGAGGTCTTCCCCACGCGTGTGAAGCTGCTGAAACAGTCGAGACTCTGCATCCAGAAGCAGGAAGTAGAATGACAGTTGCCAAGGATGGGCGGATAGAAATGGAATTTTTCAAGTAGCATGAAGTTAGCTGTACAAGATAACTAAGTTCTAGATATAGCCATACAACAGCGCCTATTAACAATGCGATAGTATGCACTTAAAAATGGATTAAAAGAGTGAATCTTATGTTAAACATTCTTCTTATCCAAAGCTAAAACAAAGCAGCAAAGAGCTATAAAATTACCTTTGATCTTGGTGGATATTTTTATTACTTTGATTGTGGTAATCATGGATGCTACCACTGAGTATACACATGTTTCAACTCATCTAATTGTGTGCATTAAAATATGTGCAGTTATTTGTATGTTGATTATAGCTCAGAAAAGTCATAAAAATAAATAATAATGGACTCTGGTAATGACTAAGAGTTCTGAGGGATTATGATTATAATATCTGTTAGTAACTTAAAGTAAATAACAGAGACAAGACTATTAGAAAATAACTCTCAAGTTTGGGACCCCAAAGGTCTCTCTCTGTCTGTTTCCCTTGTGAATGTCAAGGGCCTGCAAAATTATCCCCGACATGTTCACTTATCTGTTATTAGCTCTATTAGCACTGCTGTTATTTTCCCCCTCGCATTTATTTGTGTGGCTTTTATTTCAGGGTTCAAAGATTTTTACAAAATAACATTGATTAAACTGCAATAAAACTAGTATTAGGAAATAGAGACATGATATAATCTCAGTCATCAGCAAAATATTTTTTTAAGTCAGCAAAGTACGATGAAATTTGCTACTTCTAGCAACTTCTGGAGTCCAGAGTCCCTGACGAAGAAGAAGATGTTTATTCTTCTGGGAAACATTGGCGATCTCTAGAGACCTGCCACCCGAGGGAAAACGGGTGCCTAGCGCTTCCATAATCTTCCCTTTTTAATTGGCAAGCCACTAACAGTCCTTTCTGGAACCTTCCTCACTGTTTGGTATAAGTACCAGGGAGGTGGTAAAAGTAGCAATAATTATAGCTTGTATTTTAAGCAAGGCATTAACTTTTGAAAGTGCTTTTCTATTTCCTTGAGGTTCGAATCACCCAGGAAAGAGCATTGTGATCTATATTTCCTCTGTGAAGTGTTGAAACTCAGAGAAGTCAAGCGGTCACAGAGCTTGCGTCTCCCAGGACCACTCTTCTCACTCTTCCTTCAGTTAGCATTTCCGAGTGCCTCGGGCTCTGGTCCTCTGTACGCCTGCACTGGGACATTCCATCGCCCCTGCATTCTGCATCTCCTTCCTACGTGTCTCAGAAACACACCACTACAGCTGGTGCAACCACTGTGGAGAATTCTCAGAAGACTAGGACTGGAAGCCCCATTCAACCCAGCTATTCCCCTCCTGGGTATTTTCCCAGAAGAACTGACAAGTTCATATCACAGTGATACATGTGCACCCATGTTCATAGCAGCACTATTTGTAATAGCTAAATCTTGGAAACAACCACGGTGCCCATCAAGTGCAGAGTAGATGAAAAAGATGTGGTATTTTTATACAATGGAATATTACTCATCTATAAGAAAGGATGATCTTGAGGCCTTCATGGGTAAATGGAGACAACTTGAGACTATCCTCATTAGTGAAATAAATAAGAATCATATTTACAAATATCACATTGTGTCTCTAGTGTAAAAAGTAATAAGAAAGGTAGTAGTAATAAAACTCAAAATGAGTAATTGCTATTGTAAAAAAGAGAGGAAAAGAAAGTGCTCTAAGGGATATAACTGCATGTATGTTTAACTGTGTAAGATAGATGACCATATTACTAGGTTTTTGTTAGATGGTTGAGCAGAACTGTTTGCAGTCTCACTGTTTGAATGTCTACTTTGTATGCTTTAATTTTTATCAACTAGTGATTTCTCCCATCCAAGTACTAACCAGGCCCGACCCTGCTTAGCTTCTAAGATCAGATGAGATCGAGTGCGTTCAGGGTGGTATGGCCGTAGACTCAACTAGTGATTTCTTAGTGTTTTTTTTTTTCTTTTTTTCCTTTGGAATTCTGTATTATTGCTACCCTTTTTTCTGTGTGGCTTTCTTTTTCTCTTTAAATTAAAAACAAACAAACAAACACCACTACAATCACAGCCTCCGTATGGCTAGTGTAGAATGATCTTCCTCTAAAATCTGAGCATGTGATAGTTAAAAGGAGGAGCTCACTACTGTAGTTCACTTTGTGTTGCCACAACAAGCTACCTGAAGCTGAGAAACTCCTAAAGCAAAAAGTTTGATTTGGCTTGTGCTTGTGGTGGCTCAGGGGTCCCAACAGTATGGGGCTGATGTCCTGGTGAGGCTTTCATGGCTATGTCCTGACAGAGCAGAAACATGCAAAGGGAAAAGCCACAGCAGAAGGGGTCCGGGGCCCGATATGGCTTTGCTTTATAAAACTTTACTCTCATGAGAACGAAGTCTGCAAGATTCTCATTCATTCACTCAGGAGAGCACATCTCTGCCCGTCTCCAGGCTGTATTCTGAGCACATTCACCCTGGGATCAGGATCTAGCACGGGAAATTTTTGGGTATCAAGGTGTAGCACCTTGAAGCTTATAAAATCCCCAAATCTAACAGGTGTCGACCTCAGGAGGTGAACAGTATGGAAGAGATCTGTTTGCCTATGATGCTGTATTCTTTATTATTTATTATACTGAAAAATTTCTTAGTTACTTTTTAATCGTCGTTGAGACAAAATACCTGATGCCCAAAGTTAGGGAAAGGAAGGTATAATCTTATGGTTCTTGGAGGTTTCAGTCCCTTCTCAGTTGGCTCCTAGGCAGTGTGGCATGGTGGGGCAGCCATTCATGGCAGCTGCAAACAGCAAGTCACCAGCCACCAAAAGAGACACACACCTTCCTCCCACCAGCGCGTCACATCCTGGTTCCACCCCTAGGTGGGCGTAGCACTCACATCACCAATCCGAGAGCCAGACAATGAACCAATCACAAACGCATAATTGCATGAGGCTTGGGGGCCACAGAGATAAACCGGGACACTCTAGCTATCCAAAAAGAAGGAAATGATTAAGTCATTGTCCTGCAAAGTGTGGCGTGGAGAGCAGCAGTGCTGTACAGGCCTCTGCTGAAAACGGTCTCTTGTTTCTCTGGGTCCTGTCCTGGACCTCGAGGGGCACACCAGTGTGTGGGTCTGTCATCATAGAGTGATCTGTGAGCTTGCCAGCTAGGCAGAGGTAGCAAGTGACGTAATGAACCTTTCCCAACCATTTACTTTGGAAGCTTGGTTTTTGAGGTAACATTTATTAATAGTATGGCCGGGGATATAGCTCAGTGACACAAGCACCTGCCTGGCAAGCACGAGGTCCTGAGTTTGATTCCTGGTAATGCCACCCCTGCAAAATTAAGGACTTGGTGCCAGGATAAATTTTAATCCACATGGAAATAATATGCAATCTTTAAATTTCACCTTAAAATATAATGCATAAGAACAACGATGATATAATGTTATAGAAACTAGGATGAAACTTTGAATTTTTCTTAAATAATTATGTAGAAATATAAAACAAAAAGAGAAGCAGAAGGAAGGCACATAGCCACATTTTTATGATAGTGGCGGGTTACATTTTGGACTTTTTTGTTCCTATTTTCTCTATTTTACAAAATTTTGGCAACATTTTTACTGTCATGGTATCTTTAATATGAGTAAAAGAAAAATGAAGCTACAAAAACTTTGGCGAAGCTCCACATACAGAATTTTGATGTGAGTACATCTCAATCCCTCTGAATAACAAATCTGCAGGCTAAAATCTTAAAATACTCATCTACGTACAGATAATTTCCTGTATTCTTGCCTGCAGACTGGCTGACTTCAGCAGATGACATTTAGGTATGAGGAATAAACAAGGATCATCAATGCACTTCAAGTTGTTCCGAGTCATGTCTTGCGAGCCACCTCGGAGGCTATGTCTTTCTGTGTATTTTATTCTCTCTCATTTCCACACTGCTCCTCCCTGACCCCATCCTCTCTTTCCACCACTACTAGAATCAGCCAGCATTGGTTATTAAGTGCCTACCCCAAACCATGAGGCCATTCCCCTCAGAATCCACTTGACTGTACTTATTCAGTGCCTTGGAAATGTACAGCCTTTGTTTTAGCTCTGCACATGCTTAGGACTTATAATAGAAAGAGACAAGAACCAAGATGTTTGCTTTCTCTAGTGAGAGAAAATAAAACCAGAAGACAATCCAAAGGAAGCTGTAGTGAGATCATCAGTAGACAAACATTTCACAAGAGGAATGATAACCACTATTATGAGAAGCAAATGCAGCATTTTTTTCTTGGCCATAGTACTTTAAAACAGTCTCTGAAAACATCCCGTTATCCCTCCGCTAGCAGACACACATCTTCCAATATTTGACAAATACCATCTTGAGTCTTTCTTAGTGCAGGTGGCGCTAACTGTGTCATGCTGTTACTCTCTTCTCAGCTAAAGTCACATTGCTTTTTCAAATTCCTTCCACATTGCAGGAAAAAACCTTAGCAGATGGATTAGGGTAAAGGAAATGGTACACAATAACTCACATTCGAAACCCTAGCACGCCGATCACTACATAAACGTAGGTAGTTGTTTTGCTCATCTGTGTCCCGTGAATTGGAGGGTTTTGGCACCTCTTGGGCTGGAATCTTCTGTGTCGGGAGAACCCTGCTTTCTCTGCCTGTGTCTCTTGTTCAAACCAACTCTTCCCCCATCGCTATCCCACCAGGAATGAGCTGGACCCTCATAGGCAAAGCCCTCTGAGCACTTGTAGATATGAAGGACAGAATTTTCACTCTCTGGAACTCTAGGAAAAATCTCTACCAAGTATTATGTTCTACTTCTCATAGATTTGAGAGTGAATGAGTTAAAGTCACTTGGCTAAAGTCACAGAATTTATCTGCAGTCTAAAGCCAAACTTCAGAATGGAAATTGCTCATTCAACTAAATTGAATTATGCCAAAGCACATTGGTAATTTTTTTTCTCCTAAAGGTTTACAGCATGCAATCACTGATTATTATTATTTTTTTCTTCCAGCTTAGCCTCAAAGGAAATAAACTAGAAACTTTCCTTTATAAAACAACACAGAAGGTCAAATCTCAAGACATCTTACCCGTGTTCCCAGCTTTATGTTACCGGACTATAAATCTGATGTACTGCCTTTCCATACCAGAGGAGCTTATGGTCACCAAAGCTATGGAAGGTGTAACCTTGCTTTTCAGTGTTAATAAGACAAACTTTTAGGTGGCAGCAGCTGCTTAATGGGTCAATTTGGAGAATCCCACAGCTTTTAATGTCAGCCAGTGGACGAGTGTTTTCACGTCCCTCCTGCCTGTGCAGAATTCCACTCTTAGTCCAACCGAGGGGCAAAGGTACCCACGGGCGTGCTTAATAAGAGAGCACAGAAAGGGAATCTCAACAACTGACAAACTTGATTGCAGCCTGCTGGTTTTGTTTTGCTTTGCTTTGTTTTGTTCTTTAACCCTCAGGATAGAACCCAGGGCCCCACTGAGCCACATCCTCAGTCCAGTTCACTTATTTATGTATTTTTTACTTTGAGACAAGTTCTTGCTATGTTGTTCGGGCTGGCCTTGAACTTGTGATCCCCCTGCTTCACCTTCCTGCGTTCCTGGCACGGCAGGTGTGTGCCACCACACCCGGCTTGTCTTCGGTTCTTTAATGTTTAGTTAAATAATTCTGTTACTTTCTTTGATACTACTTTTGCATAGAAATTTTGTAACTGCTCAAAGAACTTTTGCTATTTTTTCTTTTCTTTTTCTTCTATTTTCTGTCTTTTTTTTTTTTTTTCATTTTGTAATAAAGTTTCAAGGGAAGTTAGTGTTTGTGTCTAACTGCAAAGCTTGGAACAATCTCCAATCAACAGTGAGGCAGAAACTTGTCTCTTTCCATCAGAAGTTACCAAATAGACGCAAATACCAATGATGGCACCCACACAACAAATGTGGTTTGCAAGGAGCAACCTTGGAGCCCTGGGGACACATCTGCAAGGCAGTTTTGACTTTTAGTGTGCAAAGTGGAAGGCAATTCTTGCTGCATATGATGCCAGTATCGAACAAAAAGACTAAAATGTGGTGAGTGTGAGGGTTTCGGATCACCATTCGAAGAACTTTGGGAGAAGGCAGGAGAAATAACCCGTTGGGGGGCACTATTAAAGAGTGTGGGTCTCTTTCGTTCTTAACACCAGACGAAACCTTCATATCAGACCAAGCTGGCAAGATGTTTAAATGCAGTCACCCCCATGCATGTGCACACACAGCGACTTCCCACCGCTTGTTCCTATAGCCTGGTAGATACTGAGGAAATCTGAGACAGGCGGCAGTAGCCCCAGCCTCATTTCACCAGAACTGTAGCCCTGTTTCTCAGCTGCTAAGCCTTGTGTTTCTCTCATCCCGCATCAGAGTGCGGTCCTAGAAGAGTCACCTTAGGTGTCCTATGTGGAGATTGTACCCGGCACCTCCACAAGGTAAATTCCAAGGGGGGGCCCTGGGCTGATCCTTCCTAGCCTGTCTGTGTAGCTGTCTCCTTTTCACATGGTGCTTCTGAGTCTTTGTGTTGTGTGTTTGAAAAACAAAAAGAGCATTTGGGGAGGTGTCAGGAAGAAGTCGGTGGTTGTGAAATACCTTTTAGGGATGGTAGGAAAGGGGCGGCGGGGGTTGGCAATTTGTGTGTTCTAGTCACTGAGATATTTGTAGGACCAGAAATGAAATGTTTTCTGAGAAACATTCTTCTGTGTGTTGTGACGGCACTGAGGACAGGCAGTGGGCCGTGGAGGCCAAGTGCCAAGGGCACTGCCCAGCAGCTGGCCATTCCCAAGGAGCCAGGAAATGTTTCGGTAACACTTTGGGGAAAAGGTGTGCACTCCAACATGCTGAGATTATTCCCCACTCTAAGGGCACAGTGGACACCAGCCAAACACTAGTTCCCTACTCTAAGGGGTCCCACACAGCAGACACCAGCCAAACACTAGTTAGAGCCACAGAGAGTTTCTGTTACTGTCCATGAAGACGCAGGAAGAAAGGTCCCTGAAGGGTAGCCATGGAACCCAGGACTTAAAGGAAAGCATTTCAAAGGTCAAAGACCCTGCAGTGGATCCCTGCACCAAATCGCTTATTGAACTTCTTGGAGATGCAGAGTTCTGACAGGTGGGGGCTTCCCCAGGGCAGGACCCACCACCCTGTGCTCCAGCGCCTTGTAGAAAGTGGTGCTGGATTTGCAGGTGACCTACATGCATCTTCTCCTGTCATTTAAACCAGATGACTCAGCATCTCCAGTGCAGGTGACCAGCACGAGAGTCTTCCCCCATGCTGGACACACCTAACCTTTGCAGGTGTAATTACACAGTGGGCAGCAGGGCTGGCCAAACCCATAGACACCCAGCGTGGAGATGAGGGAGCCACATACACTTCCCTCATGCACAAGGAGGATGGAAAACAACCGATCAAACCCTGACTCCAGCCCTTGTGACACACACCTCAGTGTAGGTGGGAACATGACACCCCAGAGGCAGAGGAGGACCAGATGTGCGTGTCTGGTGGGTCGTCTTGCGGGATTTTCATCTCGGGGGACGAACCCTTCAACCTGAGAGACAGCAGCAGATTCCAGTGATAGCTGACGCAGTGATCAGTTTCAAGGATACAAGATCTTTTAAAAATGCCATGCGTAACCCGGGGATATACCTCAGTGGCACAGCGCCTGTCTGGCCAATGTGAGGTCTTGAGTTCAATTTCTGATACCAAAAAGAAAAAAAAGTGATTTATTGAATTAAAAGTTTATGTCCTTTGATTTTAAATAATAGATATTTACCCACAAATTCCTGATAATTGAGGGTTGAATTCCGGTTGAACGTGGACTGGCTGTTTTGCCCAGGAGTCTGTTGGCTGCTAGCTCCCCCATAACAGGGCTTGTGAGGCCCGGTTCCCAGATGTTAATATTTCTACAATTAGCTTCTTCAGTTTAAAACAACAATCCTGTAGTTCCCTTAGGCGGTCTTAAAATCTGAGGTCTGCCAAACCCTACCCAGATGCCAACAACCAGTAATTCATGATGGGATCAGGAAAGAGAGTGAAGAAAGGTTACTTGTTAATTACGATTGTGGAGGCCACACATAGTAAAAGAAACACTATGTACAAATGAAAGGCTCCGGCGCCCAGCGCGGAGATCAGGAGCCGGCCGGCATCTCCCCAGCTCCGCTCCGCTCCGCTCTGCTCTGCTCTCGCAGCGCCGCTGAGGAGCTGCCTGTTGGCCTTTTCTCTAACCAGAAGCTCATCAATGAAACGTCTTCACAAAAACCTGAGCAAGGTAGAGTTCCTGGGAGCCAGCAGTTGACAAAGGCTTTACAGTACCGTGTCGTGCAGGCTGTTAAAGAAATTCAGCTCTGGTGATAATGTGTATATTCATTCTGTGTAAATGATGAAGTTCAGAAAACCATACAATGAATCATGGCAGCAAGGCCAGGCTTGCTTTGATTAACTACACTGGTATAATGAAACCCAACAGAGCAATCACTGAAACATTTAGCTCCAAATGTAAATCTTCTTGAAATCTGAAGGAGAAAAAAGCATGTCCGGCAAGGAGAGGCAGTGTCTAATACAGCCGCATTCCATATAATGAAGTGGAGGCAGCTGGAGAGAACGGGCGTGTAAAGAAGTTGTTATGCTATGTTTGGCAAGAATGAGTCATTTTAAAAGTGTCAATCACTATAATCCAACATATTTTTAATCTAAAGGTCAATAGAAGTGGTTTCTAAGGTGGTACAATAGTTATGCCAAATATGAAAGCAAGCCGTGATAAGATGACTTCAAGTGTTAATACTGTACCATAATATGTCTTGGAAAATTAATCTTTGCTCTAAATTGAAGAGCATGGATTGATCGAGGTGGAAGAATTTTTATTAAAAATGTACTGAAGTAGCTGGTGACACTGTCATCCCACAGAAACTGCTCCCTGGCGTTCTTGCAGTTCAGACGTGGGTTGGTAAAGGGAGGGTTGTTTTCTATGGTGTATTTTTGGTTTTGGGGAGTTTTTTGGTGTGTGCATAATATGTGTCAATGCCAGTGCTACAGAATGAAAATTCTGTCCTTATAACAGCCTGCGAGTCATTTTAATAAAAGCAGAAGCGCCTGACCTTGAGACATGAGGTGTGAGCTCCGAGGTGAACAGATGTCCTCCTCCTTGAGTCCCCCGGACCTTCAGTTTTGTCCCGCTGCACGGCTTTTGGGTGAGCCTCAGAATGCGTGGCTCATGTGGTGAACGTAGTCTTAGAAATAGTCCACGGCCACGAGTAGAGAGCAGTAAGGTTGCATTCTGCCTTTAGAGTTAGGCGAAGCCGCGCTTTTCCTTGTAGGGGAAGCAGGCACCGAACTCTCATCTCATGGGTTTCACATCTACAGGTGGAGGGTATGAGGGATTTTGTAAGGTCATGGAAATTGTGTCAGAGAAAACAGCCTACAAGCAGCCTGAACCACAGAAAAATCACTGAACACATTCAGTTTCATGGCAGAGAATTTTCTGAAGTTGCCCAGTTGTGTAATTCAGTCAGTCTTCTGATGGAGCAGTGAGCCAACCTGTGGAGGCTCAGTGGTGCAAACCGCTGCCGCCTCGCCCGCAGGGTCTCCACGCCCAAGCAGGAGCTGGCTAGGCAGGAGCTGGCCAGGCAGGAGCTGGCCAGGCAGGAGCTCCGGGATGCTGCAGATTACTGCAGTGATTGCTCCTCAGCACTCCCCCAGGACACAACAGCTGCCCAGGGCTGCTTAGAGAGGGGCACCAGCCGCACCCCTTCTATTCATCCTCAGAAATCTCAGGAACAGTTTGCTTCTGTTACCACATGAATGAACCCCCTCTTGTATTTAAAAACACCTTATACCCGCATAGATACATGCTGCTCTCTCTGGTTGCCTCTCAAGAGCACCGTCTACATAATTTTTCAAGTAACAGACATTTAGGGAGCTTTAACTGTGTTTCTAGAAGATTTTTGGTACTTAGAGGGATACAAAAACAAAGGTGAAGAAATCATTTTATCACACTTGTCTCTTCTCTGAGAGCTCCCACTCGGGAAGAAAATTACTGTACAGAGGTTACTCTAGGTGCCCTACGAAGCGGATTCGTGTTTCTCTGATATGTCTTACACTCTTTATCCTTCATTTCTTTCACATCTGAATTCTTAAAATATGTAATTTATCTTTTAAATGTGTGCCTCTCCACCCTTATTCCAAGTAGTTCAATATACTCTACAGAGCATAGCTTATGTATCTTGCACTTCACAGTGGTGATGTGGGTATACATCTTATCCTATTATTATTATTATTATTATTATTATTATTATTTGGGAATCAAAGTCATGACCTTGTACTTGCCAGGCAGGCACTTGTGCTACTGAGCTATATCCCCAGCCCTAATCCTTTATTTTTTATTTTAAACTTTTATCAACATAAGGGCAACACACACTGACATTAGAACATTGGCAAAATCACTGAAACACAAAAGAAAATAAATGACACAGAACCTTGTCTTACAGAGAAAACCACTGTTAATATTTTGCTATGTAATTTTCTGGTGTTTTAAATATGTTCATATATTATACACAACTGTAAGCATAAGTTTGGGATTATATTATGCAGGGGTCCATAAAAATAAGTGAAAGATAGTTATATTTTATTAACATTATTAGATTTGCTGGCATTTGCAGAGATAGGTTACTTTATTCTTCTGACAGTTTAGAGATGTCCTTTGTGGCATTATACATAATTCACCAGTTTCCAGACTTTCACAGCTGTATTTGAATAGTAGATATTTCTTGACAGTTTTTTTCCCTTATACCCTAGCAAGCTCCACTCATAGCCATGACCATTGAAAGTCCTTAAGTGAGCAATAATTTTAGAGGTAGAAATATTCAAACTTGCTATGCGAGAAAAGAAACATTTTCCAAACACCCTAAGTTGCTTTTCCAAAAGGCCAATTTACAACTTCTATGCAGATTTATCAATTTCAGGCTCACTGACCACATTATAGAAACATGTTTGGCAAAAATCTAAGAGCTAGAAACATTTACAAGTAGCACTATTATTTCTTACATGCTTTGCCTTGCCAAACACCACTTACTGTAGAGAAGTCGGAGGGAAGGTAAGACTGGCCAGACACGTGTCCTCCTTAGCTCTTGCTGGCTATTATAGAATCAAAACATGGACAAGAAGAGCAAAGAGAGGCTGAGAGAAAATCCCTCGACGGGGTTCAGGTATGTTGGCTTTGCACGTCTGCCCTCACTGATGGAATTATTGAAATCAAAGTGGAAGTTCATCCCATGCTCTTCTAGCACAGCTGTGGGACACAGCTCCCCTTCTCTTCCTGGGGAAACCCCTCATGTGCTTGGAGCTCCATGAGTGCTGTGATCCAGCACCACAAAGCTCTGCAGAGCTTTCTGGGTCTCTCCAGAGCAGAGCAATTGCAGACTTAAAAGCGCAAGGGCTTCAGAGTCACATGCACCCCAAGGCTTCTCTCTCCTGGAAACTCTAAAAAAAAAAAAAAAGTGGTACTGCTCTCTTAGTGCCGGGGGTAGAATGACCCACTGTGCCTGCTCTTAGGCGTCCTGAGTCGGATGCTGGGAAACAGATTTAGGGTGTAATGGATTAAAATCATCTTCACTGCATCAGGCGTGAATTTTATATGGTTGTTCTACCACTGCTGAAAAGAAAAGGGTTGCTGTGTGACATTAGCCTCCTTCTAGATGCTGTTCTAGAGTCGAACCCATAGCACAATGAGAGTGGAAGGATCTTGTGTATTGGTTGATTAAACTGCAAATGAGATGGAAACTTGACCCAAATCGCTCTGTAGTGTGCAAAGAGGAATTTTAGAAAAGTATTCTGAAGTCACATATGTCAGAACTTTGTTTTATTTGCATAGTTTTGCAATATGTGTAATACTTTTTGAGACCCTGATGAAAATTTTATTCTTAGAATGGTAAGATTCCTTAAAGACTATTTTAATTTTTAAATGTTTTCTAATTTAAGAATCACAAACAAATAAAGCATAAATGGATAGGTCCACGAATTAGGCGGCACCACTGCCCGGAACTCAGATGCCTCCTTACACCTCCGCCAGTGCCTCCTGCGCCAGCCGCCCACACAGGACTGCCGCATTGACTCCTAGCAGTGTTATTTAGTTTTGTCTGTTTCTTTCTTTCTTTTTTTTTTTAAATCATGCCACAGTGATACGTGCATACCCATGTTTATAGCAGCACAATTTGTAATAGCTAGAGCTTGGAGAGGACCCAAATGCCCATCAACTGCGGAATGGATACAAAAGATGTGGTATTTTTAAACAGTAGAATATTACTCAGCTCTAAAGGATAAACTTGAGGCTTTTATAGGTAAATGTATGTAAGTTGAGACCACACTTATAAATGAAATAAATGAAACTCACACATGTAGATATCATGCTGTCTTCCTAGTGTAAAAAAAGACCTGAAAGAATAATAAGATCCAAAATGTACAATAGATATTATGGAAATAAAAGGAAAAGAATGTGCTCAAAAGGAAAGACCAGCTGGGATAGGGGAAAGCAGAAAAGGAAGAAGTGAAAAGATTATATAGGTAAACATATATAAATTTGTGTGTATATATACATATATACACACACACACATACACGATAGGCAAGTATACTACTAATCTCTGTACATTCATAAAAAAGAACAGTTTGTGCTCTCATTGTTCAATTGTTTGATCAACTTTTTTCACGCCTAGATCTTGTAACCTGAACAACTACTTCTAAGATAACAGTATGCAATATATTAACTAGTGTTAATTTCCCATTTTTTTGAAATTCTGTATCATTTTTATCTTTTGTTTTGTTCTGAAGATTAAAAACAGAAACACATATAACATTTTTGCATGATCTCTTGTTTTCCTGGATGGGTTGTCCCACTCTGCCTCATAAACACGTATACTTTTGGAAAACACGGAAGAGTGCGTGTTGTTCTCTAAGAGAAAGCAATTGGACTTGCTCAGACAGGGCTTTTCTCTTGGTCCAGTGATTTGCGAGGGAGAGAGAGGACAGAGGAGCAGTCGGGAGGTCATCAAAATAGTTCCTAGTTCTCCTGTCTTTAGAGGTTTGCTGGATACATTGCAAAGTCTGGTTTTCTGTAGAAGAAACAGGAGACATCGTCCCACGCTTTTGTGTGGTATAGTACAGGGATTCTGTAACAGTGGGTTGGAAAAAGAATGGCTGGAGAAAGGAAAGCATCCTGGAAGACTGACAAGCCCACACAGAGATGCTGAGTCGGGTCTGACGAAGCTGACTAAATACAGGAGTGAGACAGACTTTAAACTGGAGTAAGTTATAGTTAATCTTTTCCACCCAGTACCTGGGGTGGAACCTAGGGCCTCACACATGCTGGGCACTGAGCTACGCTTTCTTCAGATTTTTACTGTAAGACATGGACTCTCTGAGTTGTGCAGACAGGCCTCAAACTTGTGATCCTCCTGCCTCTGGCTTTTGAGTAGTTGGGATTTCAGGGTTAGCACAAGCTTGACTATAGTTAATCTCCCCCCGCTTACTCTCCCTGAAGATGATGGCACCATCGGAGAATAAAGGATTTGTGTGCTTTCTGTACTTAAGTGTATTCACTCACAACCCCCATGCACTTTTCATTTTACAGTGAAGTAGGAGAGACTTTTTCAACTTCTTCCAAAAAGTTTGTTTTCTTTCTTTCTTGTTATTCTCAGTATATAACATGTCATCTCTTCTTCTTCCATTTATTGCCCAGTTAATTTTTGCTCTTAACAACTGAGGTCCATCTGTTACAATAGTTTCTTTTGGGGACACATCCCCAAAACACTTGTCATTACCTTAGGCATGCAGAATTCTCTTATTTAGATTCTTGTTTAAGTTTTAAATTCTAAATAATTGTCCAATGTGTCAGTTGTTTCACTGGCAGCTTTCCTGTTGTTGGAAGAAAACCCATGCCGCCTGCCATGTAAAGGAAGAGAGAGCTCGCTTGGCTCATGATTTCAGGGGATTCGGTCCTTAGTCAGAGAGTTGGCTCCAAGGCAGAAAAGCTCATAGAGGAGGAGCCCGGCTGAGCCAAGCTGCTTAGTTAACATTTTCCCAAAAGCAGGGCAGGGGAACAGTTCCCAGAGGAGATATTCCCAGGGATCCAGCTGCAACTGGCCCCCACCTGCTAACAGCATGTACAGCTGAGCACATTACTGAGGACGGCAGCACCCCATGGCTCACCCTTCTAGGAGCTTCTCAATCCAGACAGTTGAGCTTAATCTTATGGCTGGTGTGGAGATGCTCCTCTGGAGACTCTCCTCTCAGGGTAGAGCCATCTCCTAGAAGGCAGGATCGTGACCTGAGAACTTTCTTTCTGTCAGCAGAAGGCCAGATACGACTCTGGTTCTCAGTCAACGTCAGACTGAACGTATGGGGAATGGTGGGCTGCTAGAGGCATTATCCCACTTTGCTTTTGACAATAGACATTTGTTGGGGCAGAAGTCCTACTTCTATCACAGTGGATAACTTACGTAGCATAGAGTAATCAATGACTTTCATACCAAAGCTTATACGATCCACAGAACCTGCATTGATCTTTTGACTCTGAACTTGTGTGCATGTTCAAAGAGGGTGTTATAGAATCCAGTGAGTAAAAATCTCTAATGTACTCTTAAGAATCTTGAGGCTTCATTTTAGCTACTCAATTCCATTTTCTTTTTTGGTAATTTTTGCAATTGTTATTTTAAAGAATAAAACCAAGCAAAGTAAAACAGAGTAAAGCCAATCAAAACAAAACCATGTAAATGATACAGGACTTCAAAACAAGATAATAGGAAATCAACAATGGTTACCACAATATCTCTTGTAGTCTTCAAAATAGCTGCTCATATCTTCAGACATAGAAAAAATTAAACAAAATAGAACAAAACAGAACTAATAAAAAGTAACAACAAATGCAATAAAGGATTTCAAAATAAGATAACAGTAAATCCAAAATGACTACCATAATATATCTTATTATCTTTGAAATAGCTGCCCATGCCATTGGATATAATAAAATCAAACAAGACAAAACAGAATAAAACCCAACCCAACAAAACAATGAGAATGATACAGGACTTCAAAACAAGATAATAGGAAATCAACAATGGTTACCACAATATCTCTTGTAGTCTTCAAAATAGCTGCTCATATCTTCAGACATAGAAAAAATTAAACAAAATAGAACAAAACAGAACTAATATAAAGTAGCAACAAATGCAATAAAGGATTTCAAAATAAGATAACAGTAAATCCAAAATGACTACCATAATATATCTTATTATCTTTGAAATAGCTGCCCATGCCATTGGATATAATAAAATCAAACAAGACAAAACAGAATAAAACCCAACCCAACAAAACAATGAGAATGATACAGGACTTCAAAACAAGGCCATAGGGAATTAGTAATGGCCACCACCCTCAGAAGGAGCTCCCCATAGATGCTGCACTGCGTATTGCCAGCCTCTGAATAGATGATCAGACTATCAGCGTTAGACCTGCAAAGTGAAACACTAAACGCTACAAGCACTAAGGTGCCTTTTATCTCAGTGGCTATCATCACAGCCTGTGTTTCTCTGCATCAGCCAGTCGCTTACAGGGGGCAAGGAGAACTTTGCCTCTTGTTGTCTCCCCAGTGGTGTGCCAGAGGGGGTTGGCATTTGGTTCTCCCCTCAGTGGCCCACACGTGGCACTGACTAGCAGGAAGGACTTGGCTTCTTGTTGGCTTCTTGTTTTTCTCCCCTGCAGTCTGCAAACGGCCCTTAATTCCATTTTCAATTTATCTATCTATCTATCTATCTATCTATCTATCTATATATTTTTTTTCCCTTAGATTTCCTGTTGGTTACATCAATGAGAAAAGAAGAAAAGGAAAAAACAGCCAACAAGTATGAGCCAGACAAACCCTGATGAACAAATCTCATTGTTCTCACGTCACAGAAAACTAAAGAAGATCAGAGATGTGAAGTAAGCCAAGGTCATGCAGAAAGTGATAGGAGGAACTGGCCGTATCAAGTTGCTAGTGTCCAGCCCCATTTTCTGTCCACTGGCTGGTGTTTCCTGAACTAGAAGCATACTTGTATTCATGCCTGAAATTTGGCTATGCAACATTGAGGCACAAACTTCTCATATCTGCCCCTGATAACACAGGGATCACCAGAAGAGACCACGTTCCTGGGCTGCAAAGCCACTGGAGTACATAAAAAAAGAATGAGTTAGTAGCAGTGGTGCTTTGCTTTGGAGGACACATGCATACACCTCCCTTCTTGCGTTGGTGACAGTTTTCATCTCTAGCACATATCATAGTTTCGGTCACTTACATGCCTGTTGCTTAACAGGCAGAAGTAAAAACCTCCCTATGACTCATGAGCCCTGGGAATCTGTGCCGGTGAAAGCCTGCAGATGACCTCTGGGTGGATGGTGCAGCGAGAGTTCGTTTCCATTTCTCAGCGGAAGGGAGGTTGTCTGTAGCTTGTCTTTTATGCTCCAGTAAAAACCATGCTCTCTCTGTCAGCAGAATGAATGGGCCCTGGGACCTCACTGGGTGACCTAAATGGAGACGGTGTTTTGAAGGTGATAGTGTGAACTGGAGCCTAGTTAGTACCAGATTTCCTATAGAGTCTTTAAAATTTTGGACAGAAATATACATTTAGCAAATGGGCTATGCTTAGCTAACAAGGCCCAGCATCCTCCCAAGGGGGCATGGATACTGCACCACAGGGAGCCCACATGTGCTGGCTGCATCCCCAGCTTCTAGACCAGCCTCTACAGACCCTCACCACTGGCCAGCCTCCCACTGACAAGCTTGTAAACACAGTCATGGATTGCTTAGGGACAAGGACATATTTCGAGAAAGGCCTCTTTGGGCAGTTTTATCAGCAGGCCAATCTCACTAAAGTGACGATGACATCATGAGCACCTACAAACTTGTGAGACCACTGCTCTGTGTGCAGCCGGTTACTGGCCAGAATGTCATTATGTGATGCATGTCTGCAAATGACAGCACTGGTAACTGTTGTGTTTGTCATATGCAATACTGATTGCAGGCTGGTTTGTGTATAAAGGTTGAAAACCCACAGAGGGTTGGGTGGGTACAGTTGGTAAACAGCCCTCCCTCCGCACTGAGGAATGGCAAAGGGCATCACTCTCCCGTCTGAATAACGACAGGAGTTCAGCTTCTGGGAGAAAGCACCGCGATTCGCCATTTTCCTGACCAGCCCATAGAGGAGTTGGTGTGTGCACAGCATGAATTCCAGTATGGCAAATCCTGTAAGAAACTCCAAGGTGCTCCAGTGGAGGTGTGGTATTATGTTAATTATCAAAGTATAGGGAAAATTTAGGGTCCTGATGGGTCTCTACTGGGAGAAGAGCTGGTTCCCAGAGCAGGACCCACCAGACGATGCTGTCTTCCGGCATCTGGGCTGTGTCTGCTCCTCTGCTGTCCTACTGTGAGTCTAGGCTGTTATGTAACGGTGGGATCGGCCCTGTTCATCAATCAGCATGAAGAATTCTCCCAGTCATTACTGAAAGGAATCATGAATTACGGTACTGAACATAGGCAGAAGAATCTAAGAATTAAGCCCTTGCAGACATGACATAAACAAACACAAATCCCACTTGTGCTATCATAATGCCGAGGAAACTAATTGAGAACATATTCATTTTCAGCTAAATAAATTACCGCTAGCTACAAGTATATAACCTCGAGGTCAACTCCTGGAGGAGATGGCCAGCACTTGTGTTAACCGTTCCATCCTTCACGGTAAGTGGTCTCAGCCAATCAATGTCAGATAAATGTTAAAATATGCTTTTAATTAACTTGGTATTTCATTTATTTGCTATTTTAGTCTGGGAATTGAAGAAGAAAGTGAAGTTCAATTGTGTGTACTCACAAACAGGACTTGTGAAGCAAGAGCTTTTCCTCTCCAGTAAAGCAGTCTCTGCCTTATTCATCTGGACAGGACAGCACTCCTGAGAATTCAGAGACCAGCACTGGCGCTGAAGAGTGGGTGATACCTGTACCCCACCCCCAGAAGCAGCTGCTTGCCCCTCATTTTCTTGGTGAGAAGCGTTGCTTAGGACGTGTCTTTTGCTCCGAGGCTCTGCTCTGTCTCAGTCTGTGAGCAGTGGCGGTACCTGTGAGGTCATGTGGCTGCAGTGGGAATTATCCTCCCTCACTTCCTGTCGTTTCAAGACACAGAGTTGTTTGGGGCTGTGTTTTGGGAGATTCTTCTTTCTCTCTCCCCCGTGGTATGCAGATAACTCCAGCAGCTCCTATATATTAAGCACACAAGAACAACTTTCTGCCTTTCTCAGTGCAGCGATGATCCTGGGAATTGAAAAGGCAGAGGTTTAAAGTGGAAGTGAAAGTCCAATGCGTCACTGGGGAGGGGAGAAGCCCACAGGGCGACTCGCATGTGTGTCATTGTTTTGCATGAGCAAGAAAGAAGCCATTGTTTTATTAAGGTACTGAAATTTCAAGGTTTATTTATCATTGTATACCTAGCCTGTACTGACCACTATAACCAGTTTCTATGGTAATCAATAAATTCATAAGCTGTGGTACTAAGTAACCACCTAAACTGCCATGATGTGGGACTAATTTGCATGAGTATTAATCCTTTCAAACAAGAAAGGAAAATTATGATCTTCTACATACTTCATTCCTTCAGAATAAGCCACTTGTTCATTAATTTTTAATGAGATACATTCATTATTGTGAATTCTTTGACAAGACTTTGATTTTTTTAAAAGATGACCCTAATTAAGCTCCTCATAATTAACACAGAAATTTTTAAGCAGTAAAATGTTTTTCCTCTGGGAAGCTTAGTTTTCTTAATAAAGAGAAACAGAAGATGTATGACTGAGTTTTCATAAAGCAGGTGAGTGTTCAGTTAGGGTTACAGTCAGCCCTGCTTTCATGCATTCATTCATCCATCCTGTTGATACCTGTGCTTTCTGCATCCGTACTAGGTCCAGGACTGAATGCTTTAAGAAAGAAACCTTAGATACATTGTAGGACGTGGGGGTCACTGGTGACATAACATTTCTCCTCAAAGGGCTTTCTTGTTATTATTGACTTAATGACTTAATTTGTCTATATAGTTTAAAACCATTGCAATTTATTTCAGTGTCCCTCATCTTTGTTTATTTACTTATTTTACAAGTCTTTATCAAGTTAATTGTTTTAAATACAGATTAACAGTTAAACTAACAGGACAAAAACATGTAAAACCCATAAAACAATTGTACTACATCAAGGTACACTTTAAGAAAAAGTAACTTTTTTCTACATTTACCTGTGGTCTTTCTTTTATTTTGAATTTTACTTATATATTGTTTGTCATATAAGAAAAACAATGCAGCATTTAAGCTTGTGTGTCTGATCTACTCAAGTAACACTATGGTCTCAAGGTGTGTCCATTTTCCTATGAATGACCACAGTTTACCCTTTTGTATGGCAAAGTAGTGCTCTGTTGGGTGTGTAAGCACCATGTTTTCTTCATCCATTCATCTGTGGACAGACATGTAGGCCTCTTCCAGGAGTTAGCTATTATAAATTATGCTGCTATAAATGTGGACATACATATATCACTGTGATATGACAACTTTAACTCTTTTGGGAAGATACTTAGAAGGAAAGTACCAGGGCCAAGTGGAATTTCTGATGTTAGTTTTATGAAGACTCTCTGTACAAGTTTCCACATTGGCTGTAGGAGTCTACTCTGCCACAACAATAAAGATGTGTCCCTTTTTCTCCACAGCCTCAGCAGCATTTGATATTGGTTGACTTCTTGATGTTTGCTATTTTTTCTAGAGTAAGATGAGTGCTCATATTGTTTTAATTTGCATTTCTCAAATGGCTATGGTTATTGAGCATTTTTTCACCTACTAATTGACTATTTATATGTCTTCATATGAGAAGTGACTGTTCATTTCAGATGTTCATTTTTGGATTGGGGTCTAACTTTTTTGAGTTGTTCTTTCTGTTTTCTAGATATTAGTTCTTTGAGGAGTAGCTGGTAAACACTGTTCTCATCCCTTAGGCTGTCTTTACTCTGTTGGTGTTTTCTTTGCTATGCAGAAGTTTCGATTTTACGTGACCCCATTTGTTGATTCTTGGTATTAATTCTTATTCACAAGGGGTCTGTTCAGAAAGTCTTTGCCTACACATAAGTTTTTAGGAGTTTTACCTATTTTGCCTTCCAACAGATTATTTCTGTTTCAATATTTAGATTTTTTGTTCATTTTTATTTTATTTTAGTTTGGTGAGTGGTGGGAGATGAATGTAGTTTCAGTCTTCCACATGTGGAAAGGCAGTTTTCTATCACTGTTTGTTGAACAGGTTAGTTTCCTCCAGTGAAATTATTTGGTTCCTTTGTCAAAGTTAGGTGGCTGAGTTTCCTGGAGTTTTTTCTGCATCCACTATTTTCTTCCATTGACCTACAAGTCCATTTTCCCCTACACCATGCTGTTTTGATCACTGTAGCTTTGTAGTATAAATTAAAATCCAAGTTTGTGATGACCCTGCTTTGTCCATGTTATCCAAAATCGCTCTTCTAGGTCTTTTCTGGCTCCATATGAACTTTAGGATTGCATTTTGTAAAGTTCTATCTTGTTTGAGATTGCATTAAGTCTTTATAATAGTTTTAGAAGTATGGCCATTTTGACTATTGGTTGTGTTAAGATAGGATCAGGGGATATCTTTCCATTTCCCATTTTCTGATGTCCTTTATGATTTCCTTTGTGAGAGTACTGTCGTTTTAATTCTAGCGTTCTTTTACTTCTTTGGTTAGGTTAATTTATAAGTACTTCATTTTTCTTGATGCTATTGTGAAAGATATTGGTTCCTTAATTTCTCTGTTAGTTGATTATTTGTGAGTAGGAATACTATTGGTTATTGAGTGTTGAATTTATATCCTTCTGTGCTACTGAATTTGATTATTAATTCTAGTCTTTTGATGTTTTGTGGGTCTTTAGAGGACCATGTCACCTGCAAATAATAATCACTGAGCTTCTTTATTTCTCTTTAATTTCTTTTGTATAACTCTTTCTTTCTCTTGTCTAATTGTTTCAAGAGCTATATTGAATGATATAGTGGGGGATGTAAATATCTTTGTCCTATTCCTGACTTTAGAGAGAAAGCTTTCAACTTCTCTTCATTTTTTTATGATATTAATCATTGGTTTGTCATAGATGGAGTTGCTGTCAGAAGTTAGGAGAGCAAGACAATTTGTACAATGCACATAATTTATGGTATTATTTTAAAATGGTCACTTAAAAACTGAAATACAAAATAAACAGTGCAGGAAATTTGCTCACACACTAAGACCCAAAGAATCCAGCTGGGGGCCAGGATCCCATGGCAGAGTCCTACATGAGTCTGGCTAAAGACCTATAGCCCAAGACAGTGTACCCCAAGAATCCACCTGGAGGCCTAGAGCCCACAACAAGATCTCATGCAAGTCTGTTTCATGAATCTGCACCAGAAAGGACCAAAGGTCAGCAGTGGAAGCTAGAAAGTCTGTGCCAGCAGGTTGAGGGTTCTGCACTGGAGGTGGCATCCAATACTCCAGGACCAGGGCTCCCATGAAAAGTACTGCAGCCATCCTCAATGACAGTGAAGTCCTGAGTACATCTGTGATAACAACTGAGTTCACAGCAGGAAGTCAGCGTGAAAAGCTCCTTCTGGAGATTGAACAGCACACCATCTCCCCCTCCAGAGCCAGAAAGTGGTAAAGTAAGGACCAGAGCTCCCCCAAAGTGAACCACAGCCATTCTCACCAACAACAAGGTCCTAAGCTCCTCTGATGAGGAGAACAGCCAAGTTGATATCAGGAAAGAAGCTTGGCAAGCTCCTTCAGGAGAGCCAGTGGCAATAGGCAAACACCACCATGGAGAATCAACAACACTAGGGCAAACCAATGACAATAAACTCTTCCTCTCCAGTTATTTTTATCTTGGCAACAATCCTCAGGTCAATCATCCATACACAGCATCATGCTGATTCAGTTCAGCTGGTATTAAAAGTTGACCACCAGTTATCCACACTGATGGCTTTTATCAGATTGAGGGAAATATCTTCTATACCTATTTTCTTTTTTTTTCAATCATGAGTGAATGCAGGATTTTGTCAAATACTTTCTCTGCATCTGTTGAGATGATCACGTGGTTTTGTCCTTGCTTCTGTTAAATGGTGTATCAGTCGGTGTTTTACTAGAGACAAAGATATAACACAAGATTTGCAGATGTATAAGACACTGTGGCTCTCGATGACCAGCCAGAGTTGGGGGCAGAAGTTTGCAGAGGGCGTCTGCACACTGTGGGTTTCAGTCCAATGTCTGGAGCTCCATGCAGTGTCCCGTGCAAGTCTGTATCAGGAAGCAGATAGGTCTGCAACAGAAGGATCTGAGGTCACAGTGGAAGAGTCTGCACAGGAGACTACGTCCAAACTGAAGGTGAAGACCAAAGCTCCTCTGCAGGACAGAAACCAGTCTATCCTTCCTCATTTCCCCTTTATGCCATCTAGGCTACCCTAGGGTGTGTCCTCTACACCCTAGAGTGAAGAATTGCTGAACCAATTTAGTTAAGTTTTTAAACTATTAAAATTGACAAATGAGTCAGCCATCACAACCCACCCTTCTTAGCTGCCAGCCATCAGTTATTTAAGCCAGTCTCTAGACACGAAGACACACTCACAAGTGCGCCTAACATGTCATAACTGTCCTGCGTACAAAGGACAGGCACTAATTCCCTCCTCGGTGTAGATGGCAAGTTTTCTTTGGATGAGGCTTACTTTTATCATTTCCTAACTTGACCATTGCAGGTTTAACAATCCTTCAGAACCAGTGTTTAATCTATCAACATTATATTACATTGGGAATGTATAAGGAGAGAAATAATATGATTATAATCCTCTTTTCTGTAGATGATCACAGGGTTGTACTGGGATATAGAACTACCTATTTCCACTACCTATCCTCCTGTCTTCAGCAAGCACCTCAGCAGGTCTTGGTTCTTTCCCTGCTAGGGTGGCTCATTCCTACCTTCCTGAAGGCTCTAGACCACTTGCTATTTTGCCTGGGTTGGGTTGTTTTAGTCCCATTGACTTTAATAACAATAGTACTAAGAGATGTCCTAAGGAGTCTCCTGCATTCCACATATATTCTTCCTTTCCTCCATCATGGACTGCTAGGCCAGCAGGACCCAAGGCTGTGGGAGCAGGAAGCAAAAATTCCCCTACTGGATCACTGAGGGACATGGTGAGTGGTTACCATTCCCACTTCCACCACTTGATTCCTGGCAACCTGCAGGTCCTGCCTATGGGAGACACAGTACCATACAATGGGTGCTGATCCAAAGGCATATACAGCCTTTTGAAGTACCTTACCCCAGCCCTACAAGCTATTGCCACCTAGACAGCACTGTGACTATGTCTTCAAAAGACCATTCCACCTTTCTATTGATGTAACCACTTCTGGATGGTGAGAAGCATGGCAAGACCAGTGAATTCCATGAGCATGAGCCCATTGCTTCACTTTGCTGGCCATAAAATGTGTTCTTTGATCAGAGGAAATACTGTGCAGAATTCTATGATGGTGGATAAGGCATTCTGTCCACGGATGGTAGTTTTGGAGAAACATTACATAGGGGAAAGGCAAATTGGTATCCTGAATACATGTATGGCAGTGAGAACAAAGCGCAGTCCCTCCCATGATGGCAGTGGTCCAGTAAAATCAACCTATCACCAGATCACAGGTTGATCACTTGGGGAGTGGTGCCATACTGGGGACTCAGTGTGATACCTGTAGGAGAGTTGTGACAAAGAAAGGCGATAAGGATTACTACTGTCTTAATTACTTTTCTCTTTGGTTAGACAAAATACCTAACACCCAAAATTGAAGGCAGAAAGGTTTATTTAGTTTACAGTTTGCAAAGGTTTCAGTCAATAATCAATTGTCTCCAAGGCAGGGTGGCCCATGGTAGAGGGGCAACAGTTATAGAGATGGAAGTCAGCAAATGAACAAGAGAAAGAGAGAGAGAGTGAACCAGCCACAGAGAGAAAGCCACAGGGCCTCTTCCTGTTGCTTATATTGTACACAGGCTATCTGCCCTAGGGAGGGTGTAGCATTCACACTCTTAATCCTAGCATTGAACCATGAACCAATCACAAACTCTAGACTCAGTTGTCTCCAGCACCCTCCCCAAGATTGCATGATGTTGTATGTGGGCAGACACAAACCATAATACCTACAAACTAAGTTGTGCCACAGGGATGGAGAGTTCATATAGACCTGGCAGTGAAGGCATATTGCTGGCCTTGTCCACTGAAAGAAACTTGTCTCTGATGGTCCTTATATACAGGTATGGAGAAGAGGGCATTTGCCAAATCAGTAGCTGCACACCCAGTGCCAGAAGATGTGATAATCTGTTCAAGCAAGTAAAGCACATCTGGTACTGCAGCTGCCATCAGTCATTACTTGATTCAGTTTACAGTAATCTACTGTTACTCTCCTAGACCTGTCCCTCTTCCGCACATGCCAAATGGGAGAATTAAATGGACATGTGGTGGGGACCACCACCCCTGCATCCTTCAAGTCCTTGATGGTGTCACTAATCTCTGCAATCCCCCTGGCAATATTGTACTGCTTGTAGTTTAAGATTTTACAGGCAAACGAAACTCTAATGGCTCCCCTTTGGCCTTTCTAACCATAATATCTCTCCATTACAGAGGAGCAAGCCAAGACGAGGATTCTGAAAGTATTAAGTACATCTGTCCCAAATCTGCATTCTGGAACAGAGAAACTGACTACAGGATGGATTTGAGGAACCTCTGGGCCCACTGTGAGCCAGATCTTTGGTAAAACTCCATTAACACCTGACCTCCATAGGCCCCTACTCTTATGGGAGGGTCACAGCAATGTTTTGATCCCCTGGAACCAGTCTTAGTTCAGAACCAGTGTCTAGTAGTCCCCAAAATGTCTGATCATTGCCCTTTCCCCAAGGCACAGTTACTGAGGTATTAGGTCCCTCTGGGGAAAGAAGAGAGAAACACTGTATACATTTTTGGTGCATCAGGGTCCTTCTCCAAGGGGACTTGGCATCCCCATCATTCGTGGGGTTCTAGGTCTATAAACAGGCTCAAATCTGGGAACACATTAAGGGACTGTGATTCCTGTTAACATGATTTGAAGTAGGTTTCTGTTCATTTATTCTTAAAATTTTTCGACCATATAAATCTAGTAAAAATTTTGTAGGCACCTCATCTATTTCACTTTTGGGAACACCTTGGCTGATGGGCCAACGCCATGAGTCTGTACATCAGATTATTCTGGTCATTGTTCTGCCCGTGCTGTCCACTACGGTGAGTATGTGGACCCCGCTTTTGGTGATTGAATGCAGCCACTTGACTTGTGCTACTCTGGGACCCAATCAGGCCATTGCCCTTAAATGTCCCAATTGAGTAACCATGGTCCTCACCATAAAGTCTGGCATGCAGAGAAGAGCAATGACAGGGCTCTTCAGGGGTGCTGGTGCCCCCCACCATTTGTCTGTTTCTCAAGGTGCTGGTGAAGGGCACATTTTCTGGATCATCCCAGTGTGGGGGATTAGGTTTAACATGATGTATCCACCCCAGCATCCCCACTTCCCTGAGCCTCTGGATCCCCTCATCAGTGGCAACCCATGGAGATCAGGCATCTCTAACTCATTCCCAGCAGCCGTCTTTTGAGCCACACTTCTGCCAACCAGCCAGATTAACTAACACCTGTCTTCACTCCACAAGCTGCAACACTAAACTCGGAATCCCTGCTTAAGGGGCCCAGATCGACAAACTCAGCCTGAGCCAGATACATATTTTTACCACCATTATCCCACACCCACCAAGTCCATTCCCATATCTGCTCACTAGGCCTCTGCTTATGAGAGTTAGAAAAGCCACGAAGTTCTTTGGGAGAGTAGCGGACCTCTCGTGGGCCACACTGTGCACCTCACCCTTGGAGCCTTCAGAGATTTGATCCTGGTTGTGAGGCTGGAAGCAAAAATGGCAGTGAGGTTTGGTCCTGAGGAGCACTGACCCGCATTCTCCTGCTTGGTCAGCACAGGACTGGTTTCCTCAGGTGACCGGAGAGGCCGACACTGTGGGGCTGGAGGTGGTGATGCCTCTTCCCTGAGAAAACAATCTTCCCGCCATCGAGAAACGTGACATCCCCAGCTTCCTCGAGTCCTCCCACACGTCTCCAAAATGGTTTGTGGGTTCCCCTTCCTCTCCAATCAGGCCTTTAAACTTTGCTTCAGATACACTTTGAGGCTGAGTGTTAAACTTAAACTGTAGTTCAGCCCATCGAATTATGAGGCTCTGTCTTTGGGTTTCTGCAATCTTGGCCCTGTGACTAAGGGAGATTTTCTTTTAGGACACTTTTAGAAACTCTTAAATTTCTTATGTGTGTCTGGAGATGGGAATCGGAATCTTTGGGCTCCTTTATTTTCCTTTATTAAATTTGTCCTCACAGCCAGAAGGCTTTAGGCTTCCTGTGGACATTCTGAGGTCATCGTTTTCCTCCACATCCCTTTGCGGGAGGCTAAGACCGAACAGCCAACATCACTGTGCTTATTACTCTGTGAAAGATTTTCAAAACCTTCACGTCTGAAGTCACTAAATTCCTGACATCTCACAAGTGGTGAATTAGGGTAATCAAATAGATCTACATGGCGTATTAGTTTAAATAGTTCATGCTGAGGATTATCAGTATTCCCTAGGGGATAAAAGGACAGACCATGGCGTCTGTAGGGCTCATCAAATTGGAGAGAGGCTCCAGGAAAGCCTAAAGCCATTAAAGCATTGCAACATTATGATTCTGTTTCTCTAGAGCCACTCCTGGTGCCAAAAGCTGCATCTGCCAAGGTTTTTCTAGAGAAATAGATATGACACAAGAGACACAAATGTGTAAGAAGTTATAAGATCGGCTTAAGATGACCAGCCACAGAGCTTGCGGAGGGGTCTGCACGCTGCAGCCTGAAGGTATCAGTCCAAGGTCTGGAGCTCTTTTGGTGTCCCATGTAGGTTTATATCAGGAAGCTGATGTGTCTATGCCAGAAGACTGAAGGCTCCAAGGCAGAAGCGAAAGAGTCCGTACTGGAAGCCAGGAGATGACATCCAAGGTGAGGTGAGGTGAACTGAGGAGAACACTGTCTGGGCAGTGAGCTGCCTCAGGTGAGGTCCTATACCTCCCAGAGTATGGAACTACTGAGTCAATTTACTTAAGCTTCTAAACTTCTCAAATTGACACAATCAATCAACCATTACATAAGCTGTATTACATTTACAGATTTCCAAATGTTGAACCACTCCTGCATTCCTGGAATAAATCCTACTCAGTTGTCATGTATGGTATTTTTCTGGTCTTGCTGAATTCTGTTTGCCAGTATCTTATTGAAGACCTTTGCATCTATGTTTATTAAAACAGATTGTCATGTAGTTCTCTTTTTCGGCTGGGTCTTTTCTTGTTTTGGAATTAGGGAAAATCTTGCTTCCAGGAATGACTTTGAATGTAATGCTTCACTTTTGATTTCACTAAAGAGTTTTAGAAGTGTTAGTGTTTGATCTTCTCTAATGTTCTTGAACAATTCCACAATGAATCCACTGGGACCTGGGCTTTTCTTGGTTAGCAGTTTTTTTTTAATTACTTCATTTCATGGACTGATACTGGATTATTCAGGATTTTTATATCTTTTTTGGTTCAGCGTTTGTAGTTCATATGTATCTAGGAAAATATCCATTTCTTCTGAATTTTCCATTTTGAGTACTGGTTCTCACAGTGGTAACAGATGATCCTTCAGAATCCATTGTAATGTTACCTTTTTAATTTCTAATTATATTGATTTGGGTTCTTTCTTTCCTCTCTGTGGTAAGATAAGCCTAGCGTATGTCTATTTTTTTTTTTGTTCTTTCTGTCTTTGTTACCTTTTTAGTTCCTGAGATGACACTGGCTTCAGTGGAGTTCGGAGTTTTGGGAGGCATTTGTTGTCTCCCCAGGTTTCCGTTGCTTCTTGTTTGTTTTATTTCACACTGAAGTGGTTGGTGGCGCAGAGATCTCTTTAGTTGCTTTTCAGTGATACATTTTGGGCAATTACAGTCCTGCACATCAGCTCAAGATCTGAGGATCTTAGTTAATTTGGGAGGAAAAGATGCAGTGGTAGCCCAACAACCAAGTACTGTTGAAATGTTCTCTAATACTGTTCACGTCACAAAGGAAATTGAGTGTTGTCTTACAGAGCAATAGTGACAATTGTGCAACTCTGGTAATACCCAGAAAATCAGATAAAGAAGTATTATTTAAGACCAACTGGATATTACCATCCTATAAGAACCATTTGTGTACCACCTTTAACCCTAGAATAGAAACCCATGGTTATGGCGTAAACATTGGTACAATGTAAGCATTGACTTACACCTAATATGTACTAAATGCTGTGGTTTTGTCTCCACAGTGGTAAAAAATAATTCAACAGTAATTTTAGAGATTTAACTATCAAAATATTAACAAGCATTTGTGGTGTTTCTGTTAAAGACATTGGTTTTGGGAGGGGGTGCAAGAACAGAGAAGTGGCACAAAGAGTCTAACTGGGGAGTGTAAGAGTATTGATAGAATTAGGTAAAGGTGAAAGAAAGAACAGAACAGAAACGGAAAATAAAAGAAAAAGACAGAGAAAAAGAAGCAACCATATAGGACATAAAAATAAGAGAGAAAAATTAAAAGGAGAAACATTGAAAGGAAGAAAAGGGAAAAATAAAGGGGAAAAAAGACGTAAAGAACAAGAAGAAACAAGTATGAAGGTCAAAGAAAAATTCCCAAAGCCCCACTGAAGAGGAAAACAGGAAAGAGAAGAAAAGAAAAAAACCCAAACTTAAAAACAACGCACACGAAAGAGACAAAAACCTACACAAGTTAAACAACAACAACAACAACTATAAACCAAAAGCAAAACACACAAACAGAACAGGAAATTTCCTCTTGACTTTCCAGGTGCTGTTTCCTCCGGGCTCCGCAGCTCTGCGCAGTGCCCGGTGCAGCCCTGCAGCCTCTGCCCCCGGAGGAGGCGTCCGGGCTGCGGGCCCAGGGGCAGCAGGCAGGCCCAGCCTGGCCCCTCTCGGAGTCTGTGGCCTGACTGACTGTCCCCACTCCTGGCACTCCAGCAGGGTGCCGCTTCACGGGAGCCCTGCGCACCCCGCACCCGGGCAGGCGAGGGCCGCGCTCCGCGGGAGCAGGGTGCAAACGGGCGAAGGCGCTGCAGGCTCCCCGGCACGGCCCACCAGGCTTCCTGGGCGAGTGCATGCGTGGATCAGGTGCGTGTGCTCCCGTGGAAGCGTGCACACTGAATCCCTGTCGTGCACCTGCCGAAGTGTGGATTTTTGGAGTTGTATTGTTTCGTTTTATTTGGCTTTTTAAGCTTTTTATTTTGTTTTTTAATTTTTAATTTAATTTTTAATTTTTGGGTCTAGTTTCTGTCCCTCTTCTCTCTCCCCAATTTCCCATCCCAAGATCCCACAACAAATTTCTTCATTCTTCTTCAGAAAGCATGTTAACAGTACACTGATTTCGCCGTTTCTAATTTGCTCCTGTCTCAGCCTCCCTGACTTTCCCGGAATCGCTCCTCCTCCATCCTGACCACGTCGGCCCTTTGACTCTCCTGTACCTCCCCAGCCCCTGGCCTATTTACGTCTTTCCCTCTTTACTTGCTATTTTTTTGAATTATTCTTTTTGATGGAGTTTGGAACTCTGTCATTCATTTTCTTCTTCTTTTTTATGTTACTTAGTTTAATTCATTTGACTAGGTCCCTCTCTTCCTGCTTTCTTTCTTTTAATTTCTTTATTATAGTATTTTTCTCTCCACTAGTTTAATCTTCATTCTTTATTGTATTTCTCTTTCCTTGTTGGTTTTCTCTGTTACTGTTAGACAATATTATTAATTTTCTTTTATTTAAGAGGATCTTTTGTATCAATTTTATTACTTTCTTCCCATCTTCCATTGCTTAACTTTTTCAAAGTCTATTTTTTCTCTCCCTCCCATGCCCACACTTTATCTGTACTAGTACAATCACCTACTCTTAGGCATCTGTACACAGTTAACCTGATCTTACTATCATTAAACATGGTTCTATTATGAATGGAGGTGAAATGACTTTGTTGAATGGTTACTATATATCAGTACCTGGTTGTAGTATAAGTATAGGACTTTTTCCTATAGTTAAAGAAGGCTCAGTGTTACTGACCATGATTCATAATTTTCCAATTTGTATTTGATACTGTTGTTGTTGATTTTCGTGAGTCAAGGTAGCTTAGTTGTTGCTATCAATTGACTTTCTCTCTGTGTCAATATTTAGATTGACTGGGGTTCAAACAATACTGCATCTCGTTATGAAAGAACTGATTACTGGGCCATCAAGACCGTAAATCTACATTCCAATACATGGAAGTGGTTGGATCCTGGGACATATCCAAAGGCCCATAGCTAACAGCATATAGGACATATTTGATAATTGGTCACTGCCTAAAGAGGTCTTGAAAATAGTGATAACACTACCCATCATTAAGCAATTTCAAGCATCAGAACAGAAAACAAATAAACAAAAAATGAGAAAACATGAAAGCACAATGTCCCCAAGAGCTCCTGACTCACCCAAAGCAAGTCTCGGAGGCATCCTGTGGAAACAAATCAGCAACCACACAGCTGAAATACCTGAAATGGCATCAGTAACAAAACAGATCAACAAAACAGTTGGCAGTAAAAGCAGAAAAGTAACTGCAGAGATTATTAAGGATTTAACGACCCCCCCAATAAAACAAATGATTAGTGCATCTAGAGAAGATACTACAGTGAGTCCCTGACTTATGGACATTCAAGTTGTGAATATTCACAAATACAAATGGTCCTGTCGTTATGAACATTTGTAGGTGCAAACAAATCACAGAAGGAGATCACGTGTCTGCTGGACATTGTCACAGCTGTGCTACTGTACAGTGCTCAGTCAGAGTGCAGGATGTCTGGACACCAGAGGAAAAGTGGTGGTGATGTTCAGGGACTGCTAGGAAGCGCAGCATCAGACATTGTGTATTTGCGTCAAAGGTGTGTAATGCTCACTTTGCTGGACTCTCAAAAGAATCTGACTTGCAAGTGTTTTCCTGGAATGGAACTCATAAGTTGGGGACTTAATGTAATAAATAAAGAAGCTAAAAAAGCTATGCAAACCATGAATATCAAACACAGAGAAGAACGTGAGTCCATTAAACAATTTAAAATCCAAGAGATTAAAGACTGTTGAAAGTATACACAGCAAAATTGATGATGTGAGCACAGAATGTCAGACCTAAAAGACAGAGCTGTGGTTGATGATCAGCTAAGGAGAAATGCCTTAAAAATATCAGAGAACATGAAAATCAACCCAGCAGCTGCTAGATGATATAAAAAAGGCTAATGTAAGATTAATTGGGATCAATGAAAACATCAGAAGACACAGCAAGAGGCATGAAAATCTTGTTTACAGAAATAAGAGTGAAAACTTTCCAAACATGCAAGAAGAATTTGGCATGCAGATAAGTAAGGCACACATTGAATCCCAGATAGTCATAGTCAGAAGAAAACTATACCAAGATATGTAACAGATAGTATTTCAGATATTTAACCCAAAAATACAATTTTAAGAGATGAGAAAAAGAGAAAAGAAAAGAAATCATCTACAGAGGAAAATATATCAGAATTACAACAGGCTTCTCCAAACAAACCCGAAAGTCAAGGAAAACCTGGAGCAAAATGTTTCAAGGTCTAAAAACAACAACTTTCAACCTATATTGATGTATCCTGCAAAGTTATTTTTTGAAATGATGGAAAGATAAGATACTTCCATGGTAAAGAGCCTCTGGCTGGGGATTTAGCTCAGTGGCATAAGCGCCAGCCTGGCAAGCATGAGGTGGTAAGTTTGAACCCCGGTACCACAAAAAAAAAAAAAGAGCATCTAAAAAAATTCTTCACCATCAAACCAGCACTGCAGAAGACTCCAAAGTATACCCTGGAAAGAGACAAAAAATAACAATTCCAACAAGCCCAGCAGAATTAATCTACTAGGCAAGGCATGCAATTAAACAGAGGGGGAAGAGCAACCAACAGCAAGAAAAATATAGTGAAGAGGAGAAGTCATGCCTATCAATTATAACTGACAATATGAATGATCTCAGCTCACCAATCAGAAGACACATATTAGCAAAATGGATCAAGAAACACATAGAAGAAACACATGGAATCCCAAAAGACAGGAAGTAAAAGAATGGAAAGCAATGCTTCCCACAAAAGGAATCCAGGAGTAGCTATTTTAATCACAAAGTGGATTTCAAGCTAAGACTGATCAGAAGAAGCAAAGAAGATACTACATACTGGTTAGGGAAAGAATTCAGCAGGAATAGGTACCCATCATAAACACATATTCACCAAATGCTGATGTATGCAATGTCATACAACAAACACTAGTGGACATGAAAAATCAGATAAACATCAAGACAACTGTAATGAGGGACATAAATATCCCACTCTCATAAATAGACATTGGCTACACAAAACAATTAAGAAAGACATATCATAGTTGAACCAAAACTTCATACAGCCTATAGATGGGTACTGAAGTTTTGAGTTTATAAGTTTTGGAAGTATGGTCATTTTCACTATATTCATCCTGCCTGTCCACAGAGAGGGGCTATCTTTACATTTTCTAGTACCTTCTGTCACAAATAGACAAATCAACTAGGCAAAGAGTCAACAAATAGATATCAGAGTTGAACCAAGCCTTTGCAAAAGTGGCCTTAATAGATATTTACAGAGTGTTCCACTTAACACCACCAGGATAAACATTCTTCTCAGCAGCACATGGGACTTTCTCTAACATAGATCTCGTAGTACACATAGAGTATGCTTAAGTAAAGTACAGGGGTCAGAATCATCCCAAACCAACAGCATTCCCCGTAGAACTGGAGAAAACAGTACCAACATTCCTACAGAGCCATAAGAGTCCTAGAAAAAGCAAAGTCAACTGATGGCAAAAAGGACAAGGAAGGGGCATCACATCCCTGCACTTCAAGTTACAGTGCAAAGCTACTGTGATGAAAATAGCATGGTGCTGGAAAAGCAAAACAACTGACCTGTGGAGCAGTGAAACAGAGCAGAGGGTGCACAAACAGCTCCAGGCACATTCACCCACCTTATCTCTGACAAGGAGGCTAAACACTTTTGCTATAGGAAAGAGCCTCTGTAACAAATGATGTTTGGAAAGCTGGTTCTGCACCAAGAGAACTGAACTTGGATCCAGTCTCTCACATGCACTAACAGAAAATCAACATGGGTCAAAGATCTAAATATTAAAACAGAAACACTCTTCTGCAAGGTTTAATAGGCAAAATTCTTGAAGATAAAGGTATAGGCAAAGATTTTGATGGACAAAACCCTTGCTCCATAGAAAATATTACAAAGAATCAACACATGGTGTCACATCAAATGAAAAAGCTTCTGTATGGCAAAGAAAACTACAACAGAGTGCAGACACACCTACAGAACAGAAAAAAATTTTATCAGCTACCCTTTTCACAGGAGATTAATACATAGACTATATAAAGAACAAGAAAGAAAGAAAGAAAGAAAGAAAGAAAGAAAGAAAGAAAGAAGAAAGAAAGGGACCCTGCCAATTTACAGACACAATTTGAAAATGGGCTTCTGAAATGAATATATATTTCTCATGTGAAGAAGTCCAGACTCTCAATAAATACATGATAAATGCTCAGCATCACTGGTCATTCAAAAAATGCAAATTAAAACAATGCTGAGATTCCATCTCACCCCGCAAAGAATGGCCGAGATCAAGAAATCAACCAATAACAAACGCTGGTGAGACTGTGGGAAAAGTGTGCTTCTCCATTTCTGGTGTGAGTGTAAACTTGTACAAACCCTCTGGAAATCAGTATGGAGCTACCTCAAAAAACTAAAATTAGAGATTTCATTTCACCTAGTGATTTCCTTCTCAATATCTTCCTGAAAGAGTTGAAGTCCTCATACCTCAGTAATGTATGTACACCCATGGTGAGAGCAGCTCTATTTATAATAGCTAGGTCCTGGAAACAGTCAATATGTCCAACAGATGAATGGATAAATAAAACATGCTATTTATATACAATGGAATACTACACTACCACAAAGAAGGATAACTCAGGGCATTTTTAGATAAATGGCTGCACCTTAATCTTGAATGCAATGTATCAGGCCCACGAGTTTAAGTATTGCACTATTTTACTTGTGTGAGAAACCCAAACTATAAATAAAGAACAAAGCAGGGGCAGATATTAGGAAGGAAGATCCTTTTCAAATGGAAAGGGGACAAAAATGGGATGAGAGGGGAGAGAGGGAAGGGAAAAGAGATTTAGAGGAAAAAAGAACTGAAAGAAAAGATGGAGACAGATCTTCTGTAAGTGGGGGGAGGAAGGAGAGATCAAGGGAGAGGAAGGGAAGGGAAGTCAGAAAAGAATTAGTGTGTTACATTCCTGTGCACATCCCCCAGGAAGGTGTAATGGTTGTGCGCTGCAGAGATGGGCTAACAAACTAAGAAACAGAGCACCGAAGCCTTCCTGTGTGTCTGCTCCGCGGGGGAAGTGCTGATTAACCTGACTGCAGCTCAGGATGGAAGCGGTTTGCTCACTAATGTGATGGGCACAGTGGCTTTTCAGTAGCTCCTGCTATACTATTCAGCAAGCTGTTCACACCAGGCCTTGCTCATCCATGGTGTAGGGAAGACAAGCAGGAACAGACATGTTTGGAGGAGAGGTCCAGTTGGTGTTAATGTTCGTTCTAATACTCTGCGTGTCAGGCTTCAGACACTGCTCTGAATACCCCCATGTATTCCACTTCCCTTCAACTCGAGATCCCAGTTCGGCTCACCCTGTCTCGCATTTTCAATGCCCCTAAATCTACTTTATTTTAGAGAATTTTAACCATAGTACTTTTCATTTTTAAAAATATTCCATACTTATCCCTGTATCGCATTCTCTCTTCCACAGAACTGTCAGTGTGTCACATGGCTGACTCACTCCCCAATTCTTCAATTTTCCTGTTCTGTTTCTTGTATCCCGGCCAGTATCTAATCCTTCTCAGTTAGTTGGCTATCTTTCTGGGCAGAATATCCAGGTGGTTTCTGAATCGTGCCCCATGGACATCCTTGAGAAGAACCGGTGAGTTTCTAACAAGTTCCTTTTGTGAACATTACAAATTTTACTTAACTGAAATGCTTGAAAATCTTGTTTACTTTTTAAAAATTTGTTCTGTAAAAATGTAACACACACAGAGTGAGGTCTAGAAAAGAAGAGCATAAAACCACCCAGTGCTCTACTAAGTGTCTCTTGTTAATATTTTAAATGGCATTATTTATTATTTTCCTTTGAACTTGTTGCCTAAGTTAAAAGCAACCAAAGTAATTCATAAAAACAAAGTTCAAATGTTCACATTTTATAAAATCCTCCAAAGGCTACACATGAATACAAAGAGAAAAGGGATAAAATTAGGATGCTAGGAATTAGAAGAAAGAAAGTGTTTCATAAATGAAGGGCACACTTGCAAAGAGTTCTCTGACCTCAAGTCACTATTAAACAAGTTGGACTTGTTTAACGCAGATCTCGTATCTATAATGGCGCCTTTGTGGAAAAGTGATCTCAGAGCAGGCTGTGGTTCTGAGGAGGGAAATTTAGGCCGAAATAATTGCACTGTTCAGTGTGCTAAGATGAGTAACTATCCTAATTTGCTTGGGAGTGGGAGTTTCTTGGGATGCTGGTCCTTCAGGGCTGAAGTGAGGTAGCCCCAAGCAAACAGAGTCAAGCTGTTGACCCGAGCAGTACTCCAGGCTTAGCCAGCATCTGGGGGAAAGACTTTCTATTGTGTGTATAATGCTAGCCTTAATAATTGCTCAGTAGTTGGCCAGTAGAAGCACTGTCAGGCTATTCTTTATAATTGAAAATGTAAAATTAAATAGATAGATTACATTATCTGGGAATAGCCCATTCATTAAAACTAAGTCAAACGTTGCTGTGAGTTCACAGTGCTGTTAAAGAGTAGAGGCCTCTTGGTTTCATTCACCTGTGGGAACTCAGCCCTCCTCCTGTCTTTCATCTGCTTGGTGCTTTCAAGAGCAAGGGAGGGTGTCTGCAAATCAAGTGGATTAACGGCAAGGAGGGGAAACCCTCTTTCCTCAAGATCCGGACAGAGCAGAATGAGCAGCCGTGGCGTCTCAAGTGGCCTCAGACGAACTCAGACCCGAGTCCAAACCAAACCAAACCAAACCAAACCAACCAGAGCCAGGACTGCCGGTTTCCACTGGAAATGTTTGAGGCCGATGCCAGTCCCGAGGGGGTCACAGCAACGCAAGTGGAGAGGGAAATTCTGAGCCCTCAGAAGGCTTCTTTCTTTGTTTTGTGTGATTTTAAGAATGTTTTACTCAAGACACCCAATTAAGAGCAAGGGAAGAAAAATAAATCTAGGAAAAATACGCTACTGTTGAGAGAAAACTGAGACTGCAATTAAGAATTTAGATTAAAATATCCCAGCTGACGGATTTCCAGGGCTAAGAGAAAACAGGGTACTGGTGCTACTTGGACCCCTGGGCTGGTGCTACTCACCTCCAGCAACAGGGGTGCGGTGCTCCCCGAAATGGCTGTAAACAGACTCACACTGACAGAGGCACTTTATTACTGCAAAACACTCTTGAGCTCCCAAGAGTGCCAGAAACTCACAATCAATAAAATTCTAACAAAAAGTTTAAACCAAAGAAAAATGCTAAAATTAAATTTGTCAAACCGCCTGCATTTGTAACAGTTTTAGGCTGTGCAGTGCTGGTAATACCTTCCAGTACCACTTTCGGTTTACTCTCCCAGCTGAGACAGGGGAGAGAGGGGCCCGGCTGCCCCCCAAGGTATTTCACTTAACACAAGCGACTTTCAAAATATTGCTGTTCCCAATGACAGTTCAGGACTTTCTGTCTCCTTCCTCAAACTTTCTGGCAGGCTCTGTGTGAACAGATCGTCTGAATCTGCTGAGATACGCTCACCAGGGGTTCACAGTGGCTGGGATCCCTCATCTTCCGCAGTCCAAGCACAGGCATCCTGATGCGTATGACCACACTGCAGTGTCAAGCACAAACTCGGGCCGAGAACAAAAAGCTTTGAGCTCATGCGCCACAACTGAGTACGCCCTGCCCAAGGGTACATTGCTGTCTCTATAATCTTTACTCCTGGGTCCTCAAGTAGCCAGTCTGGGAGCCTACCCTGTCTCCCTTGTGTTCTAGCATAAGCCTCAGTGAAACCTTGTTTAGATTTCCTTCCTTCCTTCCTTCCTTCCTTCCTTCCTTCCTTCCTTCCTTCCTTCCTTTCTTCCTTCCTTCCTTCCTTCCTTCCTTCCTTCCTTCCTTCCTTCCTTTCTCTCTCTCTCTCTCTCTCTCTCTCTCTCTCTCTCTCTCTCTTTCCCTCAATCCCTTCCTCTCCCTCTCTCTCTCTTTCTTTCTTTTTTCCTGTACTGGGCTTGAACCCAGGGCCTTCACTTGGAGCTTTATCTCCATGCTTCACTGTTATTTTTCTTTTCAGGCAGTCTTGCTAGTTTTCTAATTTGCTCAGGCTGGGTTTGAACTTGAAATGTTCCTATTTCAGCCTCCCAGAATTCCAGAATTACAAGTGTGTATACCATTCCTTGTACCTCTTACGAATTCTATCTCAAATTAAGGAAAAGAATCTAAGGCTAAACTGGTAACATCAAGTACTAGTAAAACAAAAATGAGATGGTAACATTAAAACAAAAGAGCTATGCTTCGATTATTTTGTGGTTTCTATCTCAAACTGAGCAAAAGACCCCTTGGCAGATTGGCAAAACAATCACTTGTGATTTAGGGGTTAATTTTATTTCCATTTACCCACAAGGAAACTGAGGTCAAAGTTATATTTGGTTTAGGCTGTCAAGGCTGCTAAGTTCCAGGGCATGATTTTACTTAGCTTCTTTGAATTTACACATCCGTCAAACATAATATGAGCTCTGAGATTAATTGCACAGTATTTTGACTACAAAGGAGATTTCTTCTTTTTCAAGATCATTTCTGTGCTACATTAGCAGGCAAGGAAATTTTTGGTCATTCAGCTTAGCAATTGCCACGGCCAGAGACTTATTACTTCCTTCACGCTGAGACACTCATGAAACCTCAGGGGTTGTAGTTGAAAAATCAAAGCCAGATGGCTGTAGAGACTCCTGAAGATTCTTCTACTGTCAAGTCACGTGAGCAGAACTCTGGTCGGTTCTGATAAAGATGCTGCTGACACGTGCTGACCATCTGTTCCAGACACATGGCTCTTAACAAGGAAAGTCTCTTAGGGTGTAATGAATTAACACCAGAGAGAGGCAAAGGGACATCTAGGATGCATCCTTATTTGTCTGTTGGTCATTAGTTAATTATGGATGAAGGTAATTAAGACAAGTCTCTGAAAGTTGCCCCATAAATCGGCTACTACTGCTGAACATGTAGTGATGTGCTGAATGATAAGTTAGCTACGCTGGCAAAGCTGGGTCCAGGAAACAACAGTAAGTGTCACAATTTTTTTTTTTTTACTGGAATGCATCATTCCACTATTTTCCTATGTATTTTATGTGATTTCTAATAAAATTGGACTAGAAAAGCAAAACTTACATGTGGGCGGAAACAGGAACTGTCTGAAACCCATCATACCGCCACCAACTGGTGGGGACTGTGACTAAAACAGGAGACATTTAAACTCAAATCAGGGGCATTTTGAGCAACTGAATTTGTCTTATAACCAAGAAAATACTTAATAATATTGTATATAGAAAGTCAAAATCACTTATTTTTTGCTTTTATAGTAATTTATGAAATGTATGCATGACTTCTTTCTATGATTTTCACCATGAACTTGAAATCAAATCTGGGGATGCTGGAAGCCAAAAGTGTAAGGTAATGACAATTTTTTTAAAATTAATTTTTAAATGGACGTATAATAAATCTGTGATAACTCAGTACATATATACAATGTGTATTGATGAAGCCAGAATACTTAGCATTTCCACCTGCTTAAACACATATCATTTCTTTGTGATTAAAGTTTTCAAAGTTCTTTTTTCTAATTCTTCCTAAAATGTGTAACGGATTGCTGTAAACTGTAGCCATCTTAGTTCTGGTGTAAACAGGAGACTCTAATTAACTCTATTTTAGTACTCATTGTCTACCCCCTACCCTCTCCTCCCCCTGCATTTCCTAGCTTCTGATAACCATGATTCTTCTCTTCTCCTCTGAAACTAACTGGCAATGCAAATTCTTATCTGAATGCACACGGCCCCAAAGAACCTCAGCGAAGGCAGGTGGTGCAGGTGTATTACTGACATTCATCCACTGATGCATTTTGTGAGGGAATGTCAAGGTTATAAGGAATTTTGTATAGGGCTCTTATGCATTTATTTGATCCAAAATAGGATGAGAATGACTCAGTACATGCCTTCAAGAGAGGGAGCAACTGATAGTTGACTCTTCAATATGGTTTAGAAGCATCATTTAAACAAAGAAATCTATTCAATTTTCAATTTGGAGGACATAGTCAATTACTTAGCATCAGTATTTCCAAGTAAATTTAAATTCCCTGCTTTTGCCCAATTTTTTTCTTGTAATATGATTCTTCCTTGGCATCATTTTTAAAAGAAATATTGGAGCATTAATAATTTGGCACAAAGCAAGCAGACATTCCATAGCAGCAGTTCAAATCACTTTTAATAACCACAATATCAACTCTAGGATCTTGTATAGCAGATGTTTCCAGATTTTGTCCGTTCATTGTAAAATTTTTTCATGGTGTTCTCAGGGCAGAGCACACACACACACACACACACACACACACACACACACACATGAGCAGCAACAGAAACCACCTAAAATTATTATTGACTACTTAGACCAAACAAGTCAATACATATTTATGTTGTAACACTTTAATAATCATTTGAAAAAATAATACACGAAATAAAAATGTTGCTTTCATTCATAAGTAAGCGCAGTGACTTACTTATGGGATGGATGGACCCACTGCACACTGCCCAACCCCTGAGCCATGGAATTGCAGCGAACACTGCTACCCTCACTTCTCAGTCCTTGTTAATTTTTGCACAGCATTTGATTCATGGTACATCAACTGCCAAATACTCAGCTACACAAAAATCTGATATCTTCAAAGAAATTTAGTTTCATTTGATATTGAAGCTACTAAATCCCTGGACCTGGTCATTTCCACTAGATCCAAATTGCCTCTGACTGAGAAACTGTAGTGTTCTGTGAGTGGCTGGGGTGCCCCAGGCTCCACTCTGAGCCCACAGCAGCACAGGCGGGCTGCTTGGGGACAGCCTGGGAGTTGTGGTGCTGAGAGTTGTCATGCTGTTACCTGTGAGCAAAAATAGCAGTAGTATCAAGCTGCTGTCCTCAAGAGCCAGCCGCATCAAAAGGGAAAGCTGCGTGGAGCAGGTTCTCAGAGTCACAGTGCAGGTGGATGAGAGAGAACATGGTGTTGGCCACACTGCGTTGTCAGTGATTTCTCAGTGACACAAACAGAGCTGCGGACGACTGCGTGTGCTCTGGGTCCGGTTGTCTGCCTTCCTAGAGGGTTGAGTGGGAACGCAGGAGAGATGCCCTAGAAGCTTCAGAACAGACATGCATTTCATGATGGTCCTAAGTGACCAGGTAAAAGCGTTAGTGGGACATCCTCTCATGGTATGTAGAAATCACCGTAGTTAACCACAAGTCCTGCAGACATTGGGCTTCTGAACACGCTGGCCACATGGACCTCAGCGCTTTGAGGTTCTCTGAACAAATGATTGAACAGCAGTTCACACTGTGCTGAAGAAGATCCACATCCTAAATACCGAAGTACAAAAGTCCAGGCCTTCAGAGAAGGCGTATGCTAATGAGGCTGCATTGTTCCTACAGTTCACTCTTTTCACATTTTCTGAAGAATTGTGGGACAAGCCACCACTTCAACAAAATAAAACTTCAGTAGGGGCTAATACCTAAGTTGGCTTTTCAGAGCCAGTTTCACAATAGCATGTTCAGGATGATTTGCTAGGTCTCAGAGACGTGTGGGAGGACAGAATACTGTGACGTGCAGGGTTAGCGCAGTATTGTGGACTAACTGAAGCCACATCTGTGCTTTCCGTATTTGTATCTGTTTTGCCAGGTTACTGCATGGCCTTTGCCACCCTGAGCCTCATTTTTCCTCACTTGCACAACTGTGGATGGAATATTTCTAAGGCTCTTGAGTTCCAGCATCAAAGACTTCATTAACTTTCTTCCAAAGTGGATTTTTGCTGTCTTCTGAATACCATAAGTGTCATTGATTCAAGCAACCAAGTAGCTGGATTGAAGCAAGAAAGCAAGACTGCTGAAAATTTTTTGCTTTCATTTACATTTTTTTAAAAATTATGGTTGAAAGACATACAATATAAATTTTGCCTTCTTGACTCTAAGCACACAGTTCAGTAGTGTTAACCAAAGTTACATATTTGTGCAATCCATCTCTGAAACTGTTTCATCTTGCATAACTGAGAATTCCTCATTTCCCTCCTTACCCTGGATCCTTCGAAACACAGTTCTTTCTGTTTCGATGAACTGATTAATCCTGAACGTTATGTAAGTAGAGTCATACATTGCTTGTCATTTGGTGGCTGGCTTATTTTCTTAGCATGGTGTCATCAAGGTTCATTTAAGTGATAGCATAGGTCAGGACTTCCTTCCTCTTTAAGTCTGAATATCATTCCATTGTGCATTCACACCACATCACATTTTATTTAACCACTCATCCGCTGATAGATACTTGGGTTGCTTCCACCTTCGGCCACTGTAAATAGTACTATGATTAAAATGAGTGTAGCTACTGCTGAGTTTTAAAGGCAAAGAATGTGTATTTATTCTCCCTGGATCTCAAGGAAATCACAGTCCTGCCAATAATCTCCTGATTTCATTTAGCGAGTTTCCAGAGGTAACGGAAGTGGGTCACCAGGGTGCTTGAACTCCATTCTGGGAGAACCACAGGAGAATTATCTGAGGGCTAAAATGTATTTCCTTCTGTTTTATTACCAGACATTAAAGGAAACAACAGCAAAAAAGAAATACAAAGTTTTGCCTTCAAAATGCCTTCGCCACTGGGATGGTTTTATTGTGAACCTAACTGTAGACATGTCTGATTTTAAATTAGTTACAGATGCAAGGCTTTTGGTGAAAAAAAATCTCAGTGATTTAAAACTTTTAGCCTTATGTATTTTTGTATTTGTCCCATTTCAAAAGTGTTACACAAAAGAAAATTAATGCCCTTGAGTAATTTATACATTTGAGTCCAGTTAGATAATTTCTTAAGCAACAGGCTCAAAGTTTTTCTAGAGAAAGTTTGTTTGCTTGTTTCCAATGAAAGGAAATATTTTCAAGCCAGATTAAGAGTCCTGCCTCTAGATACTCAGTATGTAGAGTGGGCATTCGGACTTCAGGAGCAGAAAAGCATTGTCGACTAACTGAAGCCACATCTGTGCAGCCCTGTTTGTACCTGGTTTTGCGCCTCCTGCTGCTCCAGCACTTCCTCTCCTAAGCAGGCTGTAGAAAGCTCAGGTGAAGCAGAGCTAGAAAGTCTTTCAATGAAGAAAGAAGGCTCTTAACATTGCTAACAGCATTTTTTCCCCTCTTAATCACTTAGAATTTTTGTTTTTTGAAATGTCATCAGGGGAATCTATTCCAAATTGGATGTTCACTTTGAACTAGTTGACAAATGCTAGGAAAATAAATCATTCAGAATCCATAGCTTCCATCTATAGCTCCCTGTGTCCACAGTGAACACCCCCCCCCACACACACACACACGTAGAGACACATGGTCTACCCCAGGTCAGCTCTATTTTTAAGGCCTTTAGTTTGATTGCCATTTCCCACAGAAATGTAGAGCAAGCCATATATGTAATTTTAAATTTTCTAGTAGCCACATTAAAAAAATCATAAGATACAAAATTAATTTTGATAATGTATTTTATTATCCACTATATAAAAATATAATTTTGAGATATAATCAATATAAAAATAACACATGTGATATTTTTTCTTTGACATTAAGTTTTTGAAAGCCTGTATTACACTCAACAATGCATCTAAACATAGTTTACTACTAATTTTTATTAGTTCATTGCAAAGAAAGGTTGGTGCCTATATTGTTTGATCAGTTTTTCATGACTGTATCTTGTTATATGAGCAACTACTTTGAAAATAATATGCAATGTATTAACTACTGTTACTCTCCTACTATTTTGTTTTGAAATTTTGTATCATATTATTATTCTTTTTTCTTTAAAATAAAAAAAATTATCTGAGTTATATTTCAAGGATTAATTGCTGCACTAGCTAGTGGGTCCCGTCGAGGATGGAGCACAGAGATTTAGATGGCTGTTTTCTTTGAACTGCTATTATTTTCATATTAGTTTATATAGATGATTATTTATTTGTGTAATTGGTTATTCTGAGTTATAGATACTTTTCTAGTGGTTCAAAGCTTTTCATAAGCCTACGAATCAGACACTGATGAGTATCTTTTCCTTACTGAAAGTTTCCTTACTTCATGAAGAAATTCCTCAGTTTTCCTTTGCACAGGGACGGTTTGGGGTTTACTTCAAATCATTTATTTTATAGAAATGTGGTTCTCAAAATCCTCTTAAGAGTAACCCAGTCACTATGTAAATGAAGACACTCCTGTGTGTCCTCACATAAAGGAGTCTAATCCGAATTCAAACCCCAGTGTCTCTGGGAAACAGAAGAGGTGAAAAGGTGAACCAGGAAAACCTAACATCTGCGATATCTATTTCTTTCTTCACTATGAGGGTAATTGTTTTACCTTTACTCAGACATTCAAATGGCACTTATTTTATTTAGATCAGTGTAGAGGGTTTCCTGTGTTCCAAGTATAAAGGATATACAATGTCTTCCTGTGAACTCTAGGATTAAACACACATGCATACATTAAAATTGAACAGCATAAATTTAAACATACTTTTTGTGTTTGTAAGCGTGGAATGGTAGAATGTTAAAACCTGGGTCTCACATATTTTCGATTATAGCTCTCAGACATCGTAAGAGGAGGAAAGCCCAAGAATCACCCAGTGACTTGCTGACCCCCCACCCCACATTACTGTTCAATGTGTGGTCTCCAGTCCTTTTATTTAACAGGCATCATGGTCCTCCTCTATTTTATTTGCCTCCTTATTACCTCTGTTTCTCTTGAGACCAGCTCTTCCTCCTTCTGATTTTCACAGTAAATATCAAGCTCACTGAATAGCTGAACTCAGTGAAATGAACCCAGGAGAACCAAATCCATAGGAGACCTATCTCCAGCAAGCACCCCAGGGATTTTCCTTAAATAAAAGGTTTACACTTCTGCTCCTTTGGGCAGGCAATGGGTGGCGTCTTGTTGATTCCCGAAAGGAAGACATCTTGTTTCTGAACAAAGTTTCTTGGTGGTGGTGCTAATTTCCTCAGCAGCTGTTCCTCTTTTAGCCTCACTTTATATGTGGTTCATACTGAACCACAATTGAAGTTTTCCAGACTTTTCTTTTGCCCCCTCCCCAATCCTCGCTATAAAACTGGCTAAAAGCATCCCGCAGTCCTCCTGCCACAGCCTGAGTTTTATGCCATCTTAGAATTTTCCTGGGTAGGTTAGTTAGTCCCCCTCCCTTAATCTCAGTATCCAACAAAGGCTTAGGACAGAAGCAAAATGTAGAAGAATTATCTGCCAAGTGTTACACCCATGGCCTCTCAGAGTTCAACTGCCTCATTCCTAGCTGAAATGTCCTGAGCCTGGCCTTTCTTGTTCACATTCCTACCAGCATTCTGCTCTTCTGAGATCGGACCAGACGGAACCAGCCGTCAGCATCAGCTCCCAGCATTCTAGAGCTTCTCCAGCCTGCAGCTGCAAACCTGTCCAAATTTATCTCACAAACCGGCTTCAAAGGCTTGGAAAACACATCACCACCAGTCACTCATCTTCTCTGCTAACAGTGTTCTGTGTTAGTCAGTTTTCTTGTGGTTGGACCAAATATCTGCCATCTGCAATCTAAAGGAGATTTTTTATCTGTTAGACCATTTTCTAGTACATAATGAACACACTTATCATGGAGATTTGGTACATGTACACATTTTAATTATTTTTACATTCTCTTCTCCCTTTTCTCCCCTTCCTTTCATCTCTTGTTTAGTTGAGCTCAAGGTTTTGGTAGGTTCAATCCAGAGCCAGCTAGCTCCTGAGCAGAAACACCCTGATAGCTGGTCTGGGGGAGCGAAGGGACTTGGTTTGTGGTGGCTGAAGATCAGAGTATGAGAGCAGTGCTAGAGAAGAATGGGTGCAGGACTAGCTACAGCACCCGAGTCCATGTTCTGTCACTCACCCTAGCATGTCCAGGGCTGTGGCTTACTAACCTAGTAGGTGTTTTTTAATCCAATGAAGTTGATCTATCAGAATTACCAGTCACGAAGGGCATTCCCTAGAGAAATAAACACACAGTTATAAACTTCATGGCTAGCTTGGAAGCAGTCTTGACTACTGGGTTAGCTACTGAATTTGTTCTGACAACGAGGAAACAATCAGTGATCTACACATACATGTACATATGCGAGTGTATGAACAAGCGTGCTAGGCAGGATAATATGCTTAGGCTCTGTCCTAGAAAAATAATTACATCAACAATCTCAAGATGGCAGAGGGATCTGAACCAAGAAGGCCAGATAAAGATGATATTAGTAGGTCACAGCATAGCTAATTTGGATATTAACTAACTGTAATAATGATACAATTTTATCTTTTATTTGTATGTATTTGTTACAGTTTGTATCTAAATGTTCCCCAACAGCCTGTGTTCTCACAGGTGGAGCTTTGGAAGATGACTGGTTTATAGCTGACTTGCTACTGGGAGTGGACTCTGGTAGGAATGAGGGTCGCTGGGGGTGGTGGACTGGAAGGGCGTATCTCCCTCCGCCACCCCCTTTCTCTTCTGTTTCCTGTCTACCATGTGCAGAGTACCTTTCCTCCACCATTCTCCTTTGCTGTAGAATGGGCCTCTGAAAGAACTGAAACTTCTGAAACATAAGTCAAAATAAACCTGTCCTTTAAGTTGTAACTGTTAGGTATTTTGTTCCAACAGTAAAGAAAACAACTGAGACAATGTTTCTGATACATAATAATTACATTCATCTTGGGAAATTATTTCCATTTTGTAGTTGAGGAAATTGACCATCAGAAAAGTTACATCTCTTCTTCAAGGACACACAGTCTGCTCTGTATTATTAGTGCATGAACATTTTTTTAAGACCATGTAAAAGTTTTGCTCATTCTTTACCAATACAATATTTTAGCTGACAAACTTACATATTTAACATTCATTATTCTCTATACACATAATACATATTGATGAGGCTTATTATTATATCCAAGCCCCATGGATCATTTGGTGTGTCTACTCAGGTGTATTTACCCTACTTTGGCCTCCGTATTTATGTAATTGAATTTGAATGCCTTTTAGATGTTGCATGAGTCTGGATCACGGATCCACACTTAGCCCCGCTGTCTCACAATTAGATGTTAACTTTTTGTCTCCTACAGGCACTTGGGTTTGAGACTACACTGCACCTCACCATCAAGCTCCATGCAATCCCCAATCCTTTCTTCCTTTGTTTATTTTGCTTACTCTTATGCTTCAGTGATGAAACAATGTTTTTAAATGATCGAGTTTAACATGTCTGCTAGGCATGGTTCAGTTCACTCCACTTACACAATGGGTGAGAAGAACAAGACTCAGCTGAAGGTCATAAAATGACTACTGGCCCTGGAGGTGGAGCTGGAGACTCAGGATTAGGGCCTAGATGTCTAAGGCTCAGTGTTCTGCTTTCAGGCACATGGGCTCTCTTTCCTGGGGTTTAGTATGCAAATATCTTGAGCACTCAGGGTAGTATTTTACCCACTTTTTAATGTGACTGCCTATAGGATTTTAATCTATTTTACATGATAATAATAATTATTTAAGATAGTGGTTTTTAACTTTGGTTTCTTGGGATCATGGGTGGAAATGTATAAAATTCACTTGCTGGGGTCCTTTCGAAATCATTCTGGGAATAAGGCCCTCTTACCTTTAAAAACTGCTTAGTGATTCTAATATCATCCGGGATTCAGCTCTCGGGATTTAATAGCTGCCTTAGAGTGACTTGGAGACACACATGACTATGAATATCAGGCCTGAAATTTTGAAGTTGCTTTTTGAGCCAATTATCTATGACAACCAAGATTTTTTCTAATAGCAAAGAAGAGTGTAATATAAGCATCATTTCATGCTCCTGGACCTGAGATTTAACACTGTGTAAGTGATCTTCTGTCCCAGTTTAAGAATTTAGTTCCAGTCAAATTGGAAAATGGTGAATTTGATTTTAAAGTAAATATAGAGAAATAAATAGACAAGGGCAAAGAAAATTTACATAGAGAGGAAAAACTTGTAGTTGTTAAAAAGCACTATGTAGTTAATTACAAAAACATGTACTGGTGCATGAACAAACATAGTCATAGAAATGAATAGATGTCAGAGAAACAAAATTTATACATTAGAATATTAAAAGTCATCATTTCAAATCATGAGAGAAGGGGAAGATTATTTAATATTATTTTTTAGGAAATTAGTTAAAGACTAGAAACAGATTAGATCCTTACATTGTGCATTAAACCAAAATATGTTCCAGATACATTAGAGTTAAATATTAAAAATGGAGCCACTAAATATTTAGAAAAAAATGAACATCTGATATTTGAAAGTATATAAGTATTTCTAAGCATAAAAGGAAAGTAAAAATAATTTTCATTACATACAAAAACTTCTTCATATCTAAAACAAATCAAAAATAAAATTAAGAACCTACAGCCAATGTATGTAAATCTTTGGAACAAAATGGCAGTGCATATGTCAAGAGTTTTTATGAATCAATATGTAAAAGATATCCAATAGGCAAAGGATAATAAATTTGAAATTTTTACATGAAAGATACAACTGGATAGATGAAATCCTTCAATAAATAATAAATATATTTCCCTATATTTATTAATCAAAATATATAAATATAATAAATATATATTAATCAAAAATGTAAAATAAACAGTTTGAAACTATGTCTACAAACTATCCCATTATGATGAAAGAAAAAGTTCTAATGAAATATAATGATAGTCTATGTTCATAGATTAGATGCTCAAATACTGAGATGCCAAGTTTTTTCCCAATTTCTTCCATAGTTCAGTGAAATCCCAACAAGAATTAAGCTTTTTTCTCGTAGATGGTGACAGACTGATTTGTAAAAGGCAAATCCTGTAGAGCGGTTAGAATAATACTGGACAAGAATACTGGAGGGTGCTGCACCAAAGAAGGCACAGATATGAAAGATAAGTGTATTAAAGATGCTCATTGTTTAAGTTAAAAAGTTACATCAAACAAAAATCTGCGTGTGCGTTTACATTTATTCATATGTGCCCAAGCATGGGATCAGCCAAAAGGAGTGGATAAGCAAATTCATGAGTTCCGTGGGGACACAAACTATCCCAACAATGGAATAATGTCTATCCAAACAATGGAATAGTTTTCAGTGGTAGGAAGAAACTAACTGCCTGTACCAGAAACATCACAGAATGATTTTAAGTACATACTGCCTGTAATAAGTCAGTATGAAAATGCAAATCTATTAGTTCAATTATATGATTAGTGAGAAAAAAGAACTATAAAGATAGGAAAAGATCAGTGGTAGGTGTTCAAAAGGGAGAGAGAGTTGAATGGGTGAAACATGGGAGGTTTTTTACAATAATATTTCTATTTCAGAGTCTTCAGTGGCAGATACCATGACATTAGGAATTCTTTTTTTTTTTTAAAGACAGGCTCTCACTATGCAGTTCAGGCAAGTCTTGAACTCACTTTGTAGCCCAGGCTAGTCTCAAACTCACAATGATCCTCCTGCATCAGCCTCACAAATGCTTGGATTACAAGGGTGCACCACCATGCCTGGCTGACATGCATTCTATATAACTTAAAACTTAGAAAAATTTACAGCACACAGAGTGAACCCTAATGAGTGCAAATTTTAAAAAATCATTTAGAAAGTTTGGTGATCAAAGATGGACCAGAGAAGATGACAAAACAAGCTATCTACATTACAAGTTAAAAGATTTTGCTTGAAATTACAAAATAATTTCATGTGGAATAATTTCAAATAATGCCTCAAGGTGGAGGGCCATAACTTCCCTCTAGGTGTAGATTATCGTGGTGGCTTCTTTTGGAAGAGTACAGTGTGAAAAGAGTAATTCATGAATGGAAAAACACATAAACACCATGTTACCCATGTAATCAAGGTTAACATCAAGAGTGATATGTTGGGAAAAAAAATATTGATATGTTGGTTAGCTTTCCATTATTGTGACAAAGTGTCTGGAAAGTCAAACTAAAAGGAAGGCAGATTTATTTTGGCTCATGGTTTCAGGTTTCAGAGGGTTCAGTCCATGGTTATTGGTCCTATTGCTTTGGGCCTGCAGTGAGTGAGTGCATGGTGGTGGGAGAGTGTGTAGTAGAGGCAGACAGCACACAGACAGAGGAGGTTATGCCAGCCCATGACCTGGTGTCCTTCTGCTGGATCTCACTCTCTAAAGGTCCCACCCTCTTCCAGTAGTGCCATAGTGACCGAGCCTTAAACACGGGCCTTGGGGGACATTCCAAAACCATCCATAGAAAGTGGTAAGTCATATTGATTGCATATATGTTTTAGGATTCCATCTCAGGCATTTTGTACAATGACCTTCAGTTGAAAATTACTTGAAGTTTTTCTCCTGATTACACTGGGATTAAATGTTTTGCAAAAGAAGGCCAAATTGTGTCTTTGGAGAAGTCGCTCCTAGGTGGACCCCCAAAAGCTGATTTAAGCATCTGTCCACAGTACTTTCACTGACCGGAAACTCCTCAAAAACTTGCCTTGCCAGCCATGTCCATTCGCCCAGCCTAGCGCCAGCTTCTGTGTCCTCTTTCACTTACACACGTGGCTGAACGGGACTCCAATCGCAGCCGTCCTTATTATACAAAGATTGGAGCCAGCGTCACCCTTCTGCTCTTCATCAGTGTCTACAAGAGAAACCGCAGCCTACAGCAGGTGGCCAGGACTCTGCAGGGCCACCCCAATTCTGCCTGCTGCTCAGGAGTGGGGACAGCGTCCTTCAGAAGCCCTTCAAGATATGCCTCATGCTCAGGAACATAAAGGGAAATGGCTGGGGTCCAGGGCAGGCTGGGTGTGTGGGTACGGAAAGCGGCACTCAGCCTCTCTGCCCCAGAACTGACCTTCTGCTGTCCCTTTATTGTGGAAATAAAACGCAAGCAGGGAGGCTGTGTTCAGGGACCACGAGGCCAGAGGCGCCTGTTTATGAGGCTGGGCTAATTACCTGCACCTGTTTGCTTAAAACTTCCTCCGGTGAACTGAGTGAGTCAGGGTAAAACTTCCCCCTTCCCACTGAAGAAGAAAGGAAACTGACCAAATGCAAGTGTGTGTGTGTGTGTGTGTGTGTGTATGTGTGTGTGTGTGTGTGTATGTGTGTGTGTGTGTGTGTATTTCTGACAATACGAAGCAATTTTCAGAACAGAATAAAGGAACCATATATGGTGTATTCAAATGACTCCAGGCCCTTGGGTCAGCCTCTGCCTTGGTCCTTCCTTTGACTGCAGTGTGACTTATCTGAGTCATCCGCCTGTCTGCTAATTTTCTTCCGCACTCAGCTTTGGAATTAACTTGCTAAATTAATCTCATCTTCATTTATTTTACAGTGTCTTCATGTTTAAATGCTGGTTTTATGAACATCTGTTTCAATCACAGTGTACACCCATTACTTTTATGAGCTGTACATAAAAGTAATGGAGAGATTTACTGCTGACCTTTGTTCGTGAATTGAGTGTTTTTGTTGTCAGTAACATTTCTGTAATTGATGCTATTGTTACTGCTACCCAGACAGTGGTTTCAAATGAGCTATGTTTGGCAGAATCTTTTTTGTTTAAACACATTAAATCAGACTGTTTGGCTTTAGAAAAAAGCAAATGCATTAATTCTTGCAGTATGAGCTGGGAGTAAAGTGCTGCTCAGTTTCCCTCTACTTTGAGACAGTTTTAAAGTTTAGTATGCTACAAGTGATTTTTCTCCCTAGTACCTATCATTTAATAATTCAATCAAGGGGTCTTCAAGGGGTCTTCATTGCTTATATAACTGCTCAGTGACTATTGATAAACCCATCAAAGTAAAGTGAATTGTACAGCTAGCCTTCCACCGTTTTAGAAAAATGTACTATTTCTTTCATAGCCAAAAAGTAGAATGAAATACCACCTGTCCTGGTTACTTTTCTCTGATTGCTGAGACAAAGTACTTGATGCCTAAAATGAAGGAAGGAGAGGTTTATTTAGCTTACAGTTTGTGGAGGTTTCAGCCCACATTCCACTGGCTCCAACACAGGGTGGCATGGCTGAGGGGCAGCCGTTCATGGTGGCTGCAAGCAACAGGAGCAAAAAAGGGAAAAGGGGCATAAAGGAAAGAGCATGCCTCCTTGCCACCCTGCATGCTAGCCCCTGATCCTGGGCAGGTGCAGCCCTCACACCACCAATCCCAATGCTAGACAATGAGCCAATCACACTCAGCCCCCTTCGAAAGGCCCAGCCCCCATGACCACATGAGGCTTTGCAGGGACATCCAAATGCACACAAAGCATCGTACTGCCTGAGTGTTGGTACTCCTGTCACAGGGGAGACATTCTGAATTCCCTCTGAGCATCAGAGTTCTGGTCAGAAGTGGAAGAAATGTGGTCTCTCTTAGCAAGCTGAGGAGAATGGCAGGATTTGCACAGTCCCTCCCAGTATAACGAGCATGTCGGCTGAGCACTGCCTGCGCCTTGGACAAGGCAATGGTGACCGAGTACTTTGGGGGAACAGTGTGAAGGGGCCACACTGACAGAGATGACAGGTTTACTCTCCAATCCACCTGAGCGAACTCAGATCACTCTGCTTCTGAACACAGTGTGGAGTCCCATTTCTAGTTCATGGGAATTTAGCTTATTTGAAGAATTATCTACAGATAGACATCAAGTTTTCTGTATTTTGAATCAGAAGTATCTAGATCCTTCTGATGAACAGTATGCTTTCTCTGTTTCTTTTTGAGTGCTTCTTTAACTTGCAGGTAATGGAATTGTCTGATTAGCACACAACAAGCCACTAATTGTCATTTTGAGGCTTTATATAGTTGTTATAGTATAAAATCATACAATTATATATTTCAATTGATGTTTTCCCCTTACTAATAAAATATACTTTTATTCTTCATAATGTAAAACATACAGTGATAATATTCTCATCTTCTCAAGCACAGGAAACAATTGCAGGTTCCAGTTACTATGATGTCTGTGGCATGTGTCTTTTATCTGATAAGGAGAAAATAAAGGCAAACCTTGCTCTTTTATTATGCATCCATGGTGCCTCCCCAACTTCCAGGTTATAAAACAGCACATTCTTACTGTGGACATCTCAGCAGACAAAAGTATGAGAAGCAAATCAAAATTGCCCGCCATACCATGTAAGTATTTCCTCTGTTTAAAAATATCTCCTTTTGACTATGGCTTTGTGTTTTGATTTTATCTCTAAATGTATCTTTTTTCCTATATCATTATGATGTCTACAAAAAGATAAGCTTTATTCTATCAGAGGGGTTTACAATCCTAGATGTAATATTCATCTAGTTTTGCACTTACAGATTTGATTTTAAAATATTATAACTAATATAGTGATAACTACATATGTAAATGTCTCTGCATATAAATAAACTTTTAATCATGATAAATTCCTGAAAGAACTTATAGGTCATTAAGATAATTGTGTGAAAGGAAATATATACATTTGAAACATGAGCAAAGATGTGGTGATTTACATTTGAGTAGCAGATTCAGAGCATTCATTTTATATTATACTGGTGTCTATTGAAAACTGAGACATGGAAACTGATGGATGAAAACTATTTTTTAACTTGAATTTTATATAAAGTCTTAACACTTTACTTTGTCATTGATTTTACTTTACCATTAGCATGTGTCTTTTGTAGTTTTGTTGGTTTTTTTGTTGGTCTGTTTTTGATGGACTGTTTCTTACTAAGTTATAAAAACATTTAATATATTAAGGATTCTAATTTATTATTTCATATATAGGGGTCAAATTTTTTTCCTTTTGTCATTTGTCTTTTACTATATATAAAAGCATTTAATTTTTATGCTATCCAATCTATTGCTTTTTTTTTTTGCTAGAAGAGACTTCTGCCATTCAGATATAATATTCTTATTTTAAAATTTTTTTCTTTTCATATAAATCATTACTCTAGAAGGAATTTTTATTTTGGAGTATCATAGGAAATGAAGATTTTATTTTATTTCCTCATGATTCCATGTTTACTATGGACATAATTCTTACACATGCTGGGTCTTTTGGGGCTTTGGATACTGGTTCATTGACTATTCTTGCTTATTATTGCTGATTTTAATAGCCACAATACTATCTATTAGATCATGTTGAATAACTTTCCCCTCTGCACCTCAGGAATACTGTTCCAAAAGTAGTAAACATATGATATTGTGTGATGAAAAATTTCACACTCTTTCTCAAAAATTTATTTCATGACATGTACTCATTTTAAATTTCACCTCTGAAATTGAAATGTGCCATGCAATCAACATTAGCAGTTAGAAGTTATGAAAGATTTTAGTGCATGTACTAATATCAGCACAGAGAACCAGTGTGTATAGCATATTAGTACATGAAGCGTTACATTGACTATAGTACATCGATATTAGTACACACAGTTACACTATTTAGTAATGTGGTACTGTTAATCGCTGCTCCTCTACTGGCATGTGTTGTACATTGCTGACATTGCAGATGTTAAATCTGTATAATTTTGGATATTCTTAGGATTATATAATAATTATTCATTAAAAAAGAAAAGTTATGTATGCAGAATAGCGTGAAAACTGAAAAGGAGGGCACGTTTATTGTCAGACAGGGATTTCCATTTTGTATTTTCTAGCAAGAGAAACAGGTACATGGCTTATTTTACCTCCGCTAAAAAGATGCCTAGCGACACATACACGAGGCTGTGTTCCATGTCATTGTGAAGATTTGTGCACATGACTTCCTGTCACACAAGCAATGCGATTAAAGAAAGGAAAAAGTGCCAGACCCTTGGAAGAAATCAAAGAAATTTCAAAGCAAACAGGAGCCCATGAGAACAGATTCATGTGCTGTGCCGAGCATCGCAGATTAAATTACAGGGAACTCTTGTCTACCTTGAACAGCAGCTTCCCCGCTGACAGCACCATACAGAACTGAGCAAAAAAGTTTAAGCATCAAAACTTGCCAAGCGATCATAAGTCACTTGGAAGAAAACACTGGAAAAGGTAGAGAGCACTTTTCTTCAGTCATTAATTCTTCTGAAGACATCAGAGATGATGTAATGACAAAGTCTCTGTCCAAATAGGTCTGAAATAGATATACATGAAATATAGCTCTACGTATGTTCTTTTTTAAGTGAGAAGAAAAGATTGCATTCAAATTTAGTTGCCAGTATTGGTACCACATAAAAAAAATGGTCTATTTTGTGGTGTTTTAGATTTGACAAAAGGCGGCACTTTCCCTGATTCTCTCCTTTGACACCTTAGCACACCTGAAGAGTGAGTCCCAATGGGACTCTGTGAAGGGATTTTGGTCTCAACAACTGTAGTGTCTTGCTAAAGTTTGTAGAAGATTTAATAATATTGTAATTTCCAGGGAGGTTTGAAAACCTCAATCCTAATCAGCAAGCCTCACACCTTGAAAGTGGTTTTTCTAAATTCAGTTCCTATCTGGGGTTCAGCCCTCCACATTTCTTTCACTTACACTAATTTCTTAGCTGCACATCGTTTGGGGTGATTCTGAGTGGCCCAAATGACGTGCCTGCATCTAGCCTATATTTTTTAAGCAAGCTCTTCATTATCCTAGTCCCCTGAACTCCAGTCTTCTGTGATGTCTTGTCGGGATGATCAGAAGGTAATTAATGGCAACTGTCTTTCTGTCCTGAGAAGTGTTTAAATTTGAATGTCTTCCTTCATGTATGAAAGTGACTTCCAGGTGCAGAATTTCTTTGTTCAATCTTTACCAATCCCTCCTTTCCAGGTTTTCAGCCTTTGCACGCTTCTGCTTCTCCCCTGCACTGGGTTGTTGGTGCGCTGCCTTTTGCAGGGACCTCCTTTGTGTGTCTACCTTCCCATACCTTCCTGGGTTTTCTCTCTGTTTGCTTTCTGTGTTACGCTGGAACATCTGGCACTCAACAGAGTGTGAAATACCTTTGTTATCTTCTGCTTTACTCCATGCCATCTTGCTCTGTACTAAATTTGCAATGTTTGGAACATGGTCATTACCCAGAACGCCAAATGTAGGTCAATTGATGTTAGTGTGAAAGGCACTATAAAAAAAGAGAAGCACACAGTTTCCATGCGATTATTATAGAGAAATTACAAGACACACAGTGCTGCCTTAGGAAAAAAGTTGAATGTATGCTCTACCTCTCACTGTGTGGTTTCACTCTTTAAAAAAATTAGATAAGACAATAAAAGGTTAATAATCCATGCATGTATTGTTTACCACATATTTATAAAATACTTAAAAATAGTTATTTCTTTATCTTAACTTGTGCAATCAACTTTACCATACATACAACTCTTACAGTCACCATGTGGTCATGTGCTCTGGTTTGTACTTTCACCTTTGATGAAACCCTAGACCAGGTGGACAGGGAAAAGAATCCAGCAATATTTTAGGGAAGGTAGGAAGGCTCCTGACTCTTTGTAAGCTTGTTGGTTGGAAAGCTAAAGTCTGCTTTCTCCCCACTGAGTATGGGCCGGAATGAGGGACTTGTCGCTGACGCAGTACGGCAGAGGTAGCAGTGCATGATTCTGGGATGTGGTCGTGCAAGTTGCTGGACTCTGCCTTCCTCCTTCCTCTCCCTTTATCACTGTCTCTGCACAAAGCTAGCCACTTGCTCTTGTGTGAGTATACTCAGAGCTCAGAGAAGAATCAGGACTGTGCAAAGGAAGCCCCCCTCCTGCAGCCCCATGGATGATCCTCGTGGCACTTTCTTCGTAGCTTCACCAGATATTGTCGCTGCCCTCTGTCCCATCCAGCCGGCTGGGCCTCTACTCTACTGATCTGCAGCAGTGATGCCACAATAAATGTCTGTTGTTTTAAAATGCTGAGTTTAGGGGTGTGACAGTGCCTCTGTTTATAGTTTTGCTATATGGTTTCAGCTACTCATGGTCAGTTGTGTTCTGGAACTATTAATTCCAGAAATGATTAGTGCATTTTAAATTGTGCAACCTTCTGAGTAGTATAATAAAGTCTCATGTTGTCCAATCCAACTTGCCCAGGACACAGATCATCCCTTTGTCCTTCACAGCCATGCTGGGTATGCGAACTACATCAGCCAGTGTCTTACTAGAGAAATAGATACAACACAAGATATGCAAATGTCTAAGAATTTACAAGGTCATCTTATGACAGTCGGCCACAGAGTTGGATGAGGAAGCGTGCAGAGGGCATCTGCACACTGGAATCCGAAGGTTTCAGTCCAAGGCCTGGAGCCCACCGCAGTGTCCATGCCCGTCTGGGTCAGGAGGTCCATGGGTCTGCAATGGAAGGCTGAAGAGTCAGGAGATGATGTCCACGGTGAAGGCCATGACTGGAGCCCCTCCAAAGAAACAGAAGCAGAACCGTCCTTCCTCATTCCCCTCTGTGCCTTCCAGGTGAGGCACTGCCCAAGGATCTGCCTCCCCCGCCAGGGGGTAGAATTGCTGAGCTCCAGTTAAGCTTCTCTTAACTACACTTCTCAAGTTGACACAATCCATCAGCCATCACATCGAGTCTCCATAGACATTCGGGAGCTATCTCAGTTGTCAGAATGACTGCTGCACAGTTGCAGTAAGTGAGTGTTCACAAATCTTTATTTCACTTAATAATGACCCCAGCAAGCCAGAGCAGCAAGGCAGAGGAGGCACCAGCGCATAAAATATGGAAGAGCTGATTGATTCTGATATTAGGCATCAACATTGCAGGCGTGAAAGAAAAAGTGTGGCATAGAGATGCTTCTCAGTACTCACTGAGGACCTTGTAGTGTGTCTCGTACAGATTAGGAAGACTGGTATGATTTAAAGTAAAGAATAAACAGAAGCAGATGCTTGTAGTCAAGGTAGATCATGCCTCCAAAATGTTCACTGGCAGCACCAGCTACCATCTCGTGGGCAGGTCTTTGCGGTGAGGCCACCAACAGCCCCCTCCGTCGTGTTAGTTTATCCATCCTATTTCCAGCATCCCAGGGTCCTCCTATCCCGTGGGGTGCAGGTGCTTCATGTCTCAATGGCCGTATGGATGAGGAAGGTTATCACTTGTAATCCAAGACCACGCTGTGAGCACTGTGCTCCACACGGTTCTGCGCAGCTACTGTCCCCGCTGAAGGGCAGAGCTACGGGCACAGAGTACAGAAACAGTAGCCTCAGCTGTTACTCAGCACCGTCAGAATTACAGTTTAACTTCTGAAATTTGTAATTCGAACTTTACTTTCAGCTAGGAGTAAAATTAATGCATATACATTTCCAGTGAGGATTCTTCCTCTAGATTTAGAAATAAATTCGGAGAATGAGAAAGAGGAGAGAAGGGTGCATTAACAGTTTTTGAGAACCCACTCTGGTTTAGGCGCTGGGCTAGGCAGAGCTAGTATCCCCAGAAGAAGGATGGTTACACATCAGATTTGTCTTGGCCTTAAACTTTAGCCCCCTTTTGCCTATACTTTTCATGCCTTAGGGTTGCTGATTAGATAATTTTTAAATAATAACAATTTTTCTCTAAATGGTAATGCCTCTCCATTTTCTTTTATCATACTGCTTCTCCCATGGGAAGCTCCTCTCTTCACCTGTCATCAATTCTGACTTGATTCTGCTCGTCTGCTTTATTTATTTATTTATTTATTTATTAATTCATTTTCATCCTGGGGGCTGAACCCAGGGCCACACACTCTACTACTCACCCCTCCCTTTCCTTTAGCCATAAATTCCTATTAACAAGTATCACATGAGGTTTAATAGACACTAACAAAGCAACATCGTTTAAAGAAAGGAATTGATGTATACGTTATCGAGAGTTTCAGGCCTTGCCATCTTTCAAGCGAAGGTTTTCCCTACAGTCTATGAAGCAAAGAGCAAGCTTTAGTTTCCTTTTTCAGTTTTGCTCCTTCATAAACTATTGCTTTGGCAGGAAAGTCCTGAAGTGTTATTAGTGCAATAGAAAGAAAGAAAGAAAGAAAGAAAGAAAGAAAGAAAGAAAGAAAGAAAGAAAGAGAGAGAGAGAGAAAGAGAGAAAGAGAGAAAGAGAGAAAGAGAGAAAGAGAGAAAGAGAGAAAGAGAGAAAGAGAGAAAGAGAGAAAGAGAGAAAGAGAGAGAGAGAGAAAGAAAGAAAGAAAGAAAGAAAGAAAGAAAGAAAGAAAGAAAGAAAGAAAGAAAGAAAGAAGAAAGAGAAGTTACGAGCGTCGTCAGCCTCTGCCTCTCCTCCACAAACCTTCCTGGGAAACGGGGAGATGTTTCACTTGTTCTCCTGAGGTCCTGGGCCCTTTTTCTGCAGAACGGGACCGTGGTAAAGGAGGCACAGGGGACTGAGAGTTGAGGACACTGCCTCAGGGGGCAGCCAAGGGAGACAGCACGGATACTGCGTCATCCCTAGGCGGGCAGCAGTGCCGGGAGTGAGAGCTGTGGTGAACCAGCGCTGGCTTCGGGGCAGCTGCCACATGTGGAAGGACTTAGCAAGCCTGGAAAGATGACATTTTCAGATTGGCTTTCTGAGTGTATTCCTGCTTTGATGTTTTCCTTAAAGACAGCAGTAAATATCACACATTGTTTTTCAATCATTTAGGGACTGTTTGGAGGCTTCTTTAGCATAAAACTATTCCCAGCAGGGCATATCTGATGTCTGGGCTTTATAGGAATAAAACTTTTCTTCTTCTTGGTGAAGGAAGGATGGAACTGATGCCAAACTGTTCCTCATCCTTAAGTGTCTTAGGACATTTCTGATGCTCTCCGTAGCAACAGGTGATTGATTATGACAGTAAACTGGTCAAGTCGCTTTCCTGAGGCTGAAATGCTTGAACTGGATGGAGAAGCAGAACAGAATATCTGATGTATCAGGCGGCAAACCTTCCCTTTGGAAGCTTCTGTTCACCCTTTGCACTGTGCTGTGTTCTGTGCACTCAGCAAGTCCTTGCCTCTCTCCAGTAATGTAGGCACAGCTTTGTGACTTACTTTCTTCGGTGACTTTTCTCATTGCCTCTTCACCTCTGTCTTGGCTCCATCATTAAGTGGGAGACCTCATGGGTTCCCTTGAAACACAACTATTTTATCTTGCTAACCAAGCTTTTGAGCATGCTTGTGGTAAAAACCAACAAAGTTGATAATTATTTTTACTGGGGATGCTTTTCCCTTGAACATGTCATATGGAAATAATAAACGAAAAGAACATGCTGGGTCTCCGAATAGAGATGCATGGTGCTGTCATCTAACCATTTATTTTTAAAGCCCAAAACAAGTAATTCAATATATGTGTGTGCATTAAGTTAAGGACTAATATTTATCACTTCCCAAAAGTCCCTGCTAACTGCTGGCTTTGGACCAAGCCTCCCATTGCAGTTATGGAAACCTGACACCTGCACAGCACACATGGCCCGATGGAGTAGGGCTGGCGGAGGAATGGGAAAGTGTTTTATAATCACTTGGTGAAAACTTCCATGCAATGATAAGAATTCAGTTGTGAAAGCTGAATCTTCCCTGAGGAGGCAGTTGAAACATGGTTAAAATGATCTTAACAAGATTGCCACCAAAAGTTGAAGAGGAAGACACACACATGTGTACACACAATTTCTATCTTTTGGCCTGGGTATTGAACCCAAGGCCTTCCACTGAGCTGTGACCCCAGCTCTTATGTTATTTTATTATTGTTATTATCTTAGACAGGGTCTTGCTAAGCTGCTCAGGTGGGACTGACATTGCAGCCCTGCCGCCTCAGCTCTCCAGCGGCTGGATCACTGGCATGCGATCTCACACTTAGCTCCCACACATATATTGCATAATCATCTTTGCTGAGTTTCAGGTTTTGTGAGAAATGTGCCATGATGTAAGGCCAAATCCTTCATGGAAACAACAATAGTTCCATGTCTGAGAAACTCTCTTCAGGGTGTTTTATATGTGGAGTAGGTTTGGAGTAGGGCTTACTGATGTAAGATATATTCCTGATACCTTAAGAAATCTACAGGAGATATGTGGGACCACCATTCCCTACACCTCCAGTTCACTATATATAAGGGTTGTCAAGGTGTGCTTCACTAATACAAATATGTCTAATGTCTTTCTGATGAAAGATAGATTGTGTGAGATAGGTGTGTGTGTATATGTCAGAGAGAGGGGGAGAGGGAGAGAGAGGGAGAGAGAAAGGGAGAGAGAGAGAGGAGAGAATGAGAATGAAGGACATTGGTGAGAGAGCACAATGGAGTCAATGCTCATCTACCTGTCCAGCCGAGTGGGATAAAGCATAATGGTGCCCAATCATCCAGTCAGCTTGGAGGTTTTCTCTCATCACCATGAACATTTTTTTTTTTTTTTTTTGTGGAACCAGGGATCAAACTCATGACCTTGCACTTGCCAAGCAGGTGCTTATGCCACTGAGCTAAATCCACAGCCCTTCCATGAACTTTTACAAAAAGAAAACTCACATCAAGAGAAAGGTGGGCCTAGGCGGCAATCTGGATAGAGATTTCTGGGAGAGTGGTCAAGAATGTTTTTTATTTGACCCCTTTAAAGATTATTCCATAGATATTTTTCTTTAGCAGAAAAGAAAATGCAGTAGTTTCTTTCAGCCTTAGTTCCATTATTCATTTCTGTGCCATTAGTCCCAAATCTAGGCTATTTGCGCAACATAAAGCACTAAGCAGGGTTGGCTTGCTGTATTTTCGCTGTTAACAATGAAGTTGCCATTGTGGCCTTGCCCCTTTATTTGGCTCAATAAAAAAAATGCATAAAAGACACTGTGGAAGCTGAGCCAAAAATGTAATTCTACCCACACATCCCTGAACAACGCAGCTGAAACAGGGAAGGAAGCAATTACAGAAATCAATATGGTAGCACAGAGATCCTCTAGTAGACTCAGCTTTGAGACAAACTAGAGCAGAGAGGACGGCCAGGTAATGAAGAGAGTGCTACAAGGGAGCAGCATGACTGTGCAAAACACATCATGAAGGCTGAGGCAAGAAGGCTGTTACTTTATCTGGGGGAAGAAAACAAACTCAGGCAGTGAGCGCTTGTTTTCTATCTTGCTTTCCTCTGCTGCATTTGCCCTCACATGTGAAACTCAAATGTCAATGATGGCATTTTCAATTCTCAATATGGGTACTGAAATACTGAATTCAATCAATCTACCTCCACCCCTTTGCAACCACTGTGCTTAGCTCAAGAATGGATAACCCACCCAGCTAGAGCCCAAGAGAAGCTAGGAATTCAGGTCGGTGTGGGTCCCAGCAGACAGTCCTTCTCTTAGATGACTTGGAGTGAATTATTCTAATCCTTGTTTTCTACAGCAGTGTGAGAGCCCTGAGAATGGACTGAAGACCTGAAAGACAGGAGAAGGAAAAGAGAGAAAATAGGCCCAGTGAGATATTACCTCGTTTCTTTCCTGAATTAGAATTACCCCGCTGAAATTTAGTCTTATCAGATAGGAATACTGTTATTAAATACTATTTGAATGAGCTGCATTTTTCTGTCACTTGCATCCAGATATTTATAACTGACAAGAAAATTGGGACGATTGTGTAAAATTAGCTGGGATCTTTATTTGTTGAATAAATTGTATTTTCTGAGTACTTTCACATTTTAATTATTCTAACATCTCCAAGAGTATAAAGTATGTTTCAACAGACCAAAAGCCTTAACCAGAGAGAGGTGGATGTCCATGTGGGAAAATGACCCCAGAAACAGAATAACCTCCCAGGCATTTTTATAGGCATGTGATCAGGGCTTTGCCAGTTAGCAAAAATCGGTGAATAAAAAGGGTTACAAAAGCCAGATGCATACGAAACAAAAACACAACATAAGAAACAAACAAAAAGCAAAAACCAATAATGGCAAAGAAATCTTTCAGACCTTGAAGGTGTCTTCACAATGATTAGGAATTAGAGTGTCCCTGGAGTTTTGAAGCTAGGGAGGCTTGCCTCTCCCAGGGGAATGTGGTCATCTCTTTAAGCTGTGAAGACATTTACAAGAAATGGTGGTATTTACTCTTAAATAACTCTAAAGAAGTTTGTATCTGTTGTCTGTTGATGCTTTCCTGTACTGCTGGGTTTATTAAATTCTACTTCATAGTAGTGAACTTGCACGTCAAAGAGGCTGAATAACTTGTCAGAATTACACAAGTCAGTGGTAGTTCCAGGCCTTGAAATGTTGACTACCAATCTTTAAAGCCCATGTGTTTTTCAAAATACAATTTTGTCTTTATCATCTCCTCAGAGAGAATTTTCAAAACAAAAGAGGATACACAAAAGAAATGAAAGCACTAAATTGGAAAGTATCTCAAGAAAGTGTGTTAATATACTAAGTGAATCTTACATTTCCAGGCCCATTTAGTTGATAAACTTGCAGACGACTTGAACATTTGAGGATCTGTGGAATAGAGGTAGCTGTAGCTTGCATCTTAAATGGAGCTCAGTGGCCCATGTGTTACAGGATTGGTTCCTAGCTTGGCAAAGTTGGGAGGGGATGGAATCCTTAAAGGTAGGGGCTGGTATGAGGTCTTCTGTTCATTGCATGTGTGCCCTCAAAGGAGCCTGGGACACCTCAGCCTCCCTCACTCTGACCCCATACTTACCAGCCATGTGGTAAGGGCCATGCATGTGATCACCACCGTGATGTGTGATTTTGTCTTAAGCCCAAATGCAGCAAGGCCAACTGAATGTGGGCTCAAACCTGCACAACTGTGAGCTGAACAAGGATTTTTCCCTTGTGAGCTTGTTATCTTGGGTATTTGGTGTAGTAATGAAATTGGACTATTTGAGAGATAATAACCATTTTTCTCTAAAAGGTGAAAGGGATCGATTCTGGAATTATAGATTGATGACTTACAACCTCAGAGTTAGATTTCTTCTGTGAATTTCAGAGTTGCATATCTTATGTCTGTGTCATAATTGAGGTTCATTTGGTGGTGGTTAAACAAATATTTTCTGGAAGCATTAAGATTTGAAGGCTACTATTAGCATCAGTTTCATGCCACACTTCTTATTCAAACCTTGTTAGTTTTCTCCAGAGGACTAGTGGGGGTGAGAGAGAGAGAGAGAGAGAGAGAGACTCAAAAGATTATGGACACTGAGAAGCCCAAAATCCTGCAACCACAACTGGAGACCAAAGACTGTTAATGTAGGTTGAGCCCCTGTGTCATCAGAGTCAAGACTCAGGAAAAGCTGATGTTTCACGTTGAGACCAAAAGCAAGAAAAATTGATATATATTCCAGTTTAAAGACAGCCAGAATGAATTCTCTTTTACTTAGCTATTTTTTCTATTTAGGACTTCAACAGATTAGATTAGAGCCACCCACATTAAGGAAGGCAGATGCTTGATTCACTCTTCCAATTCAAATGCGAGTCTCACCTACAAAAAGCTCACACGTAACACCCACCATAATGTTCGACCCTCTGAAAGCTTTGTCATTCATTCGAGTTGACACACGAAGTTGACTGTCATATGAATATATATCATAATTGAAGAGTTATCCATGATGGAAGGAACAATTAATATATTAAATGCAACAATCAGTGTTCAAAATTCTTTGGAGAAAATTCTGGATAAAGATTGTGGGAAAAAAATGGACTCCAGGGTTACTCTTTCCTAGTAATGAATGATATAGAATTTTTTAAAAAATAGAAACATACAAAAGTCAATCAAATGACCAACAATCAAACAGTCACAAGCAGAATCAAACAAGGAAAGATGAATTCTATACTATAAAATTTAAAAAATGGTAGCTAAAGAAATAACATCCTTTTTGTAGTACAAGGTGGTTTCTAGCCTCATGCTTAATCAAAATAAAAGAAAAAAGAAAATTGATAAGATTTTTGGAATTTTTACTAGAGCTATCAAATAAGAAGAGAAGCAGACTAAGTGATAAGATTAGAATAAAGTCAAGAAAAACTTTCTAGTAGAAATATAAATATAAATATAACCATCAGGTTCTGGCATAGGAGTAAAGCTACTAGAGCATGATATATTTCAGAGAACTGTGATAAACTATTATAAATTAGAGCAAGAAAATTAGGGGTGTGAAGATGTTCATATATGGCAAAAGAGGGCCTATTAGAGGTATTCTAATGTATTCCAAGCTTCTCTTCCACTTCCTATATTAGTTGTATAGAATATAGAAAATTAAAGAGAGATTGAAACAGTAAATTTAGAGAATATCTCAGGTGGTTGATAGAGTGGGAAAATCTTAGAGATAATTTATTCACTACATTAAAGCCAAAAAGGGTTAAACAGAGCCACTAATGTTAAATATGGGATATAGTAGGCCCAAAAAAGTTCAAATGAAGGAGCACAGTGTTCAAAATCCAACTAAAAACACAAACTGGAAGAAAATATTATTTGGTAAGTAGAAATATCTTCAAAAGAAGATGCTTTACACTGTAGATTAATTTATTTAAAATATGAATTCAGTGAAACAAAGGCTAGACAAAAGGAAATCATAGTTTCATGCCATGAAATGGGAGTTCACAGAGCTAAGGAAACAAATAGAGAAAATCTGTATGATTATTAATAGAAATGTAAAAATTAAGAAATTTTAAGTAGCAAGGAATGGAACGGTGACAATTGAGAGTAGAAAGAATTTGCAAGAAGAATTTGAGATAGTCTAGGTAATTCACAGGAGAGGAGTTATGTTATGTTTGTGTCTAGATGTTCCCCCAAATCCTCATGTGGTCACAAATGAGACTTTTTCAGAGAAAGCTGGATCGAGAGTGTGCAACCCTGGGATTAATTTGTGGTGCAATGTTAGGAACAAGGGCACTAGGGTTAAGGGTGTGACTGCTTCCTGCTCTAAGTACCCTGGGTAAGAGTTAAGGGGCAGAAAGAGCTGTGGTCAACCCTTGCTTGCTTTGCTACTTTCTGTCCACCATGAACTGTTTCTCCTCTGCCATGTCACCCTCCTTAGAGTCAGCCAATTATGGACTGAAACTTCTAGAGTATGAGTGATATAAACCTTTTGCCCTTTAACTTTGGGTGTAAAGTATTTTATCTCAGTAACAAGAGAAAAGTAATCAGACAGGTTACAACATAACAGCTCAAGATTCAATAATATGGATATAAGGCAAAGATCATCCAACATGAGTATAATTGCCATCCTTTAGGGTAGAGAACAGAGGGACTAACAGAGAAAATGAAGAAACAGAGGCCTATGTATATGAAAAGACTCACTGTATATCACAATTTTTATACTGAGTGATAAATATTAAAATATGTCCTGGTAAAGTAACTGATATTCGAGGTTAAAAGTATTAAACATTCATAGGAAACTGTCAGGTACAAGTAAGAAAATCAAATTGATTTCGCTTCTCTGCTCAGGAGCATTCAGTAACCAGATTACTGTAGACCTGTCAGGCAAGACATGAATGAATGACCTGGAAAACCAAGCTCAGCCTAGCAGCAGTTCTAACAAGAAAGATGTGGGAAGATATTTTCAAGCATAAAGAAAAGTAAGACTACAACACACAGGAGTCTTTCTTAAGCAAACTCTATAGTGATGTTATCCATCCCACTGGGTGGATTGTCAAAGTAAGTAAAAACCTAATGTAGATGATGTGGTAAAGTTAGTATGGAGGCTTTATATCAGGAGCCACTGAGAAACAGGTGGGAAAATAGGAATTGGAGGATTAAGTATAAGACCAAGCTTACTTTCATAATACAGAATCAATGAAAAGATACTATGGTTTTTTAAAATCTCCTTTTAAAAATTGTGCATATATGGACTTTCTTTTTTAGAGCAGTTTCATTTTTAAAAAATGAATGGAAAATACAGGGAGTTTGCACACACCTTGCTTCCCCCCACATCTACAGCTTCCCCCCATCAATATTCTGTGCTGCAGGGGTGCATTTGTTATAAAAAATTAACTTATACATAAGTTATTAATACATGAAATTGTAAGATTACATCAAATCTCATTTTTGGACTTGTACATGATATGAGTTTTGACAAATGTAGAATATCCCCATCATTGTGGCACCACAGAGAATTGTTTTATGGTCCTAAAAGTCCTCTGTGCTTTACCTATTTGCTCCTTCTTTCTTTCTTCAAATCTCTGACAATAATGATTAGTTTTTCTACTGCATCCATAGTCTTTCCTGTTTTGTAAAGTTACATAGTTGAGACCATGTAATAGCCTTTACAAATTGGATTCTTTCACAGGATACTAGGCATTTAAGGTTTTTCCATGTCTCCTTGTGTCATGGTGGCTCTTGTCTTCTTAGTTTTGTATAATATCTTATTGTTTTGATGTTTCCAGTTTCATTTCTTCATTTACTTAATAGAAACAGTGAGGTTGGTTTTAAATTTTGGTGGCTATGAGTACAGCTGCTATAATCTTCTGTATCCAGGTGTTTTTATGACCAGAACTTTTTGTTATTTTGGGGTCAATAAATATCAAGAAGTGTGTTGTTAGGTACTGTGGTCAAGAGTATTTTTACTTCTATAAGAAGTTACTCAACTGTCTTCCAAAGTGCAGTAGTATTTTGCATTCCTACCAGCCATGAATGAGAGTAACTGTTATTCCATATCCTCCCTGCATCTCTCATTGTTTTGGATTTTTACACTCTGATACAGAAATACTGCTATCTTATTATTACATGACTGTTTTTTGTTTTTTGTTTTGGGTACCGGGGATTGAACTCATGACCTTGTGCTTGCCAGGCAGGCGCTTAAGCCACTGAGCTAAACCCCCCTATTACATGACTCTTAATGACAATGGTGCTGAATATTATTTCATGCACTTGTTTCCTCCATCTGTACTATTTTCTTTGTGAGACATTTTCTCAAGTCTTTTGCTAACTTTTCAATCTAGTTTTGCTATGCAGTTCAGGCTGGTCTTGAACTCACTTTGTAGCCCAGGTGAGCCTCAAACTAGCAGCAATTGTCCTGCCTCAGTTTGCTGAGTGCTGGGATTACAGGCATGTGCCACTATACCCAGTTTGAGTTGCTAATTTTCTGAGGGATCTAAAAATCATTGTTGCTTTTTAGTTTATTCAGGATGGAGTGCTAACTTCTGAATTCCTTACCCAAAGAACCAGAAGATGGAAATTTATAATCTGTCTTGTAAATTAAAGCAGTAACACAAAATTTTCTATTGTGAAAAAGACTCACATATATATTGGTCAGCGATTACTGCATTTGTATTATATTTTCTGTTAAAGCAATATATTAAAATTTTTATGCTTAAAAAGTAAACTGATGGGTTTTGCCCATATGAAATTCACCCCAAGTCATCATGGTGGTGTTCTGACATGCTGGAGGAGCCAAAAACAACAGCATATCAACTTCCTATTTTTTTCTTCCTCAGTCCAAAATAAACTTCCTGCTTCTTCTTTCATACATGCCAATCAGCTGCTAATATGTCAACTGGCTCACCTCCCAAACTCCACCCCTGGCCAGACCTAATAAAATTCTAGCTACTCTTTTGTTTTGGTCAGAGGGAACTTGCATTTTTTTGCAGCCCTCCCATACCCACAATAAAGGCCTCTTTATCTCTGTCTTGATCTCCTGCCCTCATCCTCACTTTCTTGTCACACCCCCTTTCACTATCCATACCTCAACTCCTTAGCAACAATTTTTAAAGACTGCTTTTCAGGTACCCATTGCTACTGACCTTTCGAACTGCTGGCCCTGCCTGCCTTCTCAGCAAGACTTGTCCATGGCTTATCCAGCCACTCTAAACTGCTCTTCACTTGAAACTAACCCACAGGCCAAAATTATTGGCTCTCTAAATCTAGCTCCAGGACAATTATGGCCAAAGAACCTCTCTTGTGTCTATCATCCTAACTCTTCTGGGACTGCCCCTAAGGCAGGAACTCTAGCCTCTTGTGTACATCTCCACTCTGTGTTAGACACCTCAGCTGCCATCTGTCCACCCCAGGGATATTCCTCATATGTGGCCAAGGAGAATTTGCCTGCCTTCTATCACCACGTCAAGTTCCTGCACTCTGGCAGTGGTAGCACCACAAGACACATTACATCCTAAAACCCAAATCATAACAGGGCTGCAAAGCTCAATTTCACCTTCACATCATCAAATATCCTGCTGGGCCATAGCAGTCACTTCAGTTCTAATGGGTACAGGTCTTTTCTCAGCTATTGGCATGGGTGCTAGAGGTATTGGAATGGGTGCCCACTGCTACATCCAGTTATCCTATTAGCTTAAAACAACTATCTATGACTTCTCAGAATCTATTGATTTCCTCCAGGATCAAATTAACTCAATAGTTGCAGTAGTTCTCCAAAATCACTGAGCTCTTAATGTCCTAAGAGCTGAAAGTAGTGGGATCTGTATCATGCTGAGGAAAAAATGCTATTACTTTGTAAATCTATCAGGTGTTGTCAAAGATGAAGTTAAACAGCTTCAAAATCTCTCTATTAACATAAAAAAAAAGAGTCACTGACTCCTCCCCGTGATCTTGCTGGTGGCTCACTTCAGACTCCTGGGCCCCATCCTTCTCCCCATTTTGGGTGCCCTCATCACAGTTACTTTTTTTCTACTTATAGCACCCTGCATCTTTAAACTCCTTTTAAGATTTATTCAATCCAGGATACAGGCCTTTGCCACCAGAGAGATGCTCATTTTAGCTGATATCCCTAGTACCAGCTTCTACATGGGCATTACCTGTCACCCTGGCAACCACACAGGCCCCTCTTATGACATTCCTGTTCAGCAGGAAGAACTCTAAGGGAGTCATCACCCCATAAAAACAAAAAGATGGGATGATGGGTTTCTGCCCACATGAAATTCCCCAAATCCAATCATGGTGGAGGTCCAACATGGCAAAAGAGTAAAAAACAACAGCATGTCAACTTCCTCTTTCTTCTCCCCTCAGCTCAAACTAAACTTTCTGTTTCTTCTTTCATGCCCACCAATGTTCCTCTCATCAGCTGCTAATATGTTACATGTCTCACTTCCCAAACTCCATCCCTGACCAGACCTAATAAAAGCCCAACCCCTCCTTTGTTCTGGTCAGAGGGAATTTGCATTTTTTTGCAGCCCTCCTCTGCCCACAATAAAGTCCTCTTTATCTCTCTTTCCTCTTTGTCTCTCAACTGCAGTGAAAAAATCTAACATAAACTATATTTAATGTTAAATTTTTCTTTTTTCTTCTTTTTAGGATATTTTTGAGATGAATATAAATTTTAGTTGTCTTGCTGAATTAGTACGTAGACACATTACATCTTTAACATTTTGGTTGATTTTTGTGTTCATTAGGAGATCTGTTTGTCTTTCTATTTGAAAAGGCATGTGAACAAAATCTGTTTCTGAAGCATGGGATTTTTAGTGAATTTTTGTCCCCCTCCCATATTGCTTACTTTTAAGAAAACCATGTCTGTACCAGTCTTACAAAAACAATAACTGATTTTAAGGGAAGTAATTTAATAAGTTAGATTTGTGGGTATTGTAGTCAGGGGTTATGAGGAGAACAATTAGAATCAGGTCACAGAATTTATAATATTATATTATGATGGTCACACAGAGTAAAACACAAGAAAGTACAGGAAATATGTCCACAACATTAAAGACCCAGAATATTTGGCCAAGGGCCTGGATCCCACAGCAATATCCTACATGAATCCAGATGAAAACCTAGAGCCCATGACAATACCTCCTATGAGTCCAACTGGAGGTCTAGAGCACACAAGAAGGACTCATGCCAATCTCTTTTATGGATTTGCTCTGGGAAGACCCAAAGATCAGTGGTAGAAGCTAGAAGGCCTATGCCAGCAGGGTGAAGGAGCTATGCTGGTAGGTTGAGGGTTCTACACTGGAGCTAAGTCATGCTTAATACAAGGACCAGGGCTGCCCTGAAAAGCACCACAGCCATCCTCAGTGACATGGAAGCCCCGAGCTCTCCAACAATAAGAACAGTCAAGTATGTGCCAGAAAGTCAGCGTGACAAGTTTCTCCTGGAGATTAAACAACACACATCTTCCCCTCCAAGGCCAGGAAGTGATGATTGATGTGAAGTGAGCTTTGGGGGACCAGAGCTCCCCCAAAGTGAACCACAGCCATTCTCACCAACAAGGTCCCAAGGTCCTCTGATGACAATGGTCGAACTCACACTGGGGAAGCTAGTCATGATGAGCTCTCCCAGGAGAACCAACAGCTCAAAACAGCAACACTTAGAGAAACCCACCACACCTAGCTTCTCCTTCTCCTCATCTGTTTATGCTGGCAACTTTCCTCATGTGGAACATCTACACTCAGCGTCATGCTGATTTAATTCAGCTGGTATTAACCATCAGTTTTTAACCCATCACAGTGGCCTGCAGGATGAAAAGTTATGAGGATACCTGTAAGTTTCTGATTTTAGTGGTAAAGAATACAGAGTCAGTTCACAAATAGCTCTCTCAGAACAAAGGATTTCTGTTTCCATGCTCAGAGTCAGCTTTCAACTCCAATGTGCTACAAGTGAAGCCAGCTTGGAATGTCCTTAAGTAGAGGCCTGGAACTTCTGAAGGTGGAAACCATTTTACATGGGTGGCTCTAGTCTTTTCCAAAATTACAATTACTGTAAGTAGTCCTATTATCATAAAATTGTAGTTTTATTTTAAACACAGGAAAGAATAAAATAATATAATGAATATCCACATATTGGCCACTCATTAAGATCTTACTCTTTGCTTTTATGCTAATGTTTTCTAGAGGGATTGAGGATACAGCTGCAGTGTGTCCAAGACCAAAGGCCTGGAAGCTCTCTGGGGAATTGCTGGTATGGGTCTGTGCTGGAAGGCTGAGAACACGGAGTCTAATGTCCTCAGGTGGCGGCAGCAGGGAAAGACTCTGGTTTAAGCAGAATGTAACTTCCAAAACACAGCAGACTTCTTTCATTCCACTTGGGCCACAAGCCCATTGGATGGTACCGCCCCCATCAGGGTTACTACTTCCTTCTCAGTTTGCTGATCTATGTGCCAATCATCTCTGGACACACCCCCAGACACACCTGTGCTAATATGCCAGGTATTTCTTCATCTAATTGAGTTGACATATCACGATTAGTGGTTACAGCCTTGTTTGCCTTGGATTGTCTTTTCTTAAAGAAAGTTACATGTTCTAATATAATTTGAGATCTTTGTGAGTCCTTTCCTGAACTCACTCATCTATCTTGCTATTTGTTACCTCCCAGTTCAATTTTCTTAGAAATCACAATCATGTGATGTTTTCATGCTTTGCTCTTAGACTTTATTTCTGATCAAACGATTTATTATTTAAATGGTTTTTAAATACAAAATTAATATTTTTGAAAATTGATACATAATTTTGCATATATATGGGATAAAATATAATTTTATATATTATAATGACAAAATTGTAAGTGATGTTTTGAACCTCTAAGATATACAGAAATTGTTTGATCTTTTTCTGTTTCTAATAAAAAAGCATTTTGTGTGTTGTCCAATATACTTGTGGTTCATGACATATGGCAGTATTCATTGTAAACACTAAAAAATACCAGACAGATTAATAGTTAAGCTAAACCTTGAAAATCCTCACTGTTTTCATTAAAATTCAGAATTCCCCACTAAGCATTAAAAACATTGATTCTTGTTTTGCAGTGAGTGTGAAATCAGTAAATTTCTTCTGAGAAGGAAGGGAGTTGGAATGTATTCACAAGGCTTAACTGTCCTGTGGGAATATTTCACTTTTAGTTCTGTAGAAAGAAATCCCACTGGCCAGAGGAAGCGGATGAGGACATCTGTCTAGGTTAATAATATATGAAAAGTAAAACTAGGCAAAATGACAACTTCATGGACACTGATGACATCATGCTACAAGTGACAGGAGAAAGCTGGAACTTCATCTTTGGTTTAGAAGGTCACTACCTCCGTCATACGACCCAGCAATTACCTCTAGACTAAGAGTGCCTAAAGGAGGTAGGGAACTGCACAAACGCCACAGGACCAAATAATCAGTCTCCAGCTTTGACTGGATTAGAATCTGGCTGGAGCCCTGCAAAACCTAAAGCTGAAAGTTCAAGAGAGTACTTAGGAATGTCAGCCACTGTCCATGGTCAGAAACATCTCTGGACTAAAATGCATAAGGTAAGTGAAGAAAATCTGTCAGGGAATTCAATACACGAGTGACCAGAGAGAGGCTGAGTGAAATTGAAAGCTTTGCACACCAAGAAATGGAGAAAAATCAAAACCTGACACTTCCTGAAAGAGAGAGAAGAAATACAAGAGAGAAAATGCCAGGGCTCCAAGTTACAGGAACCAGCTTGTAGGCAGGTCAGGAAAGGATGATGAATAATAAGAGCTCTGTAAGTTGTATTTATATCCTGTCTCTCTCTGAGAAGTTCAGAGTACTCCATGGATAGCATCTAATTAAAATTTACAGCATGTCTGGAAGTGAGGAATCAAGTGTTACTACCCCTGTTTTACAGTTAGGAAAGTGTGTTATTCTGGGTCTTGGCTCATTTTGTTAGTGGTATATTAGGAAGGGAGGTTTTAATCTGTCTTTTATATCAGTGCTGTTCCCATTGTCCTCTTACGGAAAATATCAAGAATTTGAGTAGCCTTGTAAGACAGTAAGAAATGTATAAATAATTTTTCCATATACCAGATTCTCCTACCAAATGCATGTCTTCCCTTTTCCATGTGAGGAATACTCTAATTCTAAAGCAGAGAAATTGAGGCTCTGTGAGTTTGGGGAATTATTCACTTTCACTCAGTAAGTGACAGAGCCAGCCAGGATAGAAACCAGCTCTTCACCATTCCGTTCATTGTATTCTGTTGATGTGCATTAAATTCTTGTTAAGTGAATGAATACTAAGTCTTCAGCATCTGCCTTACCCACCCCTTCAACATGCCCCAGACCCTCACCTCTTTCCCTGGAACCAGCTGTCCTTGGTCATCTTTCTTTGAGACATTTTGGTACCGTCTTAGCTTCTCTTGGCATCCATGTGGAGTTACACAGCTCCTAGAAAGGCTAGGTCATCTGTGAGGTGTCTGGCTACTGAGCCCTGTCATCCTCCACTTTTGTCCACCCTAGTTCAGGACATTGACTCTGCCCAGCACCCCACCCAGACTGTCTACATGGCTTCCAGTCAGTCCGGTTGGTGTCCTCCATTCGTTTTCCGACAGTCATCGCATGATTCCCTGGGAAGAGGACGCTGGTTTTCTCTTCTGCGCTGTCCATTGCACCCCACCAATCAGGCTGGCTGAAGATCTGCACATCGCTTGGAATGGTTGACATTATTTTCCAGTCTTGCCCGCATTCCTCCTTCAATGCTCATTCCCAAGCTTTCTTTGCCCACTTTGACTGCTTCGTTCAGTGGACTTTCCACTAAGACCACTTAAAATCCCCCCTTTTTAAGGAAGCCAGCTACCACCAGACACTCTCCTTCCCTCCCAGAGCAGCTTCTGCTCTGTTCTTTTCTGTTGAGAGAGGATTAGTTGGGAGCCTTCTTTGGAGAAACCCTGAATGAAGGTACAGGAGTAAGTGTAAGAACTATCACTGTGTGTGCACATGTACACAGACACACATACACAGCTTGTTGCTACTGAGGTTCAGCGTGAAGAGAACAAACTGAACAGTGCTCCACAGCTCCCCTTTTCTGGACCACTTTGTCATTTTCTAGTACTCAGAATAGCCGAGGCTAACACAAGTTTTCATTTGGGGGAAAAGAACATCACCAAGAATTCAGCAGTCAGAGTCTTAATAAAATATATCTAGCAACATGTAGGTGTTACACAATGTAGTAGCATTGTTCATAAGGGGAGAAAGGCTACAAAAGCAGTGGGAAAAAGAACGAATGTTTTAAAAGAAACTTTCCTCAACATATAAAGTCAAGTCGTGAATGTGAAAGCATCTTACTATTGTCTGTCTTCTAACTGCAGTGGTGGCATGCTCCTCTTTTAATAACTGTGTTGGTCCACTCCTTCAGTGGTAATTTACTGAGTCCCAGACATGTGTTTGGAATATCTTTAATGCTATGTAAATACCAAATCCTTAAAAAGCAAGTGAATCCAAACACTTATAAAGCTGTCTTTTGCAGAACATATTTTTTACCCAAACTGTCAGTGGCTACAAATTATGTGGCTACAAGTTACCCTGCTTTGATATTTCTGCCCAACTCACCCACACATTCGCTGTTGCCCAGTGGCCACCATTTTGTAAAAATGTACAACCTTCTCTTCTCCCACTTTCATTTCCTGTCATGCCATTGCAGGGCGTTAAAACGTGTATCAGAAGATTTCTTTCAAATCCTTCACTGAGTGGCATGCAGTGTAGAATCCAAATATTCTCCCAACACATGGGAAGGGAGATGGTTTCCTGGAGACAATCCTGACTCTGATACTCATCAAAAGTTCTTAAAAAGAAAGCAAGGGCCAGCTTCAAAATGGCCCTATGGAAAACAGCAGCCTTCTGAAAACAGGAGTCGAGTTCTGAGTTACAAAGTGCTGAAGCATTTAGAAGAACTTAGAACCAGACCTCTTCTTCAGAGCTCAGAGAGAGGCAGGATGGCTTTTCCTCCACATTTGATTTGTTAGAAACCCAGTCCGAGGAGATTTTACAGCCTGTTAATACTCATAAGACCTTGCACTCTATCCTTCTTTACAGCCCTGCTTGCCGAGACCGTGATGCACCAGGGAGCTCTTCCAAGACACCTGAACTCGTCTGTCCGTTTGTGCCTTTGACAGGAGCCCATTCGGTTGTCAGCTGCCACTTCTCCTGCAAGGAGGAAGAGCTGTGACTTTTGAATATCAGAGAGCACCAGGGAATGCAAAGGTTTCGGAGAGACCAGGGATTGAGTGCACGTTCCCTTTCCTTGCCTTGGAGTACATTTTTGTGAGATTTGACTTCTTTTTTCTGCAAATGGGAGATGCAAACTTGCATTTTACAGAGTGCGAAGGGAGTGAGGCAGTGCGCTTGCCACCTGGCACTCCTGCCAGCTGTGTGCCTCCGCCTGGGAGCCTGTGAAATGGGGCTCATGATGGTCTCTGCTTTGCAGGGTTGCTGCAAGTGTTAAATGATTTACTGAATGTAAATGCTCAGACTAATACCTGGCATATACTAGACCTCTATAAATATTCTTCTTGCAAATGGTAATGGTAGATACAAAGACTAACACAGCACCTGCTGTATAACGGATGTCGGTATATATAGTACCATGCCACCCTCCTCTATTTTGAGTAAGGGCTTTTAGTTTAGGTTGGTTTTCTTGTTTTTAAAATTACATAGTGCCTGGCACATTGTGTCATACACATACCTGGCTGATTTAGAAAGATAAGTGAGTTTCAAATTGGTTCACAGCACTGGTGCTTCACTGAACTCCGTCCATCTGAGGCAGAATGTTCATTAACCTTCAAGTTACTCAACCATCTTATTTGCTTTGAATCAGTGGTTGTGGCTTTTGCTATTTCTGGGCCACAGCAAATTTAACCCTCACATAAACTATTCAGTCAGTTACATTACCAGCAGGGTCACAAGGGACTGAATGTCTAAAAAAACCTCTCTAAGCTCTGTCAAAATGGCCACAATTGTCCTCATTAGGGCCATAGCATTAATATTTATTAAGATAATTAGAAAACATCTTAGTTACCATATAATGGAGAGTATGGCTCACAAGCATGCCTCAGCCTTTGGCCATGTTTCTTTCTTCTGGCTCTAGCTTCATTCCCAGGGAATGGGGCACAGGGTAGCAAAGTTTTGGCAGGAAAGAGAGGTCGGTATTTTGGACAGGGAGGAAGACTGAGGAGGAATAAACTGACTGCTGGAGAAGATGTGCACAGGAGTATGAAGGTGGGGCATGAAATACAGGCAGGAAGATGTCCACACAGACAGCTTTGGAAGCCTTCGTGTGGTTCTTTTCGGGCCTGTTAATCACATCAGTCACGAATCTGCGCAGCTGGGCATGGCTAACATGCTGTTCTGCATTCCACCCTCAGCAAGCGAATGCAGAAAGTTTAGCCAGTGTTGACACAATCAGACCCTGTCTCCTGGTTCACGCTGATGTTTCTGCACTGACTCCTCAATGCCGTCCATAAATCCTAAGTTAAAGCATCCTGGAAAGAGACCAGGAAAAGCAAGCAAGCAAGCAAGAAGAAAGAGAGAGAGAAAGGAAGAAAGAAAACAAGTCCAATTGAGAAGGGCTCCAGCTGCCTCCCAGCGCATTCCTCACTGAGAGAGGAGTGTGATCGCAGAAAGCCCTGGGATTGACTGAGTATGGGCAGTGCAGGCAGCAAAGTTCTGCTCAGCCTTGCTGGGCTTGGACCCTGGCCCATGCACGGGGGTGCGGGTTCTCACAGACTCATCTTGTTCTGTCTTCACAAGAGGCCCGGTGCTGGCAGCAGTGCACTGCCTTCCCTGGGGCTGCATAGTGCTGTGAGCATCGGTCCCAGAGCTGCCTGATTACAACAGCCCAGCGCTGGTTTTTACAGTTGCAGTGAAGTCATTTCCTGGGTGCCGGCAGGGAATCTTGGTAAGGAGCTGTGGGCTGAAAGAATGGAAATACTTGGAAAAATTTTTGTGGGGGTTTCATGCACTGACTGAGACCCTACAGAAGGAAAGCTTAGAGCATACAGAGTTGCTGCTCACCAGCAGGACCAGAGAAAATCATTGACAGAGGACTAAAGCTTGAGAATTTGCACAAAAACGTGACACTATGGGCTGAAATGTGTGTCTGTCCCCCCTCCCCCATTTGTAGGCTGACAGTCTAAGCCCAACATGCCTGCATTTGGATGTCAGGGCTAGGAAGGGATAAATAGGGCTGCACCAGATCTTGAGGTGGATTTGCAGGACCAGGCAGTGACACCATGTGGGCCCCCGGGAGAAGGCTGCCATCTGCAAGCCAGGAAGGAAGCACGTGCTGGAAACCAGATGGGCTGGCACTCTGGTACTGGACTTCTCAGCTTCCAGAACTGTGAGAAGCTGATTTCTGCTAAGTTGCTCAGCCTACAGTAGTCACCCAGGCCAAGCCATGTGAGGTCAAGGTGGGCTTCATATGCAAGGGAAACATAATCTTCCAGGAACTGGACATTCTTTAAATATGAGAGGACGAATAAGACAGAAGTTAAAGAGTTAGTGGTTAGAGGACTGGAGAGAGCTTTAGTGGGCAATGGATGCTGGGTGTGGCTTTCCTGGTAACATTAGTAACTGAAGTTGGAGGGGACAAAAACTGGAGAGGTCAGGGTGTCAGATGAATTCTCAGCATGCTGCACTGCACTTGCTGAGAATGATGGAGAAGAGGAAACATAAGTCAAAAGCTAAAGATATTGTGTCTAATTTCTATCATACATTTTATGAGCTCTAGGAAATGTATCATGTATCATTTTCTCCAAGAAAAGATGCAGTGGGGGAAGCATTGGCAATTGTTTCATTTTGTGGATTCTGCTTCTCTGGTTATTACCACAGCCAAAATTATTCTCATCAGGTGAGACTTACGTCATCTTCCACGCACCTGAAAGGAACAAAAGATGGCATGCTTTAGACAGCCAACTTCATAGGCAGAGCTGATACCTTATCTATTGTAAACCAGCGACCTAATGCTTTCTTATCTATTTAAGTAAGAGTTGTTCCCTTTTATCTAGTCATTTTTAAGATTCAGGATAAATGAGTAGCAAGTTTTCTCCCTCCTACTAGGAATCAAGTTGCTTTTGTTTCTTTTATCACGATTTAACTATAGATTTAATTACAGCCATTTACTTAAAAAATGTGGATTTGTATTTGTAGTTTTTTTCAGAATTATTTCCAAGTCTACACAGAGAGTAAGGATTTTCACAAAAATATTAACAGTGCATGCTGGGATGACAGACTATTTTGTTTTATTTTTCTCTAATATTATTGCAGATTTTTTTTGCATTTTCCATAATGGCAGTACATTATTTTACAAAAAAGAATGAACATTAATATATAATAATCATGTAAATAGAGTAATACTTTCCTTTTCATCCAAATCCATTAGGCCTTGCACAGGGTAGCACCAAGAAGCCAGATGTTGTGCAAAGAGTGACTGGAACCTGCTTGGAGCAATTGCTGTGCTAATAACCGCTCCTTCAGGGAAGATTAGTTAGGTGAAGAGTCACTAAGTCCGTTGCCAGTTGGCACACAGTACCTCATTTGGAAGCAGAAATGCTGGAGAGCCGCACACCCTCACCCTCGCCAGCAGTGCTACCACCTGGGGTACATACCTCCCCCATAGACGTAGGGCATCACGTCCTCAGCCAGGCTCTGGCTCCCGTCTGCTAGCTTGGGTAACCAGCACTACATCTAAACCAGTGTTCCTCAGTCCTGTGGGTTACACTGCCCCTCACCCCTTCCCTTCTTATGTTAAGTCCTAACCCATGGTGCCATGGATATGAACCAATTCTCTCTTCAGATGTAATCAAGTTAAGATGAGTCCTAAACCAGTATGATCAGTTTCCTTGTCCTAAGAGAAGATGAGACAGACACAAGTGGGAGAACATGCCCTGGTGAAGGGGCCAGGGGTGGGCACTCTTCAGATGCAAAGCAAGTCGCACCAGGGAATCACTGGTGAGCTGTCCACAGCTAGGAGAAGGCAGCAGGAGCCTTCTTCAGGTTTCAGCAGCAGTGTCGCAGCAACAACACCGGGAGTTTGGACCGCCACTCTTTGGAACTGGGAAGCAATACATGTCTGCTGTTTTCTGTAGCCCAGACTGTGGTACTTTGTTATGGCAGCCCTAGGAAATTAACACTCTGTGAAATTACTTCCACTTGTTTAGATCCCCAGTCATTCATTTAATACAAATTGCTGATTTTTTTTTTTTTTTATCTCTGCTGGAAAGTTGGGTACATGCAAATGTGTGCATGCAAACTGGGAGCGTGCTGTAAACATTGCCACTGTGCTGCAAGCTTCTGTGTAGATTTAAGCACTCAGAACAAAACTGGGTGAACGTAAACCCTAGCTACGAAGGGCAGCTGGCCAAAGAGGGGCACTGAATGGAGGAGAACTTCCCATATCAAAATAAAATTCACTTAAACCACATCACCACCCTATCTGAATGGAGCAGGTTGAATCTGCAGAAGGGAAGTTCAGTTGTGTGAGGAAACACCTCAGAGGCTCAGTGGGAAGAGTTTGGCCATCAGCAGGTGTTGTGGGAAGTGAAGGATTCCAGTTGTCACTGGGTCTGAGATGGCAGACTGGCTGGGTCTCCTGCATGATTCCTCTTTAATGGCTAGTTGCTGCCCGGGGTGATGTGTCAAAAAGGGTTCACAAGTGATTTCAGGACTGGCAGAAAGAATGCTGGCCTGGATTATTAATGTCTATCATAGAGTCGCAGATGGTCATAATAGAGACACAAATGCTGTTACAAGTTACTTTGGTGTCCGAGTGACCAGCATCCTATAGACGCAACTTAAACACTCTTTGCTCCCCTGGAAAGAACTTGGAAATACTCAGTTCTTGGGGCCTTTCTACAACCATAACATTCTCAATAAGTGAAATAGTCAAGTACCAGCTCTTGAGTGTGTTAAATGAAATAAACATTTTAAAGGTAATTCTTGAGAGCCTCTTTGGTATTTGAGTTTATTTAGATTCCTGTCATATTTTTAAAATGAGGGTTAATAGTCTAATGTTAGTAATTTTTTTTGGCATTGTCTGTTCTAGTAGCTTTATTTGTCTCTGGGAACAACCGTGTAGAATAGTCAAGTCATTTTTGACGTAGTTAACCGTGACCACAGGAAGACGGACCATTTGGAATACCAGGCTCTGGCCCGTTCACTGCCAAGACTTGGTGGCCGTGTGCCCACATTTTGATTATGTTTGATTATGATACTGAACAGGAAGAAAGAAAAAATTAAAGCCCTTCTAGGTTAGGGACTTAGACATCTAAGCCCAAAGATAGATGTCCATATCGAGTGACTCTAAGGGTGCCAGCCCAGCGGGGGTCACGAGGAGGTTCTCAGCCCAGAGAGGAGCACAGAGCACAGTCTCTCGTCTCTCACACCCTGCACAGAGGCTCAGAGGCCCCCACGGCAAGGTCTGGGGGAGCTGTGCGGTCATGCTTCAGGTGTGCAGCCCTTCCCTCCACCAGTGTCCTCTTCGTGTGGGTCAAGTTTGAAGGCAGCTTTCTCAGCACTATCAGAATGACTGGTGCTAAACACACTTACCTTAAGGGGGAGATATTTATAACAATGGATGAAGTAAACCAGTTATCCAATCCATGAAGACTGAGAAATGAATGGAATTGCAAGCTCTACAACTCCAGAGGACATCCCTAGTCCTAAATAGTCATTTTCAGGCATCTCAGAAAGCTTTTGGAGACATTTTTGGAAGGCTTTGGATAGGTTGTATTTCTGTGGAAAGATGAAGACCTTTTCTACCAGCCTGATCTCTGTGGAAGGATTACAATTTCTGCTCCATTGATGTGTGACTTTGTATTGTGACTTGTTTTGGCCAATGGCATGTCTGTGGAAAAGACATATGATATTACTGGGCATGGGTTCTGAAAGCCATCATGGCAGTACCACCTCTCTTTTCCCTCTTTCTTAACATAGACATGTCTCAACACTGGCTGCTTCTTCATACTCTCTCCCTAAATCAAGAGCTCATGGAGTGGAGGTAGAGCCAACACGTAACACAAGAGAGAAAGCTGTGTGTTGCAGTAAGCTGTTGAAAGTTTGGGTTTTTTGCAGCACAACCTAACAAAAGCTGAGTGTCACATCGTTCTAGAAAGGCACACATCAGCTGAGGAGGTGACGGAAAGTCACTGCTGGTATAGAGCAGAGGTAGAATCAAAAGGCCAGAGGTCCGAAATTGGAAAGAAAGGCCCGAACTGACTCTGAGAATGAAACACTGCAGGAGCAATTGGAAGGCAGATTTCAAAGTAGGAAAGTGGCGAATGAGGAAGTGGATAAATAGGCACGATTACTAAAACTATTCCAAAAGATCAATGTTCGGCTTATCAGTGGTGTGTGTGAGACAGAGAGAGAGAGAAGAGAATAATTTTGTGCAAGTGGGTTACGGAAAAATTTAAAATTGTTTGGCTTAGCAATTTTTTAAATATTTAAAATATTTAAAAAATACTGATTTGGGTGACAACCTGTAGTTCCTCTACAGAATGGAAAGATCTTGTTATTGACAACCATAAATGTGAAAGGGAACAAGGCAGAGATGCTGTAAGAAGAGAATATGAAAGAGAAACCAACACTGATGGGAACTTGGGGCAAGCCAAGTACTCAGCCGTGAGAAACAAAGACCAAACAGGAACACAGTCTCGGAGAAACTCTCATTTCAGGGGCCGGACAGATCTCAGAGCAAACTGAATCTAAAGGAATGCAGGGAGACAGCAGTTTATCTTTCCCTCCAGGAAAAGGCTTGGAGTCTGGACTGGGTCAGGAGCTAGAGAGAGAGTTTAACTGGTTCTATCTGTGTAGATTTTAGGATAGAATTAGCATCTTTTGACATTTGAAAGGATAAAAGAGTGGGCTAATGATTATCTCCATTTTTAACAGGTGTAATGAATCAAACTAAGCTGAGTAAGCTTTCTCTCTAATTATAGACAACCTGCCCAAAGTTACAGGGATTCTGAGCACATCATGCAAGATGGCTGATGGAGATAATTGTTTTTTCTATAGTCCACAGATTTCTACAGCTAAACAATGTGCCCTGTCAAATGAATGATCAGTGTTTTTTGTCACACGTGATTATATTTCTTTATATTTCATCACTAATGGAGCCTTATTACTGGGCTAGTCAATGTTGAGATTGCCTTTAACTCTTATATGAAGGATCAATCATTTTCAAAGAAAATGGTGTGCCAGGGCTTGGCGGGAGATGTGTGGGCGGGAGGCACACCTGTTGCGTCTAAAGGATGGAGATTTCTCTGTATTTACGCCTCCCCATTTTTCCTGTGGACAAGGTGATGGACCACTGTGGGTCACTCCAAGGCAAGCCTCTAAGGATGAGGGAGAAACAAGACTAATAGCTGGACCCATCTCTTAGTCCATAATAACGGTCAATCAGAGACTCCCCGAGCGAACCGTGGAGCATGATGCTTGATGAATTCAAAGGTCAAAAGTGAGGTTGGAAAAGCTGTTTCTCAAGAGAAGAAGATGTTTAATCTTTTTTTTTTTTTCACTGAAAAGACAACAGAGCAGGAAAGTTCAAGGACAGAGTAGGAGTATGTTTCTTCCACTGACTTCCTCTCTGCAATGACTAGACTCCGTTCTGGAACATCAGTAAGGACTCAGTATCTGGACTTCTGAATCATGTAGGCGTTCGATCTTCTTACCAACCTTCTCTTTTCTCCACACTGGCTAGGACTTCTGGTGCTCACCAGAACTGTTCCACTTCTTTGCTACAATTTCTCTTTTCAAGGGAAAATTACTGATCCAGCACATAACAACTTCTTTTCCTTCCTCTTCTAGTTGGTGCATCGTTACTGTAATGTTATTCAATTTCCCACAGGAAGCAGTCGCTGACTCAGGCTAAGCTCCTGAGCTTTGCTCTCACAGTCAGCCTCACTCCCCGATCTGTGAACAGTCCTCTCTGTAAGTCTGGATTCTCCCAGGCAATAAACACTCCATAGAGTATGGGCCGGATCGACCTGGCTTACTGCTGAACTCCTGGTACCTGGCGCAGTCCTTGCACGTTTGTGAACCTTGATGGAACGGAGGATTGGATAAGTCGGATACCTGGCTGTGGAACAGGTGAGATCTGGTCTCATAGATTCCGTTAGCCAAGACACTTTCTCATCAAGCCCCACCAGGAACAATCTGATGAAACCAGGCTCTAAGCTTGGCTTTTCACTTGCTTTCCATGAGGAACTTGCTTTCATGTACTACTTCTGTAGGTGCTTAGTTTATATCAACATGCAAATGGTTATAAAGGGCAATCAGGTGCTAATGGTCACATATTCGTTGCATTGCTTTCTCAGTTTTTATTTTTATTCTTTAAGCTGACTGATAAAATGTCTATATTTTTCATGCACACATGAAGTTTTGATATATGTACACATTGTGGAGTGGATAAGTCAAGTTGATCAACATACCTGTCACTGCAAAAGCTTCTTGTTTTTCATGCTCCTCATTAAATTTGGACTGAAGTTTGTTAACAAATTAAATGTTCTGAACAAAATTAATAAGATTTAAAGATATACAGCTGTTGTTGGCAGTGCTAAGCAGCAGTATCATCATTCCTTACAGTTTCGGAAGATTTTAGGAAGGTAATTTTTAACATTTTTATAAGAGGTGACCGGATTCTCTTTTTCCCGATTTTTTCCTTAGTGAGAGTTTGCGTATGCAACGTCTCCACCCCTCGTGTGGGCTGGCGATGCCCGCACCCTCCTCTGCTTTCGCAGCCTTCCCCCCCGCCTTGCCTTCCCCCTTTCCATCCAAGGAAGAGCTACCTCCATACCTCCTGTTACCTTGCTCTTTGTTTATAATTTTGGTTTCCCATATAAGAGAAGCCATGTGATATTTAAGTGTGTGTGTCTGGCTCCTTCCAGAAGCACTGACATAGAACAGGCTTGAGACAATGGCAGAGTCCACCTCCTCCTCTGCTCTGGTGAGCTCTTTTGTTGGTTACCTGTCCCGATAGGTATGAAGAAACAACTCACTGTGGCTTTAGCTTGCATTGCCCCAAAGGCAAATAGTGTTGAACATCTTTCCATGTGCTTATTTTTCTTCAGTAAATTTTACCTGAGAGGATTTCCTTGTTTTCTGATTGGACTATTATTTTTTCTGTTGAGTTTTGAGAGTTCTTTATATACTTTGGATACTAGTCCTTTGTGAGATATACAGTTTGCAAACATTATCTACTTAAATATAGCTTGTCTTATTGGCCTTTTGTATTGGTGTTTTCACAAATTTCCTTCAACTTTTTTTCTTTAATTAAAGGAGGGACTTTGGCAGATTAGAGGGAAAGATATTTAGGATGTTTTTGTTCCAAATACGCCAATTTTAAGGATATTATTGAAATAGTATTACTCAAATTATAGAAAACATACACTTCAGTTAACTAATTATTTCATCTTTTGAAAAGCTTGAATAATGCCTCATCCACAGGATAAATCTCCATCCTTCAATATAAATGCCCCATGTTTTATGAAACTTATTAGTCAAATCTTTTCCATTGTGCTCCCAGTACTCTATGACAGTTCTGGACTTTTTGATCTCTTGATGTTTTTATTGTTCTTACCAAGCAAAACCTCCTTCCTTTCCACTTATCTGTCTGTTTTGCTGTGAGTTCAAATGGATCTATGTGGGGTGCAAGGAGAGTGGAGAAGGGAAGGGGTGAGTGATGATGCTGTGTAGGAGTTTTGTTAAAACAGAAAAAAGTAGGTTCTTAAAGTATTGGCCAGGAGTTGTTTCTTAGTTTGGTTTCTGTTGCTAAAACAAAACATCACAGACTAAGTAATTTACAAAAATCTAGAAATTTAGTCTTCATGGTTCTGGATCTAGAAAGATCCGGGCAAGACCAAGGCACTGCAGTAGGCTATCTGGTCAGGCTCTGGTCTCTGCTACCAAGATGGCAGCGCAGAGGCTGGAACCACAGAAGACAAGGGATGCCTTCCCCTCAGGGACTACCATGAAAGTGGGCTGAACTGGCCCTTCAGGACAAGTACCAACCCCACTGTGAAGAGGGGAACCTGCATGGTGATTAACCTCTCTGGGTCCTGCTTCCTAACATTGCTACCATTGCAATTGTATTTCAGCATGAGGTTTGAGGAGGATGCGCTGATTCAGACCACAGCAGGGGCTGAACCATTGACAGAGTGGCTTTGGTGCTGCCAGAGATTGTCTACAAACCCCTGGAGCAGAGCACAGCGATGCAGGTCTGCAGTCCCAGAATGCTGGGAGGTTGAGGCTGCAGGATCATAAGCTGGAGTCCAGTGCAAAGTGAGGAGGTAGCTCAGTGCGAAGGCCCCGGGTTCGGTCCCCAGGATAACAAAACAAAAAGCCTTGTTTTAAGAGAAAAAAAATGATATGTCGTAAAAGTTTTTAGCTTTTTTCTCACCTTCTCTTCTCTTTCCTAGATACTGAGGACTTCACACAAAGTCTAGCTATAGAGTCCATGCGCCCACAGCTCTGTTCACCAGTTACCGAGATAGCTCACTTACTTCTGAGTTCTTCAACTTAGCTTCCCCGGCCCTGGCAGCTGTAAAGGGAGGGACATGGTCTAACTTGTCTACTCTTCTTTCTTCCCCTTCTCCACTGTAGAAGAGCACGGCACTGGTTTTACCACCTTGGCTCATGAGGTACATTACCATTAGCAGGGGACACTAGCTTGGCTTCTCACCAACAATACTGAATGGTGGTGACCTGCTCCATCCTTGGTCTAAGCGGACAGCATGTGTGTGGCCTGCAGATGCAGGGATAATGGTGTGAAAGACAGGTAGCTCTGTCACCCTAAAGTGCCTCAGGGATGGCAGCCCCGCCCACTGGCAGTTCATATGGAGAATTATTACCCAGCCTGCTCCTTGGCTCAAATCACCATGGTTCATTGCAGCATACAAAATTGGGTAAGTGATCAATTTGATGATGCTTTTAGGCAAAATTTTGTCTTTTCTAATTTAACCATGTAGTTCTCCTTCCTTCCCCTATCCTTTCCCTTTAAGCAGAGATAAGTCTGCCATTTAATAAAACCCTGATAATGATGATCCTTCTGGAAAGGACAAGGGCTAATAATCACTCCCCACTTAACATTCCAGTCACGTGACAGTGGAGGGGCATAAATCAGTTAAAACAGCAAGATGCAGCACAACTAATTTTCATGTAAAAGGGGGATGATTGCTTTTTCTTTTTTTTTGAAACCATTGTGATTTTTTAAAAGCTGTTAAAGCCCAAACATCCTTGTCTATCAGTTTATGAATTATTAATAAAAAAAGAAGAAAAAAGAGGCTTTCTCTTTCTAAATATCAGCTGCTAAGCCACCGCGGCTGAAGAGGCTCCCACTGACTCCTGATTTACATAGCCCCAGTTGGAAGTTAATGAAGACTGCTGGGCCACCTTTCAACATGCAGAGAAACCTTCGTGTATTTAAAAGCAGGGGATCTGCGCTTGTTCCTGGCAAATTATTCATCTTAGATCTGAAGTTTCTGACACCGCCCGCGTCAGATAAACTGTCACCCAAATTGCAAACTAATTAGTGATTCAAACATTTTCGAGCTGATTGATGACAGAATAATTTACGCTTGTTTCTCAGTTTCCAGCTGGCACGGGCTGCTGACGGGAGCCCTAATTAACGCGAGTGCATCGGTCATGTTCTGCCAAGGCAGCACATACAATTAAAAGGCAGCTTACATGGAATATCACATTCAAAAGGCTGGGCGGCGCGCGTGTGAGGAAACAGCGCTTTAGGAAGAAATGACAACAAAAACCCACAAACCAAAACAGAACGGAAAAAAAAATTTAAATGGAGAAGTAAATTGTACTCTGCATTGAATATTTAACAAAAAGATAACTAATGGGAGCTGGGCCCCGCATGTTAAATGTTTTTGTATTTAAGGAGTTTTTATTGAGATGAGTGTTTACTGCTCATTTTAGTGCAAACAGTTTGGATAATCGCCTCTTAAATACTGTCTGTTCTTGAAAAGAGGGAGCTTTCCTCCCTCCAGAGCAGGGCTTGGATAGTGGAATTCGATGGGCTTCTTGGCTTCTTCCAGTGTTCACAGATTCTTTTCTCCTCTTTCAGAGCCCAGATCACTATGTGCTTCAGGCTGGCCTTGAATTCACTATACAGCTGAGGCTGCCCTTGGACTCTCTGCGATCCTCCTGCCTCACCCTCCCAGCTGGTCCTGGTCTACAGTGAGCTCTTTCAGCTCTTTGTTCTATCCCACACCCCTGAAGCTGAGGACTTCCATTATTTGCATTACTGCTTACATCATTTTTAGGTAGATGTTATTTTTTTGGAGCTTTTTTAGGTTCAAGGGAAAACTGAGCAGAAAGCATCAGTTCCATGTTCTCTCTCCCTATACATACCACCTTCCCCACTGCCACCATCCCATGACCTTTCTACTGTCTCCAAGCCTTGCCTTCTTCAGAAAGTCTGACAGCTGCAATGACATGGCCTGTGACCTTTTCTGACTGGCCTCTTTCACTTATGAACATGCATTTAAGTTTCATCTGTGTCTTTTCACCACTTGATTGCTCATTTTTTCATAGTGTTGCATAGCACTCCCTGTCCGGTACACTGCTGATTCGTCACCCACTGAAGACCTCTTGCTTACTTTCATGGTTTGACAATTATGAACACAAGTGCTGTGGACATCTGTGAGCAGGATTTTGCATGGACCTAAGTTTTCAACTTCCACTGGGTGTCCTGTGGAGTTCCTTTGCTGCACCACTGATTCCCTTTCCAGCATGTGTATGCTCTTTTTCCTCTTTGAGACTGCAGGCTGCCTGAGGACAAGAAATGCATCCTTCATCTCTTTGCATTTCCTGCTAAGCATGTATTATGTTTGCACAGAATGATAATACAAGATTGTGTCATAATTTCTGAACTATAAGCTTCTCTATATCTTCTTCCTTCTCCCTCCTATTCTCTGAAGCCTTTTATATAACTAGGGTATAACTAGTTAGTGTTCTCATGCCCATATAATAACAACCATTGTGACTTTTTTCTTTCTTTTTCTTTTTTTTGATAGAGGACAAAACCAGAAGTTAAAAAAATTGTTTACGACCACATAGCCAGTGAGTAAGAGAATCGGTAGATCATTTCTCATTTGAAGCTTGCAGACTTCCCTTAGACTCCAACAGCTAAGGACCCTGTAGCTATCAAATGGCAAAGTCAGAAATGGAAATAAGATCTTCAGATTTGTATTAATCTGTTATCCACTAAGGTACTTATACCAAGGAGCTACAGAGCACATCTTTGCTCATGTCCAGATTTTGATTCAGGAAAGGACTCTCTCTGCACTTCAGAAGGCATTCATTGTACAAATAAAGCATGAATTTTCTCTTTGAGACATAGAACCTGGCTTTGGAGATATTGTTGTGCACAACACTAAAGCTCTCCCTTGTGAGACTTCAGTCTAGAAGGACAGACAGACACCATTAGTATTTTATCACTAATCATGGACAAGTTGCTGATTGTTGTAGGTGGTGGGAAGGGGACCTGTGGGCGGAGGGTGATTAGCCCTCCGCAGGGGCCGCCACAAGGAAGCGAGTCTGCTGCGGAAAGGCTGACAGCATGCGCACCGAGGCAGGAGCACACTGTAGCCATTGAGCTCTGGGGCACCTCTGTGCTCAGATGCAATGGAAGGAAGGAAGTGTCACCAGAGACAAGAAGGTGATGCTTCATCATGGGTTAACGTCTCAAGATATGTGCAAGTTTTGACTTTGAGAGCCAATAATCTCCTAGGGAACAAGGAGTTAAAGGCATATTTGAGGGCCACAGTTCATGTCTCTTCTTCAAACATCCAGGGCAAGAATGTAACTCATAAAAATTGGCTTCTCTGGGGGACACAACTACACAGGCAGGAAACGCAGGGTCTGCTGAGTGTCAGGTGCTGTGACCTGCACAGTGTCATACTGCAAGCAGGCGGCAGAGAACTCTGCAGCTGTGAAGGGGAGGGACTGGTTAGTTCTCTCTTTTATAGTACATGCAAAACATCTGCACATACATGCATATGCGTACATGCATATGAATTACTCATGGATTGCTTCATGGTGGAAATACTTTCTGACAAGTGTATTGTTAGGTGATTTCATCATTGTGCAACTAGAGGGTAATTATATAGCCTAGCACAGCTATGGCATCCGTGCATCAGGAAGCATTCTCTTATAGGCCACTGGGCTACTTGCAGTCCACGACTGACCCACACACTGTTATGTGGTGCGGGCTTAACTAGACATGTTCAATATAAATACATACGTATATATTCAAACATACAGAAAAATACCAAAATAGAACCAAGACGGACAGATAATCTACTGGGAACCTCTCAGAACTAGTTTTCAGTCCTTATTTTTTGTACCTGATTTCATTCATTCTCTCTTTTAAAGAAAGGCCCGTGAGATCACAGCTAAGGCACAGCCCTGTGGTCCATTCTTCCACTCACTTCTCAGAGCTTAGCTATCATCAGAAGTCAGCCCATATGCTGAATTCGCTTTTATTTTGTTTTGATTTTAAGTTTGTATTTATAATTTTGCTACCTAACTGTGTCTATAAAATTTTATGATTCTGAGCCAGGGATACAGCTCAGCAGCACAAGCACCTGCCTGGGAAGTGCAAGGTCCCCGGCACCAAAATAAAATAAAAATATGGTTCTGTGCATTTAAAGTTTTTACACAAATCATGTGCTACGGTGAATTCTATGGCTATTGCTTTGCAATTCACCATCATATTTTTGAGATTTATCAGGGCAGAAGTGGTTAATTTCCTCTCCCATGTACTTTTACAAATAAGAGTGGTTTCTCACACCGTTGCGCAGTCCCCTGCTGCTGAAGGCTGCGTCCTTTTCTCTGTCACATAAGGAGCGGCAGTGAGTGTCTCTGCACTTACGAGCAGGGGCTATGCACGGGCGGTACTTTCAGGTAGGTTTCTAGAAATGGGATCGCCGGGTTGTACAATATGCATTCAGAGAGTCAAGCTGACTAGGAATGTAGTTGTTTCCCTAGGTGATGATATAAATGACACGTGCACCAGCAACAAAGTCCCTGCTTCCTCTCATTCCTGTTACCACCTGAAGTTTTACACGCTCAGGTGTCGCCACATTTGAGGGTAAAATGGTATCCACTGCTGCCTGAAGGTACATTTCCTTTTTTGTTACTGAGATAGAGACCATTTTATATGACCACAGAATCTCTAGACTATTGTCTGCTTGTGTGTACTCTTTGTTTATATTCTTAATATGTTTTATCTTCCTCTTCTTATTGATTTAATATGCTTATATTTGTTCATAATCTTAATATGTTTTATGGTATTGTTATTCGTAGTAGTTTTGTGTTTATTCTGGACATTGATCCTGGATCAGCAAGCATTTCCTTCTGGTGTGTAACTTTGTTCTAACTTTCTTTAAAGATACGAGTGACTGACATCTAATCAAACTCATGGATCACACGATTTCACATGAGAATTATTTCTGCCAAGTCACTTCTATAGTTGATGCCATTCTGCTGGTACTCATACAAAGCTCTGGACTTTCTGTTTGTAATTATATTCAGAGTCAAGAGGACACTTAATGAAGAAAATGAGCGTTTCCTTTTGAACTGGCATGAACAAGTTTTTCCATGAAAAGTCACATGGTGATTATCACAATCTTGTAGGCCAGGTTGCTGCTATTCAACTCTGCTGTTGTGATGCACAAAAGCAACCCTAACCAGCGTGGACAGGGAAAGTGGCTGTGTTCCAACAGGACTTTATCTGTGAAAACCAGGCTGCAGGCCAGATTTGCATTAGAATCACTGCTCGAGAGAGCCCACCTTGTCTATTTTGTGTTGCTCTCACACAATACTTGAATCTAGGTAATTCATAAAGAAGGGAGGTTTATTTCAGCTTACGGGCCTAGTCATGCTCAAGCAGTCACACTGGTTAACTTCTGATGAGGAGTTTAGGGCATATCAAGTCATGGGTGGAGAAGCAAAGAGAGGAAGGAACACATCAGATAGAACAGGGGAGGTGCCAGCCTGATTTTATAACTGCCCACTCTGGTGGTAACCAATCCGGTCCTGTGAGACCTCACCCCTCCCATGGAACTGGCATTAAACCATCCCGAGGGTGGCAGCCCCGTGACTCAATCACTTGCCACTGGGCTCTGTTCTTCCAGGTCCCTCTGCAGCTTCACATTGTCACACGGGGGACAGAGCTTCCAGCCCATAAACATTTGAGGGAGAAACTTATCCACCCCTTAATAGAATCATGTATTATCCTTGACTATGACCTTATTGCTCAGCATGACTACTCTTCGTTTAAAAATTTGGCATCACCTATCAATTTCTTCCTACCAAAAATCAAATTCACCTTGAATGAGACAGGCTGTCTTTACTGAGATCATGAATAGTCAAAATAAAATGGGAATGGATGCAAAGGGACCAGGAAAAGCAAACCATGGTAACCTTTGAACCACGTCACAACACTTTCCAATGGGATCACTTCCGAATCCTTACAGCTCACTAAATATTATGAAAATAAGCCCAAACCTCAACTGCCCAGCTTGGGTTGCTAGGGTCCAAAGGATCTCTTCCTTTACCTTTCGTGCCTCAGTCATGTCTTAGGTGGTCTAGTGAATCTCCAACAGTCTGTATGCGGCTAGGATGAGGAAGGAGAAGATAGGGATGATGTATCAAATGGGTTTATTACCCAACCTGGATGAGGGGTAGTTTCCTTCTGAGCACATTTGGGTGGTCAGAACTCAATCACATAGCCATGCCTAGCTGCAAAGGAGGCTGGGTAATATAGTCTTGTCAAAAACTCAGGAAGAAAAAATGGTCAAGATGAATAGTTAGTCTCTAACATGTCCTTTAAGAGAGAGTTGCAGGGTGTTTTTCTTTTCTTTCTTTTTTTTTAACAAATGAGCATATTATATGTAGTTACATTTTCCAAGAAATGGTCAGAAAGTCTGAATTCTAACTAAGCCCAGGGTGAGCTGTAAGCCTATATTTTGTAAGGAAAATAAATACTTCATTGGTCTGATCTATGCATGCCTATTGCCAGAAAAATTATTGGCAGTTTTTACTCACACTCTCCTGGAAGAGAACAAACGTTTCTAGAATAAAGATGCATGCAAAATTTAATTTACAGACTGAATAACGAAGTCAAATCTACCTTGTCAAACCAGTGTGGTCCAGTTTGCCAGAACCGTGCAGGGGTGAGGTGTGTGTGTGGTGGTAGGAGTGGACACACCTCCCTTAAGCACTCTGTGGTTTGGAGCTGGGTGCTCTTTTTACCCTGGAGAATTATGTGGCTAGAGTAAAATCATCTCTATGACAGGTCTTCAAAGGATTATAAAGTAGAGTAATTATAGGATTTGAAGTCTTAATTTCAGTTTCTGTCTTCTACTAGAATTATGAGAACTTAAGTAAGTTTTTTACTTTATGGGAGCTTTGGGTTTTGTCAAATGCAGGTACTGTCTACCTGGGGGGCTCTTGCACAGGATGAATTAGACAATGTGTGGAGAAGCAGATGCTCTATAAACAACAGCATCTGCCCCACCGTGGTGCAGGCGCTTATCAGCCACTTGAACTTGTGAAATCCTCTTTCTCTTTGTGAGTTCAGTCTTTCCATGTGTAAAGTGAGAGTCTTGTGTTAAAAAATGTCTAAATTTCTTTGAATCCATGGGAGTATCACATATATGACCATGACCTTGGCTCAGCTGGGGTATTTTAAGGGAGCAATAAAAATAGGAATTTAAGAATAAAGACATCCCTGAAAATACTTGGTCTTTGCATGTCTGTATAAGAGGCAGAATAAAGAAAGGCCAGAAGATCCTAGTGTGCACTGCCTGGATCCTCAGTTATGGTATAAACCATGAGGAGGAGAGCAAAACAGGCCCCTCTCCCCGCCTCTTTATAGCTCCCCTCACTTGAAAATTCACAGGACTCACCTTCGCTCCTAACAGTGACTTTGCTTTGCTTGTCCTTGAGTTGATTATGTACACCCTACCCCTCTCCTAAAGTGATTTTCTCTAAGAGCAGAGTTGATGCCCTATCCTGGGTACATTCAATGATTCTTCTATAGCAAACAGTACTAAAGGGTTTGGTAAACTATTTCTGTAAAAGCCCAGGTTATAAATATTATTAAAAAACATAGTCTGTCTTATAAGTACTGAACTTTGTTAATGTAACTCAAAGTTGAAGATTGTACATAAACAAATGAACACAGCAGTGTTCCCCCAAAAATTGTCTGACACTGAAATGTGCACTTCAATGTGAACTAGTATTCATAGCATGGAGGTGGTAGAAAAACAGTCAATAGTCAGGATTTGACCTGCGAGTGATAGTTTTCTGATCACAATTTCTTGCTGTAGAATTTATTCATATTTTTGGTTGATTAAACAAATAAAATCTATTTTAGAATGAGTCTGTGCTCTGTACCAGTCCTTTGCATCCCAGAGGCTGGGGTCAGCTGGAAGACAGTGTTTGCACTCTGACCCTCCTTTATTACCACCTCAAATGGTGGTGCTGGCTGCATGTAAGACCTATGGGAGTGCCCAGGCCTAGGGCAACTCACTGGCACACAGACACACACACACCTTTGGAGGGCAAAGAAATCAGTGGGTCCAGTAACGTGGAAGAGCCCGAAGCAACAGTGAGGAGACAGCAGTTGGACTCTGGAGAGATCCACTGACAGAAGACCAGTCCCCACCCCCACATCCAGAGGCCAGGATCAGGTCCATTCCCAGCATACCTCTGGGATGCAACATGAACCTATCACAGAACTGCAAACACTAGAAGAAGGTAAGTTCTCGGGATAGCTATAAAGAACCAAGTACATCTGGAGGACATTCCTGAGGGATGGACATCTACTGTCCTCCCTGAGAGAGGCCTCAAGGAGGTAGAGCTATGCATCATGGGAGGTTGGTGATATCATCATAGAAGCCAAAATAAAAGACAAAACAGAGGTGGAGAATGGTAAGATGCAGAGGCAGGGTACAGCCCCAAACCCCAAGCCCACCCAGGACAGGCCTGGACCTCAACCAGATGGATGAAGTTGGAAGTGAAACACTGGAACTTACTGAAATGATAACAATGTAAGTGAACAAAAAAAGTGGAAAAGGCTATAGAGAAAAAGATCTCTCTGGTACAAAAAGAAATGATGCTTAGAATCAAAGATATTAGAGAAGACACACATAAGAGAACAGATGAGCTTAGAAAAAGATGGAAACAAAAAATGCCCACATGGGAGAGATGTGGAATCTGTGAAACAGATCCAGAGATCCAGCAATTAAAACCTCCATTGGCAGTATATGCAACAGACTGAATGAAGGAAAAGATAGAATTTCAGATCTTGAAGACAGAATTGGGACTAGTGATCATGAAAAGAAAAACGTCTTAAAGCTAGCAAGAAATCATGAGAGGTCAATCCAACATCTACAAGATGAAACAAAGAAGAACAACACAAGATTGACTAGGGTCAGTGAGTAAGCTGGAGACAGCACAAATGCCATAATAATCATAAAGTTAAATGCACCTAGTACTTGAGCACCCAACTATATAAGACAGTTATTGGTAGATATGGAAAATCAAATGAGCAATAACATGATTGTAATGGGATGCCTCAAAACCCCATTGTCACACAGGGACAGATCAAATAGACAGAAAATCAGCAAAGAAGTATCAGAGACAAACCAAACCTGTGAACAAATGGAGTTAATGGGAAGAAAGCACACCCCAAGGCCCTGCCTCTGTGCGGGGAGCAACAGTGAACTACTGCCCCATGCCTTTCCACCCGTCTAGGAACCCTGGATGGGAGGAACCCAGGTGCCCAGTCCAATCCACTACACTGAGAGATTGGCAGCCCATGCAGGAGGCACCTGGGATGCAGCAAGGGGCTGATTCCAAGGAACACAGGAAAATATCAAGATGAATGAGCAAAACACAATCTCAGACCGCCAGCCCACACAGAACAAGTTCAGGAGACACAGACATAGTAGAAATTAGAAGACACACACCTGAAATTTCTGAAAAGATGATGGAAGTAAGGAAGCAAAGTCATTCTCCTACTGTTTGGTTCATTTTCCATGCCTATGTCTGATGGTCTGGACAGCTATTTTGAAGACAACAAGATATATTATGGTAGCCATTGTCGATTTCTTCTTATCTTGTTTTGAAGAACTGCATTGCTTTCATTATTTTGTTTCGATTGACTATTCTGTTTTATTTTGTTTGGTTTTATTCTCTTTAAAAGATGGCATGTAAGGACTGAAGATGTAGCTTAGTAACAGAGCTTTTGCCTGGTGTGTGTGAGGCCCTTGGTTCAATTCAGCACTGGAGGAAAATGCATGTAGGATAGTGTTCTTTCCTTATCTCGTAAGATTTAGAATTTCTTTCTGGCATCTAGGATATTTGTGGGCTACCATTCTAAACAGAAGTAGAAAATATACATATGTAATAATTTCTCAAAGCAGTGAGAGCACTTCCTAGCTTCCATCATGTTTATAACAAGAGTGCATACTGGGGTAGCCTTTCATTTGGTTGATGAGCTGAAAACTATTAATCATTGTATGAATACTCTGATAAAAGAGAGAAAGAGCAGACTGCTTTTAGAGTATGATTCTGGTTCTATTTTTTTCCTATTTATTTTCCTGAGAAAGCTGCTGAACTCTTCTTTCTTTAGTCTTTTGCTCACGGGGATGACGACACATATACTGCAGACCTGGTCTGGAAATTTGCACTCAGACGGGAAACTAGCATTGCTCCTGAAGCATCATTGTGCCCAATAAATATCACTGAGCTTCATTTTCCTCTCTGCTCCCTCTTGGGAGTGGACAGCTTGGGATCGTGGTGGAGGAAATACCTTTGGGAAGCAGGAACGGGCGCCGAGGATTGTGTGTGGTCACTTGAGCCTGGATTGGGAACACGGAAGGCTTTCTTACTTCCTTTAGTATGCGCCCTGTGCAATTAGGGCTGCACACCACAGTGCACAGGAGAGAAACACTTCTACCCCGCTGAGAAAGGAGGAATCGGAAGAACAAAGGCAGGAATCCTCTGCTCCGAACTCTGTTTCTGTTTATTATCAGTTATGGGGGAGACTTCCTTTCTGTGACAGAGAACATAAGAACTTTATGACTTTATGTTTCTGAAAAACAAAAACAGGGAAATTGAAAAAAAATGCATAGTTGATATAGGAAAACCCACTATACAGAGAACTCTTTCGTGAATTTTTTTGATGACAAAGCGTGCTGGGGGTATAAATTAATTGGTTTTTTTTTTTTTTTTTTTTTTGGTACCGGGAATCAAAATCAGGCAGGTGCTGTTCCGCTGAGCTACATCCCCAGCTCAATTAATTCTCTAAGTGTAAGTACGTTACACAAGGCCAGTCTCCACTGGGCGGTGATCTGTTGCTGTGGTTTCCATTTAGCCTTTCAGCTTGCGAGTCCGTGTGCTGGGATTTGTGAGGTGGGAACAATCCCGGAGGGGAAGAACTGCCATCCAGCAGGATGTGGAGAGCAGAAGGGGAAGGGCAGCTACAGCCCGGCTGGGTGACAGGACAAACCAGGCAAGGCGGAAGTGGTCAACTTATTCATCACAGTGTACTGTGCCGGCCATAGCGTTAACCTGTCTGCCTAAAGTATTTGATCGTGAACTGTCAAGAGCAACTTTTTCTCTGAACTGGCTCTGAGTACCCGGTGAATAAAAATGCTTGATGCTTGAATGTCCTAGGTGTCTTTGGGGCAGGAGGGGCATGCACTACTTCTGCTGTAGTCATGTAGCACATAGGCAGAGGCTTGCAGTTATTAAGTCAATAAACAATTATTTAGGATTGGTAATGAGCTGAATTATGTCTCCCCAAAATATATTGAGGTTCCAAACCCTAATGCCTGTGATTTTATTTGGAAATAGGACCTGTATAGATGACCAAGTTACGATAAAATCAGCTGGGTGGGCCCTAATCCAGCATGCCTACGTCCGTGTGACAGGAGACCCAGATGTGAGCACAGTGCGAATGCTTTGTGGTGACAAACCACAAGAAATCGAAGCATTTGCAAACCACAAAATGCCACAGGGAGCAGATTTTTCCTTAACACTCTCAGAAGAAACCAACCTTACCGGCACTTTGGTCTCTAAGTTCTGGCCTCTATCCTTGTGGACAATAAAGTTCTCTTGTTCAGGGCACTCATTTATAGGTCTTTGCTTTGGCAAACTAATACAGCACCACAGTGATGAAACTCACTGTATTCTGGTGAAGTAAGTGCTGCTATTATCCCAGTTTCAAAAATGAAGGAATAAGATCTCAGACTTCATGCTTTTCTTTGTACATCCAAGACTTTGCCCATAGGGGGCCAAGATTTGGGTCTTGGTGAGATTGGTGTAATCAAAGTTGCCTCTCCAAGCACTTAAGGCACCATATCTAAAATTTGTAGCTGGAAGTAAAAAGGAACTCAGCTTCTGTTAGCTTGGACTATAAGGGAGATTCCCTCTCCACCATGGAGAGCAGTCCTGAGCTAGGCTGTCTCCAGCAGTGTACCGGGTTGATAAATTATATCAGTCAGGATTCAGTTTTCTTCACATGGCAGCCATTGTGGTGTTTGGCAGTTGGACTTTGTCCTCATTCTGGCCCCAAGATGTCTGATGTAAAAATAGTATGAACAATACATGAAATTAAAAATTTGATAGTAGCACTTTTAAGAAACTGAATTAATCTTTACCATACTTTACTTAACTGAGTTATGCTGAAAATATGTATTATTTCAGAAGTATGTCAGTACCAGCAATGATTGGTGAGATCTTTCATGCAATACTTCCCATTTCAGATTAACAACTCTTCAAGTACCCAGTAGCAGCTATAGCTACAGCGCTGAGCAGCTCAGGCCCAACTCATCTCAGTCCTGGAGGATCATGAGGCACCTTGAGGCATCAGAGTCAGCCCTAGGAATGGCCAGTGGTCATCTCTTCCTGATCTTCCCTTTTTCAGTGTAAGAAAAAGTGGTCCAGAAACCCAGCTGGCATACTGTCCCCAGGTCTTCCTGGCTGGGTCACATCTGGTACTCAATCTGTCCAGGTACTCAATCTGTCCTAATGTAAGCAATGTGAACAAGATACTAAGATTGGCTCAGACTAACCTAAAATGATCTGTGTGCCTAGTGTTGCAAATCTGTGTCCAGAAAGTTGGAAACCTGGCTGTGTCAGGCAGACAGCAGGGAATGCATGGGAGACACTGTGAATGTAGCAAAATGAGAGCAAAGTATGAGTGCTGGGGCAGACTGGATCCTCCATGGTGAGTTCTGGTACGAAGACAGAGGCAAACAGTCATGCTTTTTAGTTTGCAGTGGATGAGGGAGATTTCAGGAATTTACCTGGGCACCTCCATGGACCAAAGCCAGCAAGACAGCATCTTTTCTTGAGGTTTAAAGTTAGGTAAAGAGCAGGTAGTCACTGCATCACCGTTTGATGGGTAATATTTGTGAAATGAAGGAGGAGGCAATAGTTAGCGTTGGGCATTGATAAGACAGAAGTCAGAATTTTTTTCACTGCTCTAATCATGATGAAAAAGATGTAGCTCACATGTGTGGGTTGATTTTTATTCCCGTAGAGAGTTTATGGAATTATTCCACAACATTTCCCTAACCAGGAAGATAATTAAAGCATCAGGTTGAAGTGGTGTGTGCTTTATTCCTCATGCACACCTTGATCGTTTCATGAACTGGCTCACCTTTCTGGAGGAGCAGACCTTAGTACATTTACATGGGTTCGTGACTATATTTTTCCCCCAGAATTAACTTGTATTTAAAATGCCCAAGACATTTTTGAGGAAGCTAACATCATTAGTTGGAGTAGGAATTTCTGGAATCTGAATTAGGTCCTAGGGTGAAAGAGCAGACAGATGTATCTTTCTAGACTACAAAGGCCGTAGGAGGAAGAGTGGAATCGATTGATGGGATCACATCACTGCACTGGCATTTACAAAAGGAGGTGACGACTTATATGGATTTCCATGAGTGTATCGAGTAGGTTCCTGGGCGCTGGGGATTCTTTCTATCACCCAAATGAGAAAGAGCAGGAATCAGGAGGATGGCACGACTTCCAGTGCAGCCTCATGTTGCCTTCATCTCGCCTCTTGCAAGTTCTCTGACTCGTGTGTCTCACTTAAGCTTCTCTGCTTTAGACTCTCGCCTTTCAGTGTCTTCCTGAAATAACGTGGAGAAGGCGCCTACTCGGAAAAGGGAAAAACATCACTCGTGATGCCGAGAGGCTCCTTTGTTTAAGTCCCCAAGGCTGACGTAGCAGCGGACTCAGAGGAGCTCCGCCACTGGCAAGGGTGTGAAGTGTGACTCACGACAGTGCTTGAAGGCTGGCACATGACGCACAGCACCGACGGTTCTGGAAGGAGAATGTGTGGAGCCACTGACCCCTGCGCTACGCCACTGTAATTGTGTCAGGCATTTAGAAAACAAATGCCCATTTGGGTTTGTTTTCTAAAGTTGGGCGCCCTGGTAGTTGGTGCGTATATATTTACAGTTGTCATCTCTTCCTGTTGACTTGTTCCCCTACCCACTATATAGTGACCCCTCTGCCTCTTTTGATCAGTCTGAGTTTGAAGTCTGCTTTGAGAATAAGATTGCTGCTTTTCCTTTCTGGTCATGACATGTAAAATCATTTTCCATCCTTTGGTTTTTGGTCTAACAATTTCTTTTGGATTAGATATTAGTGTTGTGGGGAGTAACAGGGAAGCGCCCTCTCCCACCTTGATCCGCTGAATACCCTTCCTGGTATCTCCGGGAATCAACCCAGAGCTCCATGGAAGTGAGTTTTGCATGGGCCACTGTTTCCAGGGCTTGGTGTCTCTCTAAGACAGGTGGCTTCTCTCCCGGCCTCTGGGTGGTGGGCAGTGGCAGGGTGCTGCAGGACACTGTGTCTCCATGTCTGAGAGGACGATGGGGAGATGAATGCCTCTGTTGTGTTGCTAACTATCCCTCTCTTTGGGTGCAGCTGTATCTGCCTGGTTGCAGTTAACTCCCGACCTGGGTTCTGGCTTCCGGCTGGGGAGGAGCTGATGTGAGAGCCATCTCAGGAACCCGGCCTCTGTCGCCTTCTGTTAGAATCATTCCTAAGGTAGAGTCTTCCCTGGAGAAGAGATGTGAGAGGAGCCGTGGGTCAATGGCAGCCCCGCTTTCCATTTTTAGCAGCTTAGATATTTGGTTCCATCTAGAGGATTTGTTTTTCAGGTTAACTTTTCCTGTCTGGGTGTGTTTCCACCCCATTTTAGAATGCCTGCTTACCTGGGGTCCCTCTTCCGAGTTTTCCCAGCGTATTTCCTTCTTCAATCACCACAGTGGATCTTGTGTGCATCCTTTCTTCTTGACTAAAATGACCTTCTGACTTTTTACATGTGCAAAGGAAAGAAGACATATACGAAATGGACAGATTCTACAAATAACTCTTAAGGGAGGTAATGCAACTTATTTACTTTTACATAGAAGGAACATGACCTCAGAACAAGAGGCCTATGTTCCTTTACTAATATGAAAAATAGAATGATGTGTATAGATGGGGGATACTAGAAAATGCAGATGTTGGGGGGGAATAAGTATATGAATGAGTCGCTCATTTAAAGGAGCCAACTTTGCCTACTCTATAGCTCGATGTAAGTTAATTCTTCTGGAACTGCTTCAACTCTAGGAAGTACTTCGAAGGGCTTGGTCGAGCCTTGAATACTAAAGTATCCCAGCAGCCCCTAGCCAATGGTGCAGCTTGTAGGCGTTTTAGTACACGGGTACCCAGAAGGGAAAATACGTAACAGCAGTAACTCCTACAGTCCTTGCTGTGTGCATGTAGGTGATGGGGGACCAGATGCGGGACGTTTCCCTGTGCCTCTCCAAATAGAAAAGCCAGCAAGTAAGACTGGTTGGAAGGTACAAAAGAGATTATGCTCAGACAATGAACTTCAACAGTGATTAAATTTAAATGAATATGTATTTTCAGAGCAGTTGCTTGAAAAATTAACAGCGTTTGCCACTTCGTTTCTACCCCAGCAGGTGGGGTCACAAGGGACCGTCAGAAAAGGGCAGCCTGTCTGGAGCTGAGGGGCGTGGAATGGTTACTGCTGTGATGTGGACTGGCACATTTGGAGGAGTAGTTTGCTGAGGAGACCCTGGTGGCTGGCCAGAGTGGCTGGACATGCTGTGTGGACCTATCTCGTCCTCTCACTCAGAGCAGCTTCGAAAGCCTGACGAATGTGATCTGTTAAATTGTCCGGAAGGACAGGCAGTTCCTCTGGAGGTGGCAAAAATGACGGAGGAACCAGTCACGTACAGATCCAAGCCTCTTATCTCTCCTTTACTGCTTACTGCTTGTTTCCCTCTCTCTTTGTCATACACACACACACACACACACACACGCACACACACACACCTCGATGTGTTACAGACACATCAGGAATCACACACCTTAAACTTGAGTCTAGTCATTTTTAAATTAAATTTTGTAGCAGAAAAAACAATACTCCCAAATGGATTCCCAAAATACAAAGAAATGGAATTTCACTTCCCAGGAAAGTGAGGGCAGGTCCAAGAGCATAGCCTGTCTTCCCGACCTATTTCTAGGCCTTTAACACATCTCCTAGAATTTAAGCCTAAGAGAAATACCTCTAAGGTATGCCCTGGAGCAATTGCAATACTTTAAAAGGGCATGTTAACCAACTGTTTACAGCCAATAATTTTACATTCACGTGCAGGAGTATTTTAGTAAACACACTTGGAGAACACTGTAGTCTTTGTGGGTAGGGAGTGAAATTCTATCCCTTTTTAGTTCATGATACATTTTTGGATACCTTATATTTTATTTCATGTCCTCAAAGCACATGATAGCAACCAGTAAAAATAAAGATTTCAAGTCACATATTCAATTCAAAAATTTTTCTTTCTGTAGATATTTTAAAGTAAAATAATAATAAAAGTTTTATTACTAGACATAATAAAATTTTTAAATGATTCTCAGACATAAAACCATCTGTATGGTTTGAGGGAATCAATACTAGCTTTGAATTACATCTGTAACAGCTCCATGAAGGTGGGCAAACAGCTTACCATTTTTTCACTTTTTATTTCTGCATTTATGAAAAGAGAATACACCTATCATATCTGAATGACATCCTACAAAGAAGTTTAGGAACCTATAAATACAGTGTTATCTTGTGAGGAAGGAACCTTGCAGATGTGATTTAGGACCTTGGGATGAAGCCATGACAATTGTGGGACCTAACAGTAACCACAGGTGTTCTTGTGAGAGAAAAAGAGAGACACGGGAAGGTGTTTGATGAAGGAGGAGGAGAATGCAATTAGATTGGAGTGATACAATCAAAAGCTAAGGGCTGCCAGCCATCACTAGAGGTTGGAAGAGAAACAGATTCTCCTGTGGACACCCTGGGAAGAACCTGCCCTCCAAACACCTTCCTTTGTACCCTTATCAGTCTCATTTTGTGTAACTGGCCACCACAAATGCAAGAGAAAATAATTTTAGTTCTTTGAAGCCACTGTCTGTAATTTGTTAGAGCAGCGATAAGAAACTAATATGTCTATCATGCATGATTTTTGCGATGACTGTAAGGAAATCACACAATCATCTGTAAAACATCAATTACTCAGTAGTTTTTAAGAAAACATGTCATTATCATTCTTCCTTCTGCATAGAACACGTATAACTTGAAAAAGAAAATTTCTTTGTAAATTAAATCACTGAGAACCTGTAGAAAGGCCAACTTATCTACTCAGTGACTTGCCAGAAGGTGACAAAGTACTAATTCATAACCAAACAAGACGAGTATTCTGTGGAGAGCTATGGAGAGCTTATTTTGTTAAGTTCGTGTGCTATAAGCTCTTTTCCTCATCAACATTTTGGTGCCTATTTTCTGGAATACCATAGTCTAACACCCTAAATTATGAAGGCACATAATTTTTGATAGTAGATTTACTTCCTTAATTATGATTGGCAGAGGTCAATTTTTAAAGAAGTTGGAAGCTCTGATGACTCATGACCAATGAAGATTTCTTAGGCAGTTACTCATGAACTAACTGTATTTATTTTTCATTTGAAATGTAAAGACTATGTTTGCAAAAATGTGTGTGTGTGTATAGTACACTGAATTCTCGTTCTGTAGCTTCTAGTCTGCAGTCATGTGAGAGAGGACCAACATAGGAAAGATTATGCCATCTGACAGAGCAAAGATATATGGGAGAATTTTAGCTATTGGATAAAATTGCAATATTCTTTATTCATTATCAAGTGAGTGGCATACTATCATTTGTCTTAATCCCTTGAGGTTAACCTTCAGGGTATTTGTTTAAGATTATTTATTTTTCCCGTCATTTTTGTAAAGCCTGTAGGACAGAAGCATAGAACCATGGGTTCTCAAGGTGTAGGTTCATTCCCTCAACAGGTCTTTGCAATAGCAGCAAAGCCATTCCTCACTGAGAAACATCTCCAATATTCCCTGTGGATGGATGTATTTCCATACACTTAGACAGCAAGAGAGATTCTTGTTAGGATCTTGACAATGTATTATTTACTAAGAAGGAACAGGGCATGAGGAGCCAGTAGAGGGAGCAAAGCAGGGGTAAAAACATTTATTTATTCTACAAAATTTGGTGCATTGGTGTTTGTTTAAAAAATTGATGGAGCATTTTCTTTCTAGGACTAAATAGTAGAACACTCTATTGTGTTTCTTGGTGTGAGCAGAAGGAGGGTGTGAAAAGAACTAAAAGATATACACTTTGTGTTTTCATGGGTGGCGGCATTTCTCTTTTTTTTTCTTCTGTGAGATTCCTGAAGAGGGGCCTCTTCACCCTTCCGAGGACAGAGTCTCTTATAAGGAGAAATGGTCAGTTAAAGTCCACCACTGTGTATTCTCAGCAGAGCCATAAGCCAGGGCGTCTGCGGAGGGAGAAATGAATGCCAGGTCTCCTGGGCCTGGCTGAAAGGGAACCAGGCCGCCTCGCTCTTCACTCTTAACTAACTGAGTGAGTGCTGAAGGAAGGTTCCAGAAAGTTGCAAAAAAGTGAAACTGTGGTTCCATTAATGTTTTGGGGGAGCCAGGACTCACTAGGTTTCAATAAAATTTAAGAAGTGTCTCTTAAAATAGCTACCACAAGATCAATTTGGGGAAGAGTTTTCTATTTCCCCAAATTCAAGGCCAAACATTCAACGCAGTTTCTAAAGTTCCGCAGGACCCGGTCCCAGCAGAGCTCAGTTTCCGAGTGGACGTCTGGGAACCTCGACTGCACCCCTCACACGCGGTGTTCTTCAGTGCACAGCTTGAGAAGCCTCCCAGGATTTCAAGCCGCGGTCCCCTTGAAGAGCTGGGGTAGAATTAAAGTCAGAGCAACAGCGTTTGTAATTAAATATTGCAAGTAATCATTTGGAACATTTTCATATTTTGTGTGCTGCATTTTTGGAGTTAAATTTATGCTGAACTATACAAGTATTTCCAAATAGCCAACACATTTCAGCGAAACACAATTTTTGAAAAACTGAAAGCTAAATCTGACATATTTTTTCCCTTCTCTGGCTGCCTTATTTCCCCCTGATTTGAGGGTAAACTTTCAATGACTTCATGCACCTTCGAACGTATAGGCTTTTAAAAAAGTTTTAAAATTATCCTTAGTGCACATACTGCTTGAAGCCTGTAATGAGTTTCCTTGTGATGTTTTTACGTGGACACAGGCTGTGCTTCGTGTCCACCTCCCTAACACCCTTGGCCCCTTTCCTCCCCGCTCCGGGCTCTAATCCTTATTTCTGACCATCTCCCTGCGGCTTTCAAGCTGTATTCCTCCTCCCTCCCCCACCAGACTCCACGTGTGAGGGAAACGAGCTGTACTTATCTTTCTGAGTGGGTTTATTGTGCTTAACACGATGGTGTCCAAGTCTGTATGATGTTGATTTGTGAATATTTTTATGAATTGAAGATAGTAGAGTTCTCCAATATGAATTTAACTTTACATTTTCTTTATATTTTTAGAACTTTTGACTTTTTAATCTTTGTCATTTTCTTTTGATTTTAATTTTGGTGTTTTGTGCCATACAATCTTTTGGGGTTTATATAGTTAAATGTGTTGGATTTTTCATTTATTGGTTAAGGATCTTGGGCCTACCTAAAACTGTCATCCACATTAGTATCATTTAACATTTAATATTTCATGGTTTGTTTTCCAGAACTATGTTTTTCCATTCTTCACTACCAATAGTCAGTACATCTAAAATTTAAATTGTTTTAACGATGTGTAAAGGATTATATATATGATAGGTAATTATACTGCTAATCTCTGTTAGTTCATCAAAAAGAATGGTTTGTGCTTTTGCTGTTTGATTATTTTTATGCCCATATCTTGCAATCTGAGAAACTGCTTTGAAGGTAACACACTATACTAACCACTGTTAATATCCTAGTATTTTGTTTTGAAATTCTGTATCATAATTTTTATTCTTTTTTCATTAAAAAAAGAATGGCTGCAACTTTTTAATAGTTTTATACCTATGATTTTTTGATGCTTCTTTTCCTTTTGCTCTTTTTTATATTGTTTAACTGAACTCCAAAACTCAGAACTTGGATTTATTAATATCCTAAACCGTTTCACGTATGCGGCTTCTAACTTGCCTTTCTTTTGTGTGATTTTTTTAAAATTCTAGCTCTTGATCTCTTCCTACTTGTGATTTTTTATCCTTTTGCTGTCTAGCCATGTCTTTTTCAGTTTTTAGGACATGTGCTTTGTGGCTTTGTGTACAATAATGTTTGTGTCAAAATTTCCTGCATTCATGGTAGCATCTCCATAGTGCTTCTGATTCATTTCCTGTCCATTTTCCCACTACTTCTTTATTTTCTTCTTTAATAACCTTTTACACTGCCTGTGCAAGCTCCTTTGTGATTCTTGTTTATCTTTAAACAAGGTGTGCTGCTGGGATTTCCCACGGAGGAGGAATAAAGACCATGTTCTAGGCTCCAAGGGGCCGGGTTAGAGCAGAGGGAGCCCTTACTTTTCACAACCCTCAGGTCACACAAATCTCTGAGCATTTTGTTTTTTCTTTTGGCTTCACAAGGAGACTCTGTCCTGCAAATACGACTGGCCGGTGTGTTTCTCGCGATGCAGTGCTAGTTTTCCTCTGGGAAAGTTAGTGCTCCATACTTGAGACTTCTGGTCTATTCCTCCTCTTAGGTCCACGATTTTCCAGAACTGTTCCCTCAGGGTGAGCCTGAGGTTTGCAGCAACAGGCAGCTCCTCCTGGGGAACTCTCCCTGGCCCTTCTGCACAGCTTTTCCCCCATCCTTGTACTTGCGGTGCTGGTTACAGGTGTTGAAGTGGTCGTGTTATGTGCAACTTGGCTGAGTAACTGTGTGTCACATGCAGGACTTGGCAAAGTGTTCCGGGTGAGGCTGACATTGGAATTGGTGCAGAGTACACTCAGCAAGTGTGTGCATCTCATCCAGACTGCTGCAGGCTTGAACAGAACGAAAGCCTGAGTCAGAAAGAATCTTTCTATCTGGTAGCCTTTGAGCTGAGACACTGGCTATCTTCTGCCTTTGAAATGTGTCTTGGAATAGAAGTACACCACCACCTCTCCTGGGTCTCCAGCTTGTCCACTTCAGGCGTTGGGGTTGCTTAGCTTCTATAATTGTGTTCCTCACGGTACGTCTATGTCTACATAAGCATCCATAGTTCTCTAAATAACCTGTTGCTTCTTTTTCCCTAGAAGACTGAGACTAGTTCAAAATTTGACCTTCAAAATTTGTCCTGGATGAATTTGTATTCAGATTCTTATCAGGTATTTCAGTATTTTTATCAGGTAGTTTTAGAGAGGGAAAAGGAAAATCCACAATCTTCATTCAGCTACTTTTATAATTGGAACCATTTTCCAAGCTACAGGGTGCTCTCTCGGTGATACATGACTGCAAGTATATGCTTTTCCACCTGCGGGTATTTCAAGGATCATAAATATGCATCAACTTCTATATTACAGTGCAAAATTCAGGATGCATAGAACTTATTCCAAAGATGACCCAAAGCCACTGCCACCAAATCTGATTTTCTGACACCTAAGGAATCTTTCCTAGTAACTATCAAGAAAACCACCTGCTTGTAAGCCAATATGGCATCTTTCCTCGTGTTCCTGTAACATGGATATCCACTCCCATCATCACCCCATCTCTTTCTCCTGCAAGGAGAGGGGAGCCTAGTATTTACAGACTACCGGTTATATATTGGCTCATTGCTTTTGAGGACAGTTGGGTTTTCCCCACTAAACCACTGATTTCACCTTCAGAGGCTGGTATCCCACAGAAAAGATTGCCAAATCTCACTTTAAACAGTAGTAAAAAATCCAAATACATGAAGGAACAAATAAGCATCTTTCATACCCACAAATCTGAAGGAATGAGAGGAGTGGGTGTAAGTTATCAAACATAAATTCTTGATACCAGCATACACTTAAGCTGGTCTAGAAGTAAGCTAACCCAAGCTTGTCTATTCTGCATGTACCGGGAGAGTCTGAAGACAGTGTGATGGCAGTTTTGTCAGGAGGAGGAAGAAATTGATGACTATAGATACCTCAACCAAGTGTCTAAAACCAATGCTCAAAATTCCACCCATCAACCCGAGGAGATGAATAGCTGAAATCACATTATACCTATATTTTCTGATGTGAAAACTGTCAACATTGCTGTCACTGACAATGTTCTGACTGAGCTGGAAGGAGATTCTTGGCAGTTCAAAATCTGTTAGCTCATATTTCCACAGCTCTGGGGAAATGGCCTCAATACTTCAAAACCCAATAGTTGGATTGTCAGAGAGAAATCAGGGTCAAAAGCAGAGTCATTGATCCAGGATTTTCAAAGTTCTAGAAGAAACAAACAATGTATGGTGTCAACAGATTTGGCTGAAATAATGGAAGGAAGAATATTGTTCATTTATTTGATGTCTACTTATGAAATGCTATTCCAGGCACTATTCCAAACAAGAGAGATCAGTGAAGCCCTGCTCTGAAGGCGTTTAATTCATGTTTTGTGTTTCTCTGGGGTGGGGCTGGGAATGGGAGGTAAAATAGGAACACAGGAGACATAGCGGAAAAAATGCAGTAGACCAGAGTTAGTGTAGGGTGGTAAGTGGGATGGTGGTCCTTCGGGAAGGGCCGTAGGAACGCTCCTCTGACCCGGGGGCACCAACGTTGGGCAGAGGTCACTGTGGAAGTGTTCTGTACATGCTGTGGTGTGTGTGAATCTTCCAGAGGTTGGTTCATTTTTCAGGGAATCAGCCAGTGATAAACTTGATGGGCCAAGGAGCCAAAGTAGAGTATTTTATTTGACAAATGAACCTGATTTTCTATTTTATGTATGTTTTACGCATAGACTTACATGATTTAATGGCTATGTTTGAAATATAAATAGAAAATTACATTAGCATGTTTTCTTTTCTACAAATTGTATTTTTATGTAGAGACTTGATTGACCAAAGTTTATATTTCTATATAGGGGCAAATCATTTTAAATGTCTCTACCTAATGCACAAATAATTCACAAAACTAAAAGTATTGGGTGCTTTAATTTACAAAGCAAAGACATATGCATTGTGTCACTGAATCCTCACACCACAGAGTCCACGAGTAGGTATTGTTTTTTGTTTAACAGGAAACTGAGGGACAGACAATTAACCCAGTTTGAAAGAAAGAATGAGGATGCATGCAAATCATTTGACTTTACATTTATCCATTGCCCCTTAAACAAGCAGCTTCATGTAGATTCTACTGAAATATTTTAGGAGAAGAATACTGGGTGCAAATTACACAGACATGTTCATCAAGGTAATAAAAAGCCTAAATGTTAGCAAAGTTGTGATTCAAGTTTGGCACTAACTTTATTGTGTAGATTAATTATGTGCCACTTCAATTAGATAATGCCTTCATCAGATAAACTTTAGTAGAGGAATATTTTTTAGATCTTCAAAGATTTGCAATCTACACAATTTGAATACTGATAGTCTACACATTAGTTGCAAAGTACCTAGTCATTAAAACTCCCTCTATTCTTAAAATGGAAATCTTATCTATCAACTATCTATTTATCTCTCTATCTATCATCTATCATCTATCATTTATTTAACTTTTTCTTTTCCCAGGGACTCAAAATGCTTCAGGATGTTTTCTTGAGATATTCAAAATCCTACACCTCTGAACTGAGGTTAAGCATTGCACATTTGTTTAAACATAGTGCGTTTGAAGAAGCTAAGCTCTCCTATGAGTTGGCGCAATGCACAGGCTGACTGGGGGAGAACCAGATGCCAGCCCCTTCCGCATAGGGGCAGGGAGACAATGTCTCCCCGTCCCCCTATTAAGTGATGTGCTGACCTGGAGAAACACAGGCTGTGATGATGCTATTGAGGTACAACTTAACCCTTGTAGTGTTTAGTGTTTCACTAACTTTGCAGACCTAAAGCCAGTAGTCTGATCACTATTCAGAGAATAGCAATATGCAATACAGCATATATGGGGATCTCCTTCTGAAGCAGTGGCCATTGTTAATTCCATATTATTTTGTTTCAAAATCCTGTATCATTCTCATTGTTTTGTTTGGTTGGGTTTTATTCTGTTTTATCTTATTTGATTTTATAGTATCTGATGGCATGAGCAGCTATTTTGAAGATAATAAGGTATAATACTGTAGTCATTCTGAATTTACTATTATGTTTTGAATTTATTGGCTATATTCTGTTTCTGCTTTGTTTGACTTGACTATGTCTGAAGGTATGGGCAGCTATTTTTAAGACAACAAGGGGCATTTATGGTAACAATTGTTGATTTTCCTATTATCTTGTTTTGAAATCATGTGTCACTTACACTGTCTTGTATTGATTGGCTTTACCTTGTTTTATTTTAAAAAAATATGGTGCATTTGTTGACTTTGGGTAGTGTCCAGGTAGAATTGTGAAGTCTTTTGGGTTTAAACACTCCCTGGCATAGCTTTTGCTCTTATACTGTTTGAAACTTGTTGGGCTGGAGATACCTCTCCTCTACCTTACTTGCCAAACTATAATCTCAGGATAGGCTCAATATTCATTAATCTTTGGATAACAGCATTAAAGTTTTTATTTTTCAATGGACAATTATGTTTCAATAAAGATCAAACAATAGAATTTCAGATACCGTGAAGAGACAATGGTAGGAACCTCTGGGAAATTTTGAAAGGCAATTTTATAATTTACTTATTCCTAGTATCAGCTGCTTCTGAGAAATTAAAAACAAGACTCCCCATAACCTGTTAGAAAAACTTTTCTACCTTCTTTTAGCGTGGTGAACAGAATGAAATGTGTGTCTGCTGAATTTTGCTGCTGCTTTGGCTTTCTTCTCTACTTGTGACCATGCGAGTTCTAACATGCACTGAAGTAATTAAATGCCAGGAAGAATCTTCAAATTTTGTTCATGCCCAGCCAAATTAATATCTTCTCCCACACCCTAGCAGGTGTGGAGCCAGAGGCTCAGGCGAGATTGTACACATCAGTATCTCCAGAAATGATGAGCTGATCTCCATCAAGGTGACACTGCTTCCTGCAAGGTGGAAGCTCTCTAATCACAGGTTTGTGAGGACTTTCAGGTTTCTCCCTGAAAGTTTTATCATGATGAACTTTTGCCTTAAATAAATATTAACAGAAACTTTTCAATTTTTACAGGAACTTTTAACTAAGATTTTCCCTGAGTCTTGGAGGAAAGCTTGAATGTGGACTTTTAAGCAATGGAACTATTAAAACTTAGATGACTTTTTGCAATGGACACAATGAGTTTTATAAAATGAGGTGGATTTCAACCTTTTGGGGACAGTAATAGACTTTTATGGCTGAGATCTGGAATGTCTCCCATATATTCTGTGTTCAGAGGTGGGATTTTTCAACAATAAATGGGCCAGGAGGACACTTCTCATCAGTGGATTAATCCGTTGATGAGTTCATGTGCTGTTAAGATGCCAAATTTGCTCGGAGGAATGAGTCACTGGGGGCGTGGCCTGGAAGCCGGGCTCTCCCTCCTCCCTCCTCCCTCCTCCCTCCTCCCAGTGCTTCCTGGCTAAGTGGGCTGAGCAGCTTTTCCCTTCCACACCATCTGCATTGAAGCAGATCAACCATAGTCTGAATTCCCTATGACTGTGAGCCCAGATAAACCTCCCTCCTTTCAGTTGGGTATTATGTTCCAGTAATGGAAAAAGGACCAGTATGACAAATAATATTGTCTCAATGACTCTTATAGTTTACAGCTTTGGGATACACTAGCGTGCATTTCTGGTGAACATATGAGAAGGGGAACAACTGGCAGTGTACAGGATATAAGTGTATTTAGCTTTAGTGGATACAGTTGAATGAATTTCTATACAGGTAATATTCATTTTAATTCCCACCAGCAATGTATGCAAATTCAATTTTCTCCAAATTATCACCATCATTTGCAGTTTTTTCCTACCCATTGCTATTATTAGTTTTCTCTTCTGACTGGTGTGTGGTGATGTTTCCTTGTGGACTTTCTTGAATATCCATGCGACTGATGATGTACAGCACTTTTTCCATGCTCGTGGGTCATTTGAATATCTGTTTTATAAATTACTTCTTCAAGTCTTCTTCCCAAACTCAACATTCATATTGTCTGTGTTTCTCAAAATTGGTTTTTAGAAGAAGTTTTTCACCACGAATGAGACTTATCCAAAGGTTACTGGTTAGGAAAAGCAAGTAATAATGGGCAGTAACATAAAGTAGGTGCTAGACACCCTTTCTAAGTACTTTGCACATATTAATTTACTTAATTTTCATAAGTCAGCTCTTTGAGAGCGAGATTGTTATTACTTTTCCTCATTTTTTACAGACAGGATCACGCTGTGTTGCCAAGATTGGTCTCAAACTTCTTGTTCAAGCAATCCTACTTTCTCAGCATTTTGAGTGGCTGCAATGACAGGCAGGCAGCACAGATACAGCCCAGCCTATTTTTATAAGTGAAAATCTGAGGAACAGATTTATTCTACCATGGGTGCAAGATGACATAAATAGTTAAAGGCAGAGCTGGGACTTGAACGCAATCTTCCAGGAAAGCCTTCATGCTTAACTGTCACGGTTCCTGTGCTGGGATGTCACTAGCAGAGCAAGATTCTTGCAGGGAGTGCTTGGGATCCATAGTACAGATTGGAATAATGGCCTTCAACAGGAGTGGGGACCTGCTCGCGGGCTGCAGAGGAAGGTGAGAGCAGCTGGGAGGTCTGCAGATGGAGTGCGGCAGGGAAATAGAATGAACTGTCACTTGAGAGTTTCTATTATCTTTAGTTAAGCAGCAGGCAAAATCTTGTTTGGAATGAAGAGGTGGTGAGACTTTAAGAAGAACGAAAAAAGGTTTAAATGAAAATTTTGGGACATAGATTACTGACCAACTGAAGATACAGTAGGCTTTCCAGGGATACAGGAGCATGATTCTGAGATCGGAGACCACGCAACTCTTCTGGTATTAAACTTAGTGCCGTGTACCTGGCTCCAGCAGAGACTGGTACTGTGTCCTCCAGCCCACAGGGTGATTTCAGTGATGCAGGGTGGACTTCTGTTTTTCCTTTCATTTATATTAAGGTAACGTAAAATCAAGGATGCGTGGATTGTTTCGAAGTCTGTCATGGAGGCAGTGGACCTGCAAAGGTCGTGCTGGAGGAGTGACGTACACAGGGAGCAGCGACGGGAGAGAGAGAATGGGTCCAACGGTCACAAGTCTCAGAGGTCCAAATAGTGCTGGTGAGTAATCGGCGAGGATAGGGAGTGGTGCTCAAAGGCTGAATATTTGACATGGAACGTTATGTTCTGGAACAATGATCCTGACTGATAAGGACAAGGCCAGGGTGTGGTCGTGGGTGCGATGACTGGGGTCGAGGGGAGCCGGTGCGGCAAAGATGAAGCTCCTTGGAGGGGAAGGAGTCCAAGCAGAATGGACATACGAGGTTGCACCTGAGTAACTGAAGACACACTATGTGTCCAGAAGACTTGCTGGTGGAGAAGAAGATACATTTAAATCTACATAAGTGCAGGACGTGGCTGTAAGTTTTGTAGATGACTTTGACAACAGAATGGAAGAGCAAAGAAGTAAATGCCATGACTGAAGAACACAAGGTCCAAAGGGACTGGTTTTTAAACCAGGATGGGAAAGTAAAGTTTGAGAAGTGATTTTTATGTTTTTGACCTTAGCACAATTTCTGACCCAATAGGTTGCCAAAAAATGTTTGTGGAAGTAAATTAAAGGGGAAATGTAGGAAGGAAGAGATGATGCAAGCTACACTGTGCTAGAAAAATGACATGTTTCTTTCTCAAAATTTATACAGAGGAAAGAGAGAAGACAGGAGCCAGTGGTGGATTCATCCAGAGAACAGATAAAAGGGCAATTCATTTATTAATAATTTCTCTTTAGCTTTGGCATCTTGCATTTCATATGGAGATTAGAGAGGGCAAAGGTGTTCCTTTCCCATCCCATGATAGCCGACGTTGGAAGGAAGCAAGTCTCAGCAGGGTCTTCCAAACCTGGGGCCCATCTTACTAAGAACAGGAGCAAAGAGCTAACAATGTTCACATGCACCGCAGCTAATGAGCGGCGTGCTGGCCGCTGGTCTGAGAACACTGCGCTCACTGCAACTCACTGAAAAGTACCCTCAGGACAGATTTCAGGAGCTCTGTCTGTTAGGAAGCTGCCATAAAATCAAAGGAAATGTGATCTATTGGCCAGAGGGCCCCGTTCTTTTCAGCCATGACATGCGGGCTATTGATGGTACGACGTTCTCATATCTAGAGTCTGACGGTTTCCTACAGAGAAGTTACTACTCACTGGCGCTGTGTCTTGAGTAACTTCCCACTTAGGTTCTTGAATAGTGAAGCACATCCTTTTCAATGACTCCCTCATTGTTCATACGCCCATTTCACTCTAAAAACTGGAGATGTAGATGAGGAAGACAGGTCTTACTCTAAGAAAGAATGACTGAATTTTATTTGATTTATAGCAAATGTATAGGCTACAGATGCTCCTTGACTTCTAAGGGGCAATGTCTGAATAAATCCTCCATAAATTGAAAATATTGTGAGCTAATGCAATTAAGATACCCAAGATACCTACCAAACAATATGGTTTAACCTTACCTTCTTTAAACATGCTCAGAACACTTAAGATAGTCTAGAATTGGCCAAAATCACCCACAAGTCTATCTCATAATAAAGTGTTGAATGTCATGCAATTGACTGCATACCCTCCTCTAAGTGAACAGTGGATATATAGGTATGTCTCACAGCACCAAAAAGTCAGAAGTTGAGACTTCCATCCTCCGTGAATCAGAGATGGTCCCTGCTTGTGAACTCAGTGCCCTCACGGTCCCTGGAAACATCACTCAGCGGAGTCCTTGCCCCCGAGTCCCATCCACTGCCACACATCCTCGAATCTCTCCCATGTCTGAGCCAGGCACTGACACATGGTTCCATTTGGGAAAGCAGTGGGCAGATACAAAGCACTATCTTTGGGACACTTGTAGCTTAGCATAACTGATGCCATCTTGTACCCTGTATTTAACTCATGCCTGGTGTTTGACCCGGGAAAATGAAAAATTACTCAGGGTACAAGTCCCATGAGAAAAGCAGAATGAGCTGCCCCCACAGGAGAAAAATTAACCTGCTCAACAAAGAAGCAGAATACAGGTGTCACCCAAAAATTAATGTAAGATTCCAGCTACACGGTTTCCAACAGGATGTCTTGCTTTTTGTTTGTTTGTTTGTTTTTGTCTTTAAATACTATGACTCTTCAGTTTGGGGCCTCTCAGTTTGACTCTGAAACAAGGGTCTATAAGAGGTTGCTGAGCTCAGCTAATAAAATTCCAAATTTGTCACTCTGGCTGCTTGGGTGGCTATATTGTTTACGAGCCCACTTCAGCACCCAGGTACAGCACTCCCATTTTTGTTTATTTGCCTCAAAAATAATTGAGTCTCTGGCAGAGAAAGTTAGTGTCTGACAGGCTTTAATGACAAGCAAGACCTCCTTGCTTGTTTGCCCAGGAGTGTGAGCGCCGTTTTCCAAACCCACCCTCACCGACTTCAAACCCTCGCTGTTCGCGTGACTCTGTAAGGTGTCTGTCTCAGCCTTCTGTGCTGTGCCCAGGTGGTGCCAGCCTCTGCTGTCTTGCCAGCTTACAGCGGTGGAGCTGTGGGGAGGGCAGAGAAAGAAAGGGACTTCGGGGCAGTAAAGTGCCCACTATTTTGATGCCCCTGCTGGACACTGAGCATACAGCTTTTTCTAGTGGCCTGTCTTCTCTCCAACAGGATGCGGGAGTGATTGATTCTTTCCTCTCTTTCCTCCAAATCAATCAGCAAATCAAATGGGGGTGTTAGTGTAAACACGGGTCTCCTCACTTCGTTTCAGCACTGGAGGCATCTCTTGGCAACGCAGGGTCCTGGTGCCCTGATGGACGGCGAAGCCAGTGTTTATAAACCATCCTTTCCTCAGATGTGCACAGCGGAGTTCGGATTTTGTCTTAGCACTTTAGAAATAGCCTTTCACTTCTTTAGGCTCGCTAGTGATTTGCATTTATGAACGGAAATTTCCTTCAACACTACACTAGAAACCAATGAAATCTCTTTCTTTTCTTCCTTCTTCCTCCTCCCTTCCCTCCCCTCCCCTTCCCTCCCCTCCCCTCCCCTCTTCCCTCCCTCTTCCTTCCTTCCTTCCTTCCTTCCTTCCTTCCTTCCTTCCTTCCTTCCTTTCTTCCTTCTTTTTTCTTTCTTCTGTCAGCAGTAAAATATTATGTGGAGTGTCAGTACATTTAGGGATCAAAACTGAATTGTAGTTGAAGCTGAATTCTGTAATTTACTGAATTTCTGTCCCGTCTCCTCCTAGATAGTCCCTGATGAATCAATACTGAGGCCTGTGACTTGTAGCACGTTGGTGGAGAATTGCCCTTTTTTCATTTTGCGGCTGTTCTGTAATGTGGGCAACACTCTGATACCAGCAGAGCTTCTGTTGGGTCCTCATGCCAGCCCTTCCTCCTTCTGACAGCTCCTGCAGACCCCTGGTCTCCTTTAAAATGCAAATACAAAGCCTGTCCACAGGGCTGGAGCCAAGACTCAGTCCTCTGTGTTGAAGATGTGCTGTTTCCCTAAGGTACTTTCACCCAACAAATCCTGGGGACATTTCCATCTAAAACACATATATGTTATGTGTCAGCTATTTGTCACTGTACTAGAAATTCCTGGGATCCTAGCTTTATGCACACTTACTCTTTTCAAAAACCATTGTTTAAAAATACCTCTATATAGTAGTTAAATTAACAAACAATCTGAGAAATTAAGGAAAGTCTATTTATACTCTTACCGTTGAGACGAGCTGTCATTTGAAAGGGGCGTTTTGGGAGAGGCCCCTTCCTGTATTGTAAAAAAGCCCATTTCCCCAGAGACTGCTTTCTGTACCACATAGGACATAACAGCAATTAATATTCATAAATTCTTTCAGACAATTATTTGGGCTTCTCTACAAATTTGATCTGTTTTATTTAAATGATTTTTGGGTGTTTTATTAATCAGATAATCATGAGCTCTCTCTCTATGTTAAATTTTCTACAACAACTGCATAAAATCTATACTAAAATATTATACTATACATAGCCATGTTTAGGTAAATGCACTCAGAGTACAGGCAGGAAGTCCAGCTAGATGGCCTCTCCCCCAGGAATGGCAGAAATCAGTTAGATTCCCCAAGGACCTTCCCAGGACTCAAGAAGAAAAGTCATGTGTGCATGTTTATGTGCTATGTGTGTGTGATACATATGCTTACACATACATCGATGAAATACTCCCTGCATGCCTCATGCACGGAACCAGCAATTCTTTAAAATGAATGCCAACTTTGTGCCACAAAAATCAAACAGCTTCTCGGGTCACTGATTCTCCATTGGAATTTGAGAAACTCATTTTACCTCTTCTGTGTCTCAGTGTCCTGTTCCGGTCTGCAGTGCTTTCTCCGGGGAGTCCAGGTTTCCCTCACCGAGGACAAAGCTCTGGAGTGCCGATGGGCTTCAGGTGTCACTGACTCTGGTGCAGCAGGATTTGTGAGAGACTTTGCTCTGTGTATGCTCTACAGACAGCTTACAAGCTGGAGTGAACTTGCAGTGTAGAGCAGACACCCACGAAGTAGAGGGAGAGTAAAAGACTTGGGTTAAAGTTTAGGGTTTTTTTCCTTCTTTCACAGTGGTTTAGCCATCTCTGTGCTAGAGGAGCCTCATCCCAATGATCAAGGCAGTTGTATTTCATCATTTACTCTCCCCCCAAGCTTTTGCTCTTCCTTTTTTCCTCCTCCTCCTCCTCCTCCTCCTCCTCCTCCTCCTCCTCCTCCTCTTCTTTTTCCTCCTCCTTCTCTTCCACCTCCTGGAGATCTGCGTGGTGCTGAGCCTCCCACTCTGACCTTCAGCTCCGTTTCTGGTAAAGCAGGAATCCGCATCTGCTTCCTCCATCTTTACACCAAAGGCAGTTGTGCGAGCTCCCGGCAGCTCGCTTCTCAGGGACGCAGAGGAGGTCCAGCTCGGTTTCATTTCTACACAACAACTGCAAGGCTAGCCTTATATCTGATTCCTTTTACTGATCAACAAAGAGTATTTTTGAAAAATTATTGCTACCTTTGTAGAATTTTGGTTACATAGGAATTTTTATATAGGGTCTATTCCATTCCCCTAAGCTCCTTCAGATTTTCAAAGCCAAGCATCAAACTTGCGCCAACTATCGCCCCTTTAGGTGTATATGGAAATCCACATCTGTGCACAAGAAGGGTGGCTTAGGGTTACAACTGTTTCTCCCTGAGACAATCCAGCTATGTGCTTTTTCCCCTCTGTGTCTCTACTGCCAAGATTAAGCCTTTTTACTACTTTGAAAATAGGTAAATAATAGCACAGTTTCTTAACAATAAATCTTCAATATTATTTAACTTATTAAGGATTGGAAAAATTCTGAGAAGCAGAGAAAAGATGCAGAAACTCCCACACACAATATTTATGACTTTTCTGGATTGACAGGACACAGAGGTTGTATTTTCAACACCACTCTTTTCCCATAAAACATTAGATCTCATAAGATGAGCTCAAAAATGCGCGCATGGAATGAACATTTAGAAGGGAAAGGCACATGTGGAAATTCATCATTGTGCTGAAAGATAGTTTAATTATGGTATATTACATTTTATTAAAGGTTTTGCCTGGGGAAATGGGTGTGGAATTTCCTTCATGAGTTGTCTATTTCAGCAGGCAGAATGTAAAGTGTGGAAAATATTTTCAGGTTGGCTTCATCAGGCATTCATTGTTCTTTATCATGGTTAGTGCATTTGTTCTGTTTTTCCCAGAAAAACTAAAGAAACCTTGTTACAGGAATAACACAGGAGCTGTGGCTTCTGGGATGGCCGCAGGTTGCTTCCTCTGAAGCCCTTCTGTGTCTCTGTGCGACTGTGAATCTGGATTCTAGTGGAGACCTGCTTTGAACAATGGTTAGAACTCAACTTGGGAAGTGTCAAAGTTGAGTGAGATCACCTCCTGGTCACCAGGAAACCCCATTTCAGTGCACCAAAGTAAGCGAGATAAGTCAGACTGGGCTTGTTCATAGAAGTGTCCAAATGTACACACAGAAATACTAGGGAGAAGGGCAGCTGAAGTTGGAGAAATATTTTTCTGGTTGACTTGATAGCATTCTGGATCCTTCTAGTTTACTATGACAAGCATTTAAGAGAGACCGGGTTCGTCACACAGCTTAAAATGACCACATGGCATTCCCCCTTAGAAGTGGGAAATGCTGCCCATTCTGATTTGAAATGGGAGAAACTGGGGTATGAAACTGGTAAACTGCATTAGAGATCTTTTTGTTGAACGAGAGACAATTTTAACATTCTGCTTCAGGAGAAAGTGATGGTGAATAGGCTTCCCCAGTGTGGGGTTGGCTCGGGGGATGCGGGGCACCTGGGTGGCACTGTCTCTGTCCTATCAGCAAGAAGCAGGGATCCGCTCCGGAGCACGACAGAACCCCCAGGTTCCAGCCCCCTTGCCCCCCAGCAGGAGGGATTTGGGAAATCTGACAATGATCAAAACCGCGCTTTCCATGTGGCCTGAAATGAAGAGCATGTTTTTATCTTAAGGAAGCTGCAAACGCGTTTCAAGCTCATTTTGTGTACAAGTTGCTCCCGTATACGCCTAAACAAATAAAGGGACCTGGAGATTTTCCGTTTCCTTTTTCCTTCTCTGCTGCTGTCCTCCACCAAGGCCCTGTCTTATTAATTTTGTCAGCTAGTTGCTACTTACAGCTGACTTCCACAGGGATGTGTGTATTTGCAGGTCAGCTTCATCAAACATTCATTGTTCAATACTGTGACAGCTGGTAGCAAGCAACACACTCTTTCCCTGTTTGGATTTCTGATAAAGCCTGTCAAGTACTGGTTGACTGTAACTGAATTTGTCACCCTCTTGGTAAGGTTACACTTCTTCTCACTAGGAAATAAAACAATAAAAACAACATTGCTAACCTGCTCTGCCGCCCAATTCCATAAGCAAACACCGGAAGACAGTTTTTAACGGGACTAACACCAGCAAGGTTTATCGTTGCTGGAACATTCTGATGTGTGTGAAAAGGTAAGGATCTGTCTCATGAGGACCCTGCCCAGGAGACGGAGGAGGACCCAGAAAGGGTCACAGCACAAGGGTGCTGGGCTTGTGTGCAGTTCAAATTGAGCATCTGAAGGCTGCCGGTTACACCACACACCGTATTGTCTGAGGCTCAGTGTTCTGCGGTCTCGGTTATGGAGTTTGTCAGCTTTTCAGATTGGTATATTGCTTTGGCAAGAGCAGGCGCCTAACAAAAACTGACAGTCTTTCTCCTAAAGGACATGTGTCTCCTAACGATGAGACCCTAACATGAAGGCGGAGTGCATTTTAATTTAACATTTTAATCCTTGTGTTAACTGCCTCCCGTACAGAATGATTCCAGTTCCTCCTGGGAAGTTTTGCTGCTGCACACAGCACATCTCCACGCTTTTCCTTCCTCTTCTTCCTCTCCCCGCCTCTGTCTCTGGCTCCCCCTCCTTTTGCACCTATTTTGCACCTTTTGATCCATCTCCCGTTTTCCTATTAGTTATATTTTATTTTGTTCTTTGTTTATATTTCGTGTTTCTCATACACTAAAAACCATGTGCTGTGTAAACCGTGTATCTGATTTGTTTCACCTAACATTGTGGTTCCAAGGTGCTTTCATTTCTCCTGCCAGTGACTGCAGTTTGCCATTCATTACAGCGGGGCAGCACTCCATCGTGTGCGCTCTCTTGCTGCACTCTCTTGTCCATTTATCTGCTGATGGACACACTGGCCTCTTCAAAATTTAGCTCTTGTGAACTGTGCTGCGATTCCCCTTCTAGGGATCACTCCTCAAGGCACCCTATTACAGGGAAAGGGGAGTTTGAACTTCAACTTTAGGTCGAGGAAGGAGATAAAATGTTTCGGGTGGCAGAGTCACTTCTCTCTCCAGCGCTGAGGTTTGAACCTAGGGCCTTGTGGACGCCAGACAAGCACATGTGCCACGGAGGTGCATCCCCACCCTGTCATTTTCTGATTTCCAAGCGGGGTTGCGTTGTGTTACTCAGGCTGACCTTGAACTTTCAATTCTCCCTCCTCAGCCTCTGGAGCGGCTGCTTTGCAGGTCTGTGCTACCGTTCTCAAAGGGCAAAGTCATTCCCAAGCAGCCCACTAGGTCGATTTATACTAGAGTTTTGCCGGCCTTACATAGAAATGACATCATCTTCTGCCAGCTCAAGTTTTAAATGACCAAAATGTATTCCAAAGTTTTAAAGTTAATTGTTATTATTAAAATTATTATTTTTATTATTTGGAGAAAAAGTCATCTTAACCCACTCAGGCTGTTGTAACCGTATATCATACATGAGGCTGTTTGTAGACAAGAGAAATTGATTTCTCGCCCTCCAGAGTCTGGCGGCGGGCGCTGCAGGGTTGGCGTGTGGTGAGGCCGCCTCGTGGCAGGGACAGCGTCTCCTCCTGGAACTCCCGGACACAGAGAGGCCAGTGAACTCTCAGGCGTCTGTTGCAAGGACACCAAGCTCTCTCGCAAGGCCTCTGCCCTCGAGACCAAATTATGAGCTCAGTAGTAAGGGAGCCTCCCTCACCTCAGCGCAGAGGGGAAAGGAAACAGCCCCACGCCTCTCCCTTCGGCCCTGCAGATACCCCGTTACCCGTGGGAAGTTCAGGGACGCAGGGACCCCCTTCCATGGTCACCTCCATCCTGCTTTATGCTCATCCAGTAAATCCACAGTTTTGGTTTTTTCCTCCAGTTTCTGACTCTCTTGAGAATTTCTTTTTCTCTTTCTCTTTTGTCTTCCTCTTTGCTTTAGGTCTTGGTGTTTTGTTTTGCTTGAGGCAGGGTCTTTCCTAACCTTTTACTCTCTGCGTAGCCTAGGCTGGCTTTGAACCCATGGTGATCCTCCTGCCTCAGCTTCTTGAGCTAGTCTTACTTCGTGGTCTGCATAAAGCTATTGTCTCTTAATCTAATATCTAGATGACATCTGAGATGGGAAGGGGTCCATGTGTTCCTGGCTTTTCATCTGTTAAGCAAGTTACATTGTATTCTGCTCATTAGGAAGGTTAGTTGTGGATGCCTCCCTTCCATTTTCATTATTTTTATGAAGAGTGCTGAAACTTTTGTTTTATCAGACAATCAGCTTTAGACTCACAATTGAACTCTCTTTCGGGAGGCGCTTTTATGCCAGCTCAGTTCTTTCATCCTTACTGTACTGTTTGGACTGTGTCCATACACACATGGGTAAGGATTTAGTCAGGGCCAGGGCAGTGATTTTAGTGAGAATTTGCACTTCACAAACCCCTCTGGCAGCGCCAGGATACCTCTCGCTTTTCAAAGGTCATTATTACTTTGAGCTCTGTCCTGCCTTCTTCAGGACAGAAAAGAACGGCGAGTCTTTCCAGCTCTGATGCAGTTACGTTGCTGAGTTATGTATTTTGCGGAGTCCATGGTTGTCATTTGGGGAAGGGACAGCAGTCCACCAGGACTTCACCATGCCTAGGCAGACATCACTCTGGCCGTTTGATTAACTCACTGTGACACATTTATTGTATCGAGGGCTTCGGGGGTCAACATTTTGTAGACTGAAAAGTATTTTATGTGTATTGACTTAACTTGTCAAACTATGTTTATACACTCATTTTCCTTCTGCCGTTTAAATGTCTTCTTTTATTCTGGTTGGTCAATATTTTACTTCAACAATGTAATTGAAGCGATTGAAAACATAAATAACACTGTATGGATTAATTCACAGGGGGCTCTTTCATGAATTGTTTTTCCTCACGTAAAAATATATAAGTTTCCCAATCATGTAATAAAAGTATTGAAAACATTTTCCTTCTTTTGTAAGCAAATTCCCTTGGGTCATTAACAGTCACTCTATAAATTGAAAAAATGTGCTTCTTCCATTTTACTTCAATCATTCAGAGGTGAAAGAGCGTGTCTTGTGGCCTCTTTGCGGAACAAGTCAGGCGATATCATTTTTTCAATTTAAAATTTTTTTCGTTTATATTTTTTTCTATTTTATTTCAAAAAGCAAAACAGAAAAAAAAAGCATAGAAATGATAAAGATTTCAAAAAAGAAAAAAAAAACAGTAGGGAGTTAACCCAAGTTAATATATTGCACATCGTTATCTCAGAACTGGTTGTTCTCCTCCTTTCGATTTAAAATGTTTTAAAGGACACAGAGTTTCAGAATGCCCAGCCTTCCGCAGACTACTTGGTTGTTTGTAATTTTACAACAAAGATTCAGGGTCTCGGCTGCGTGTGGGAAGCGCCACTTTGCTAACCCGAGAGCTCGGTGCTCATGTGAGGGGACCCGCCCTCCACAGCCAGCGCTGCTACGCAGGCGACAGGTTCGGAAGTCACAAAGGGAAATATGTCCAGTGCCATCGCTCCTTTCGAAGCCATTTCATTACCCATCAGTGGCTTCCTTCCTGCCTGCTTTCCTTCCTGCCTGCCTTTTCCTGAAGCTTGAAATGTTTGAACATAACCTGACTGCAGACTCTTCACAGGGAGCTGTCCAACAAGTTCAGTTTCCTAGCCCTTAGAATGCTAGCTTAGTTTTTTGGCTGATTTCCTACGTCACGTAGGAAATACACATCTTGAGTTCAGTTGAACTCATGGGTCGTTAATCGGATCGGAAAAACATAGATTTTTTTTAAAAAGGACTTTTCAGTTTTCTAGTCTTTTCCCTTGTAATTTTGTGAATTGTTCCTCAAAAATCCCGCTGTCAACACACACTTATCTTCAACCCCCTGAAGCAGCCCCGTCCCGGTGAGCGACCTGGACCGCCGAGCTCCTTGGCCCCCCCGATGGACGGCGTGTCCCCAGGTCCCCGGAGGCCTTTCTAGCCGTGTGCAGGTCGGTCCCCTCGCGGTCCTCACAGCCGCGGTGCTTGTGCGTGGACACAGGCGGACGGGCCAGCGCGGGGCGGAGCTCCGGGGCGCACCCCCGGCTGAGCACGTCCCCACAGTGCCCTGTTTCCTGTTTCGCTTCGGCTGTGCGTGATGAGCACCTTCGAGCAGCCAATTTACTACCACGTTCTACGTTATGACGCTTCTTGTCAGTGAGCCACTGTTTAAATTAGCCCCTCGGCGCCTTCTTCGGGGTGAGCTAAAGTCCTGAGAGCAGGAAGAGAACCCCAGGGGATACACCTGCCTTCAGGCGTCCATTTGGTGCTCTGGCCGAGGGTTCAGTATTAATCAATGGACAATAATTAAATCAGGTGTCTTTTAACACAGACACACAAAGCAGTGTTATTCATGTATGGATTGGTGAAAATAATGTGCCCACAGTGTCACTGAAACCCAACCTTGTACTTTCCCACGAAATTTAGTATTAACTAATTCAGTTTTGGGGTTACTTATAGACCATGACTTCTGTGAATAAAGAGTCAGCCGTACTTCTTTTTTTTATTCTTTGCAAATATTTCTTTTGTAATTTACCCACTCAACTTACATGGTTTTTGACTGTTCTTTATGCAATTCTGATTTCAAGTACAGCCTTCTTCCTGAAATCTCCAAATACTATACTTGAATGAAGTACACTTACCTTCAGGTGTCTTGACCCAAGCTTCTGCTCGGTTCTTGGTCAGATGTCTCATAAACAATGCAAACTCAACGAGCCTAAATAATATGTTTATCATCAATCTTTCCTTTTGCCTGTTTTCTCTACCTTTAATTCTTTACCTGTATAAACACACATGTAAAGCACTTCTATGGTTATCATTTTGTTTTCTTTAAACAGAAGTTATTACTTTATTACATTACAAGTCCTGTCTTCTCCTAACCATTAATTTTAGCTCCCTGATTTAGTTTCGTTCTGAGGTTCTGCTCATGTTCTGTTTTCTGACCTAGATACTGGTTTCATAAATTATAGCTGTGCATTTTTATGTAAATATGTGTCTTACTCAAAAATGAAAGAAAAACAAAGTTGGATGCAATTACTAAGAGACAGAGAACAAGAGAAACATTCCAGACCCGTGCTGAAAGCTGATGGCATGACATTGGAGCTGGGAGCCGCAGAAGAGGAGGCATTTGGTCGGCAGAGGAAGGGAAGATGCACGACGTGAGAATGGGGGAGACAGGGAAGGTCCAAGGCTTGCTCAGGAGAAGGAAGGAGGTCAGTCTGCCCAGCAAAGGAACATGCGTTGAGGAAGCCTAGGGTACAAGCCTGGGAAAGAAGAGAGGCTTCATCTCAACTTAATAGCATTAAGGTTAGTGCAAAGGAAGGAAAGACATCCCAAGAAATAGAAAAATACTTCTTTTCTAGGAAGTGTCTCAAATTTCCTGGAGCTCGCTAAAAACATGTAATGAAAAAGCATCAGGATGAAATGGAACTCATATGATTTGTTGCAAGTTTTCAGGTCTGAAGTACTATTTCAGTTTTGCAAAGCAATGGGACCTCACAAAGTTGGAAAATTTTCTATTTCTTATTTGCTCATATTAAAAAGAAATCTTGGAAGAATTTACATAATGACATGTGTCATAATAACTTTAAATCATACCACTGTGATGTGAAAACTAAAACAAACAAAGTTGGCAAACACTGCTTATTACCTGACATCATCTCTGAAAATTCTTCTGAAAGTTTTGTGCTTGTGAAAATGAGGGAGGATTAGACTGAGAGTGTTGCTGATGACCAGATAGAGCATAAATACTGTATACTATAATCTGAATAGTTTCTGGAGAATTTAGAGCACTCAGAAATAGCTTGCATATAATCCATGCTTTTGTCACCTGAGACAGGTGATGTGCTATGAATATGGCACCATTTCGGTGTAAAAACTGCCACTTACTGGGGGTATATTTGCAATAAACAGGGCTTTTTCTACATGAAAGCACCTTTAAAGTCCCATTTTTCCCCACATGCAGATGCACTGGGGATCTCATATGTGTTTCTCACAGTTGAATTATTCTATATTGTTTTTACTCATGAAAATTCCAGCGACTCTTCTCCAACCCCTGATGTGATGTTACTCCCAGCAGTTGGTCTGAAACTCTAAACTGCTGCCTGAATTATATTTTGCAGCCACCAAAAAGGTTGTGTCTTAGAGGGAAAATTTACAGATGAATGATAAGTCTAAGATTAACAAAGACCCGTGAGGTGGCTAATTTCCACTCGGAAAACGCCTTGTCTGTTAGAGAGATGTTCTGGATCCGAGTTGTGCGGATAGCTGCATACTTCGTGTGGTTCCCAGGGAGCCTGAGCTGACTTCACTCTCCTTCACACTTCCTGGCCCAAGTCCCCAGCTGTTTGCTCAGCATCCTCACAAATGTTGGTTGAACACATGATGTTTGCAGAATTCAACACATCATGGGCTGTGATTCTTGTCTGCAAGCATCTTTTACTCTATCCTGCAGTACTAAAATAAATGATAATATCAGGGGTGATCAAAATACATAGGACCTATTTAAACAAAAATTATTGCATTGAAAAGCAAACTGTGATTAATCCCCCTGAAAACGCTCCTCCTGTCTTCATACGCACTTGCCCTATCATTTTGCCACTTGGAGAGGATGTCCTGGAAGTCCTCTTTTGTGAGTGTTGTTATGCCATGTGATAAAATATGCAGTCCAGGCTGCTGCTGAGTGCCACCCTCAGAAGGGCAGTCCTACAAAAAATAGCGTGACTTGTCTTTTCCACCCTGTCAGATCTGGTATTAGGTGACTTCTGGCACATTCACAAAGTCAAAATCACCATGAAAGGTAAATGTTTGGAACTGACTCAGGACATTGAGGCAGCCACGACAGTGCAACAAGACACTCGAGAAGGAAGACTGACAGGACTACTTCAGAAAGTGACAAGAATGGTGGGATAAGTGTATTTATAGCAAGGAGGAGTATTTTGAGGGGAATTGATGGCAAGGATCTTTATTCTAATAAATTTTTAAAATGTAAGCATTCACTATATTTTCCAACCATATGTCTTCTAAATGCAATATGGGTATAGCAGCCAATTATTTTTGGAATCAAATAGTGAGTCCATAAGTAATTACATGGCATTTTAGATATTGGTTGTGCAGTGGAGAAAAACATAGCAGATTAAAGGGTTGGAAAGTCACAAGATTAGTGTCATTTCCATAAGACTTTTGGGGAAGTCTCCTCTAGGAGGACATTAAGCTATATTTGCTAGAAGTGAGAAAGCACACAATATCACCGTCTGGAGGAGGAGAATTTTAGGCAGAAGGAACAGCTAAAAGAAATACCCTACAGGAGAAATATATGTATATATACAAATGTATACATAAGTAATATATGCTGTATATTATAGTACATCGTTATACAACAGTATGCATACAACTACAGATATGACATGTATATATATGCACATATATGACTCATACAATATATGTGATCACACTATGCACCATATCTCATGTGTATTTAAAAGTTAACCAGTACCTATATTATTTACTATGTGCCATGCATTATTGTAAGTGATGTATAAGTTCTTAATCCTCTTAACTAAGTGTTCTTAGGCACAGCACTATTGACGTTTTGGGGGGAATCACCCTTTTTACAGGGGTTGTCTTGTGCACTGTGGGATGCCCAGTGGCACTCCTACAGTCTACCCACAGATTCTGATAGGATCTTCCAAGCTGTGACAAGTAGGAGTGTCCCCAGACACTACCAAATATTGTCTAGGGCACACGATTCCCCCCCTTTGAAAGCTACTAATGTAATCCAGTGGACAGAGTAGTGTGTTTTATTATCTCTATCCAGAAAGAAACTCACAGAGAGTAAGAACTCTGGGTACAGTCATGCCTTTAGTGAGTAGAGCTGCGAGTGAAATCCAAGCATGAGAGTCCTGGCAGTCACACTGGTCACTGCCGACAGGGTCCGTTTTCCAGGAATAGTAATAAGGCAGAGCGGTTGCAGGTGGAGCAGTGATTAACACCAGATGAGGAGGTCCAGGAGGAGCATAGCACGAAGTGACTTTGTAGAACTTCAGTTTTCACTCGAAGTTCCATGGGAAGCCACTGCAGGGTCAGATCAGAGGGCGGACAAGATCTGAAAGTGATCAAAGTGGAAGTGGGCTAAGAGTGGGTAAGGGCAGAGCAGAGGGGGCGCTACCCAGTCTGGAGGAGAAACGGCGAAGGTGATGATGGCGGAAAATGCTACTTCCAGAAACAAACCAAAGGGATGGCATTTGCAGATGAGTTTAAGGTTAAGCAAAAGAAAGAAAAATCAGGAAACTCGCCCAGGAGTTTAGCCTGAGATGCAGAAGGACTGGACTTTCTATTCACCGAACAGGAAAGAGTTGGAGGCTCAGATTTCAGGTTGGGCAGAGCTGGGAGCCATGATTCCGTTTGATCTATAACAAGTTTGAGATGGCTGTCAGACATTCACTTGGAAATGTGGATGCATGAGGTTGATATTAAATGATAAAATTGTAAGCATATGGATGGCCTCCATATTCAAAATACCAGTTGATATCACCTGGTATTACTGCGAATATCAAAGAGACAGTCGTGGACCAAGCCCTGAGACATTCCAAACTTCTCCCATCAAGATGATGAAGAGGCAAGAGGAGGTGAAAGGCGCTAAGCTGGATCTTCCAGTTAGGAATGTGGAGAATAATTCATCACACCACCTGAAGAAAGCATTCTGAGCAGAGGGAGTTCCTCACTGCTTTGGATACAGTGCTAGTCTCTAAGGGGAGTCAGAGCTGCCCTTAGACCTGGCAATGCAGGGGAGAGCTTAGCAGGGGACACTTGTGGTGGTGCTAAAGGAAGCGGAAGAGCTGTGTGGAGATATAGGTAACATTTACAAGGAATTTTGCTACAAAGAGGAGTGGAGTGGCAGTTTAAGGGCCATATGCAAGATTTATTTTAGTATCAGGGGAATTACTGCATGTTTATGTTGCTGAGGAGGCACCAACAGTGAGGGCAAAACCTCGTTATGTAGAGGCAATTGTTGGAGGGAGGAATCCCTGCAGGTTAGACGGGATGGGATCAGTGCAGTAGAGAGACTGCAGAAAAGAACAGAGGAAGCTCATAGTATCGGGGAGGAGGCAGGAAATGGTAGATGTGGATGTTGGAGATTGGTGGGTGAAACAAAATAATGAAGGAAATATGTAGAGATTCTACTCGAAGTCTTTTTTCTTTTCAGAGAAGTAGGAAGCAAGAGCATTAATTGATTGTAGAGGGAGAAGAGGATGATGGAAATTTAAAGGGAAAAGGAAGTTGTGGAATAATTGTCTATGAATCTGGGAGAGAAAATGAAATCAATAACATTTCTGGAGAGAAGTAAGGGTTCTTTCTAGGATCAAATTATTATTAAAAAAAAAAAAAAAGAAAAGGAAAGGAAAGCCCTCACCAGTGATGTGGGTTTTTCTCCAGCCCAATTCATCCATATGGAGATAGGTCTGGATTAGACAAAATGGGACATTAAGGGCACTTTTGATTCAGTCAGATGCCTACTGAACAAGGGAGAACTTATAACTACAGGCATGGACCAGTGACGGGAGTCAGGGAGTGTGAGAGAGACACAGTCAGACTGGGGACCCAATCTGAAGTGTGAACCCTCAAGAGTCCTGTGAGGAAAATGATCTGGGAGCTTAGGAGGTAGAAGCTGGAGCTTGTGGAGGGTTCGCTGCAGGGAGTGACCACAGAGACACTGCATAACTGGGACAACAGTCTACATGAACATTTCTGTGGGCAGTGGAATGTGGCAGGGATATTGAAGGTAATAGCAGCCAACCAGGTCCTAGTAACTTCTGAGGCAGATAGAACGAGACTGCTGGAAATCTACCTCTCTTAACTATTAGCTCCACAGCGCTATCACCTTTATGCATGTGAGTACAGATAATTAAATTCAAAGAACCAGAAAATTTCCAAGTATGCAGTTACTCTACAAGCAGAGTTGGAAAATGTTAGCACATCATTCGGACTTTTTAAAAAGACACAACATTATAGGCACTGGTGACTCTACCTGTTGTAGTCAGGGGTTGCAAGGAGAACAATTAGAGTCCAGACTTGAAGTTTATAATATTATTTTTATGATGGTCACCCAGAATTAATACAAGAAAATGCAGGAAATCTATCCACATCACTAAAGACATAGAATATTTATCCAAGGGCCTGAATCCCAAGCAATGTCCCACATGAGTCCAGATGAAGATCCAGAGCTCATGACAATGCCTCCCACAAGTCCAACTGGAAGTCTAAAGCCCACAAGAAGGACTCATGCCAGTCTGTTTTACAGATCCATGCTGGGAAGGCCTAAAGGTCAGCAGTGGAAACTAGAAAGTCTATGCCAGCATGATGAAGGAGCTGTGCTGATAGCTTGAGGGTTCTGTGCTGGAGCCAAGAAGTCACACTCACAACAAAGACCAGGGCTGTCCTGAAAAGCACCACAGCCATCCTCAGCGACACAGAGGCCTGAGCTCCTTCGATGATAAGCACAGTCGAGTACATGCCAGGAAGCCAGCGTGATGAGTTCATCCTGGAGACCAAGCAGCACATGTCTTCCTCTCCAGAGCCAGGAAGCAATGCTCGATGTGAAGACCAGAGGTTCTCCAGGAGAACCAACGGCCCAAACAGCAACATGTAGGAGAAGCCACAACACCTCAACGCACTAACACACTAACATGATAGCTTCTCCTTCTCCACATCTCTATTTATGCTGGCAACATTCCTCAGGTGGAACATCTATGCTCAGAACCCTGCTGAATTATAATTCAGCTGGCATTAAGTTGGCCACCAGTTTTTAATCCATAACACCACCCCTAACCACCTTTCCAGATTTGTTTTGTTTTTTGTTCTGTTTTGTTTTGTTTGGTTTGGTTTGGTCTGGTCTGGTCTGGTCTGATTTGTTCTGGTCTGGTCTGGTTTGTTCTGGTCTGGTCTGGTCTGATCTGGTCTGGTCTGGTATCAGGAGTCTAACTCATGAACTCACGCTTTCCAGGCACGCGCTGTGCCATTGAGTATATCCCTGACCCTCCAACTCATTTCAGAAAATTCTTCCTCCATTCCCTTCCTCGAAGGTGGCATGCATCAAAATCTCTGTGTCTATATCTCTATATCTATTTCTATATAGCTAAGTAGATATATAGATATCAAAATCACCGTCTATAATAAATAAATAAATAAATAAATAAATAAATGTTTTAATGCTTCAACCGTCACCCAGTATTTATCAGTGTGATATAGGACCATACAGGTAGATGTATTTCATTATTTTTGGTAGTGTAATTAGTTTTTAACTGAACATCATATGCTACACCGGAGTGTTTATTTCTGTGACTTAGTGTACACTGGGGTGGGTGTGCCATTAGGTAATAGCTACAAGCCTGCAGCCCACATCAGTGCTTGCAGTCTCTGTGAACACAAGGATTTTTGTGGTAAACATTTGGAAGCTGAATGTCGGCATTACAAGAGCTGAACATTTCTGACTGATTAGATAAGGCCAAGCTGGACTCCAAAATGGTTTGCTCGTTTATACTTTAACCTGATGAATATCATCTTACCATTTCCCACGTTCCATGCCAAAATTTAAAATTTCTAGACCTTTATATTTTTTCAACCTGATGCATGTGATAAGGAAATATTCAATGAGATAACTGAGAACTTTTGGTAATGAATAAAGATGTCTTTTTCTTTAGTTTTCAAAGTGAAACTCAAGTCGTGCTAAAGAATCAAAACCCACATTAGCTAAAACTTTAGGGCTCCTTGCTAAATGAACAGAAAAAGTTGTATAACTTATAACAAATATATGAAAAAATCAAGGTAAATATAGAATTATTTACCTTTTCAAAGTATTCAGTAACAGGTATGGGATAAGGAAGTCTTCATCAGAGCAAGAACTGAAAGAGTTTTCCATCAACCATCAACCTCTAAGATTGACTTAGGGAAGCCAAGCAAGTCTGCAGAAAGGTTTGAGAATCGAGGAAGAATGGAGAGCCAATAGATTGCTAAACATGTGGGTAACTAAGAAAATATTAACTGAGTAAAACAGTCATTTATAGTATTTAACTTGGGGATTACAAATTAATGTAACCTTCACCTTTTAACATTACCTTTCTCCAATGAAGAGATATGCTAAATAAGATACATGATGTTGCTGCTAATGTATTTTTCTACAGGAAACTTCTTCATGTAGGAGCATACTGTAATGTAATGCGAAAAAGCATAGTAAATACATAAACCACTAACATAGCAGCTTATTAGCAAGTGTTGTGTGCTACACACAGCTGTATGTGCTGCACTTTTCTAGAACTAGCAACACAAGCTTATTTATTTACTACCATTTACATGAAGAATGTGTTTTCCTAAGGCGGTAAGACAGCTATGACCTGGGTAGATGTAATAGCCAGCTTTTCCAGTGCTAGAGGGAAAAAACCCTGACAATTTAAAGGCGATTTATTTTGACTCACGGTTCAGAAGTTTCAGTCTGTGGTAGCCTGACTCCAAGGCAGAAATCAGCTGCAAGGAGAAAGTGCCTGGCAGAGGACGGATGGCTGCTCAGCCCTCGGCAGCCAGGAGGAAGCAGAGAGCAGTGAGAGCCAGAGAGCAAGGGGAGGCCAGAGTCAGCCTCCAGGGAGAAGCTCCGCCTCCCCCAGTGGCCAGTCCAGTTATAAATTCATCGGTGGATTAATCTACTGAAGATTTCAGTGCCCTCGTAATCCAATAGCTTTTCCAAAGCCCTGTCTGCAAGCATGAGGTTTTTGGACACCATTTTGGATAGGTAATAGGAATTTTCAGTTACCTCTACTTTTAATTTATCATTATCATTGACTGATAGATTGACTGCATACAGGCTAAGCTGAGTTTTATTTTTACTTGGTATTTTGAAGATTTGCTCTGCTTTCTTCCCAGCCAAATCAGCTTAGACGTGGCTTAAGCCTGAGTATATGTGTACACACTGTCCTTAGTGGATGGAAGCTTCATTACCATTTCTCTGGGAAAATGGGGGATTTTTTTCAATACTTTTTCACAGGAAACTGAGTCCTTTGAGAGTCTAGGGTTTGTGCATCTTTGCTGGTAACAGCATCTTATCCTGGGGACCTGGGGCAGTACGTCTGTCTTCCTATGGGCAGGCTTGTTTACAGCCCGCAGCTCGCGGGCTTAGGGCCAAGCCTGTCCCACATGTGGATCACCCAGAGGGTTTCTGCCTACTTTGTTTGGTTTTTGGTTCTTCTCATTCCTGGAGATTTATTTCCTTCCTTTTGGATTTAGCAATAGATTTAGAAAAAAAAATTTTTATGCCCCATTTTGTTTGCTCCCCACTTCTTTATTCAGTAATGATGTAAGGTAGATACTCTGAATCCCTCGCCTCGTATGCTCGGTGTTTTCCTCTTTTGTGGGATAAAACTACATTTCACAGAGTTATCTATTAATTCACCCCTTTATGGTTAAATTATTTCATGCCATATCACTGGGTCCCGTACCCTAGCGCATTGCTCAGCATATACTAGGAAATCTATTAATGTTGATCAAATGAATGAAACTCTTTAGGTTTCACTGATATAAAAAGATACATTTGGGTATCTTTTTACTAACTCAGACAGAACAGAAAGCTTGGATTCATTATGTATTTATATTGCCTTATAGAAACAGTGGGTTTGCTCATGGCGTGGAATTTAGAGACAGGGTTTCCTCCTACTGGTCAGCCTGCTTCTGTTTCACCCGGTATTTCATAAGCAAGCTGTGGCCTTCTCACCAATCTATAGGCTGTGTGCTTTCTTCCTCCAAGCGTTTGGTCTATTTTAATCTCTTAAAGGCTAACATTGCGAAGTTCAAAGATCCAATTGCCATATATAGACATTTCATAAATTAATGAATTTTACTATGAAAATTAACTCTTTTCTGAAAAGTAGAAAGTGACATAGGTTCTATAAAAATGATAAAAGAGAAACCCATTGATAATTTCCACACTCTGTATGCAAATCAGCACATCTATTTTAAATAGCAATATGAAAAATAACTTTATTTATAGATTTCTATAGTCACACATGGCGTCTCTGTGTGTGTACACACTTGAAACATATTCACAGAGATCATCAGGACAATAAAAACTGGTCATTAAAATTCAAGTGTAATAAACACTGAGCATTAAGTTCCCAGCAATTTTGTCACCACTCAGGGACCCCATTTAAAGAGATGGTGAAAGCATTCTCAGGCTCTTAGTATCTATCACAAATGAACAATCAAATCAGCTCTGATTTGAGCACTGTCACCTGGATTACATTTATCTATTGCATGGCGGTGCCAAGTTAGCAGGGCTCAGAGATGAGTCACAGCACTGATTGTCAACCTGACAACCTGGAAGATGAAGAGCATCTCTTTATCTCTGCCTTCTCAGCAGCATGTGTCAGGATTTTTGAGCTGCTACATGCTTCAACATTTTCTATCTCTCTAATACATGATAGTGTCCAGTGTTGGCACCTAGCAGATCCTTGCAACTCCAAACCGACCTTGTGATTCTCAAATAGCTGTCCAGTGGCCTTGTGATTGACCAGGTAAAAATTTTCGATCACAACCACGTTTTCCAGCCATAATTAAGAGGCAATGATACTATATAATGACATATAAAAATTCTACATAGCGTGTTATGCAGTATGGAGGAAAGGAACAATATAAGAAACCCAGTTTATATCCCCCAGATGGCAATGTTATGACCTCAGACACAATACTCTGAATGGTATCATCTCTGTGATGTACAATGTACAGTAAGTGATTTTTGTACCCTCATGAGAGCATTCTAAGTTTTAAAGTAATGCAATGAACTTAGTAGCTAGTATTATCAATACAATTATATAAAATAATGTCTGAGATATAATCTCTGTTTTTAGGTGGTTAGATTGAAGTAGTTATAATTTTACATTACCCTATACATGATCTAACCAGACCTTTAGGGGCCCTTGGTAAATTCGTGTCCTCTTCTGTTTCTAGTCAGTGTGTCCATAGGGACATTCAGTTTAAAGAATTTAAACCCAATATTAATTCTCTATAAAAATGATAGTTGGTCCACATTACAATGTAGCAATAAAATGAAGATGCTGAGAAACTCTCATAGGATAGAAAGGTGACAGGAATTTAATAATGTCACATGGGAAATCTCCTTGGATTGCATGACTGGGGATTCAATCAGGACTCAAAGGAGGGAAGTCAGCTTACTCACTGAGATGTCTGAAAATCACTTCTAAGTGCCACTTTGGGGGGGGGGTAAATTTAAGTTAGATACAGTAAGATGAAGTATGTGCTTCTAGGTATAGAAAGCGGAGAATAGAAGGCTATGATCTCTAACTACGGTCACAAAGTAAAATGTAGTAAGTCGCACTACTGGGGATGAAAGCAGTAAAGTCAGGCAGCACCAGCTGAAAAGAGGGTTAGGGTGACTTAGATTTGACCTGGATCCCCAAGGTTCCAAGTGTTGAGAGGTGGGGTTTTGGAAGGGGAGTGGACCATGGCAGTGCTATATTCACGAACGGCACTACCCTTCGGGGAAGGAGACTGGGAAGAGGTGACTCACTGAGAGCGTGACTTGGAAGGTGCATTCTTGAGCCTGGCTTCTCTTTGCCTTCTGGAGGCTATGCCAGCTCACCCCGGCACGCTCTTCTCTCTCAGGGCCAGATAACCACAGACTAAACTCTGAAACTGTGAACCAAAGCAAACCTCTCCTCTACACTGTGGGTACTGGGTATTTTGCCCTAGTGACAGGAAAGTGACTAACACAATGCGAAAAAACAAAATTTCAACAAGTTGGTTTTTAAGTATTTGATCAGCTTTTGGGTTGAACAGCGTCCCAGTCATAATGTAGAGGGAGCCCTAAAAGGGGAATGGTGGGGGTCAACTTTATGGGAGGAAAGGGCTGAAGGACCTGGAAGAAACTCCCTGGTCCCTCGAGATCCCTCAAGTGCAGGGCCCCTTCTGCTCAGCTGTTGTGTTATCTCCTGTTGTTCAGAAAACGGACCCGTTTCCTCTTTCAGTTTGATTATGTGGCATCTAGTGAAAGTCAGTTCATCCTGGCTAGAAGCAGTCTGTTGGCCTGAAGTCAGGAATTCAGCTCCAAACAGTAGCTTCCTGTAATTTTTATTGGACAAGACTAACCTTAGAGCTTCATTTTGAGCCCTGAATCAATTCAAAATGAAACAAACCCTTACATATGCAGTATAGCCCAAACCCAAGCTGCAAGCTGACTCTGGTGTCCACGTGATGCGTAGAGTTGGAGATTAAGATCTAAACATTCATGGCGAATGATTTACAAACTAACTCCTTTGCATAGCGCAGAACAATGTTAGAGATTGACAGCACATTACATGTAATTTTCAAATAATTCAGTGAAAAAAGAAAAAAGTTAAAAAATAAGGAAAACTACTGGTTAGAGATAAGGTACTCAATGTACAGAATGAGAATTTTAAAATGAGAAGAAATATTGAAGGGAAAAAGAATAGCCAAAGATTCCACAGAAAGAATTTTCCCCAGCAAAAACCTAATTAGTTTAAAAGGACTCACTGAATGGCAGGTGAAATTAATAAACACAACACATTACTATGTGAATTTTCATGACTTTTTCTGAATTAATATTAAAGACAAAAATTCTATGCATATCTAAGCAAAAGAAAGAAATTAATAAAGGAAAAAAATGAGATTGAAAGTAGACTTCCACGCAATTCAAAAGGTCAGAAAACAATGTGAAATATCCATGAAGTTTCATTATAAATATTATTCCAGGAATGTTCAATACCCAGTAAATTGATCAGTAATATGTAAGGGAAACAAAAAATCTCAGATTCTGCAAAGACCAAGAAGAGTAAGATATAAAATTCCTGAAAAAGAAGTTAAGATTATAAGCAATGAAAAATTGAAATAAGGTTTTAAAAACAAATAAGGTGGAAAACATGGCTTTAATATACAACATAATAATAAATGTAAAGAACCTTAGATATGAAAATTATTGGCCAATACAGTTGAAAATATGTATTTTTCAATATCAAATTTTGAAATTATATATAATGTATATACACACATATGCATAAAAATGCAATACTTAATATTTGGACCATCTCACCACTAAGCAATTGCAGGAAGAAGAGGATTAGCATAAATATGATTACTGCTTTTTGTTCATTTGGGAAAGAAAAATGGAACCCAAGCTGGAAATGCAGTGACCTGACTAGAAAGGGTTCTGCCCGCCTGGCACAGCATCCTTCCGTTCTGCCCTGCCAGGGACCATCACCAGATATCACATGGTTCCTGAATGGGGCTTCATCTGAACTCTGGTTAATCTGAATATTAACTGGAGAAACGAAATGATAGAATGTTACTAGAGTTTTGTTTTGATAGATAACCAGTGACCCTAGGGCCCACATTATTCTTATGAATTTTCTTGGCATTATATACCCTTCTTACAAGTCAGACACACAAGTAAAACTAACCAGAAAGATTCAGAATGAAGCCTGTTAGTCTTCTAGAGCTTCAGGAACACGTTCCTCAAATCGAGGTGGCTGACACAACAGGCATGTATTTGTTTCACAGTTTGGAAGGTGAATGTCCCAGTTCAGAGTGCTGGTGGCTTAGTCCTTTATCAGCGGCGAAGTAGAGTCTGTTCCCTATCTTTTCCTTAGGCCCTGGTGATTCCTTTGCAGTCTTTGGGTTTGGCGTGCAGACCCTGAAGTCTGCCTTCCTGTCACAGGGCAGCCTTTCTGTGTGCACAGCTCTGGGTCTGAGTGTCCCCTTTCCACGTGGACACCAACCAAGACCCATCCTAAGCCAGCATGCACGCGTTTTCACTAAGCTGTGGAAGAGCCGTATTTCTACTGAGGTCCTAGTCTGCGATCCTGTGGTTAAGATTTCAACGTATTAATTTGGACCAGGGGCACCTGGAATTCAGAACAAAGGAGCAGACAAAATTGTCTGGAAAACGCGAAAGGAGCCCGAGGCTGCCAATATTCACACCAGGCACAGCAAACTCTGAGGCAGAGAGGTGCTAAATAAAAAGACAGTGCAAAATGACACTCTCATAGTAGTGAAAGTGCATATATTATGTAATCAGATAGAAATAATATAAACCCAAAGTATTATAAATACATGAAAAGAGCAATTGCAGCACTACAGTAACTTTAACACACTTTGCTACTCTTTGATAAACCACACAGACCAAATACGAATTAATAAATTTGACTCAGTAGTTTATATTGAACTTGTGTTTTTCAGAACATACGCATCCTTTTAACTTGCTTGTAAAATATTCATAAAAAGTAATAACAGGCTAGGCCCGAAAAGAAAGGTCTAATTTATTCAAATTATAAATTTGTAGAGTTTGTGATCTGACCACAGCTGAATAATACTGGAAATTGATAAGAAGATGATAGCCACTCTTAATTTTGAGATTTCTTTATTTTACTTTATTATTTGTGTGTGTGTGTGTGTGTGTGTGTGTGTGTGTGTATGGTACGGAGGGTCAGACCCAGGTCCTCGTGGATGCAAGGAAGATCTCTACCACTGAGCCACGCCTTCAGCCCGACTTTGAGACTTAATGACTGCTTGAGTGATGAAAATAGAAATAGATAACTGCTAATGATTCAGAATATAATTTTAATGAGATTTTTGATGAGCAACATGTGAGATAAGGTAAACTGTCTCAAGTAAAAGGAAATAAAATGTGTAAGTCCATCCAAAAATAACTACTGAAATATAAGAAGATAGAAATTGAGAATTTATATAATAAATAAATGAGAAAGACCAAAACATAAAATTAATTTTTCTCTTTTTTAAATTTTAAAAATTTATTTACTTATTTATTTTTGGGGGTATCAGGGATTGAACTCACTACCTCACACTTGCCAGGCAGGTGCTTATGCCACTGAGCTAAATCTCTGGCCCTCAAATTTTAAAATTTAATGTGATACATATTAATGAAGAAAATATTGATGAAGAACATATTAAAAGCACTCTTCTTATGTGTATGAAAAAATAAAATAAAATTTCATATTTAGGGAATACAATAGGGAGAACAAAGATTCTTTACAAAGAAGCAGATAGTAACACAAAAACCTATTTTCAAGGAACTAAGAAAAAATAGTAACATAAAAGAAACAAATTAGCATATATATTAAAATATTTTTGAAACAATGGAATAGATAATTTGGGGACTTTTTTGAATGTTGTTCTAAATCCTATTTAGCTATCTTCTATTTGCATAAGTTTCTCACATAAGTGAAATGATGTGCTATTTAAATTGGTTGTCTGATTTATTTCACTTAAAATTATGTTCTCAACTTGCATCCATTTGCCTATAATGCCTCAAGTTTCTCTTCCTTTATGGCAGAGTAGTATTCCATTGTTTATATATATATTAACTTTTCTTTATCCATTAACCTATTTATGGGCATTTTTAAAAATAAATAAGATAAAATTCTTTAATATGATTCAGTAAAAATAGAATTCTAGAAATTGAATAAGAAAAGGAACAAAATTCAAATGTAGAATATTAAGAAGAAGAAAGATATAATCTGAGATAGAAAGACAATTAAAATTAGTATAGCATGTAATATTTATACTAATTAAATAGAAAATATTGTGTAGGTAGATTACTTTTCCAGGAAACAGATAATAAAATAGCAACTAAATTTGGAACGGTATGACATGCTGACATTAGTTAAAAGAAGCATTTTCTATGTGGATTAGTTTCCAGGAAACAAAAATTATCAAAATTAATTCACAATGAGGCAAATTCCTGCAGAACCAATTACTATAAAAGCATTGTTCAAACATTTACTCCACCTATGTTTCTGGACCCAGACAAAAAGTCTTCAAAATCTATAAAAGGCAGATGTAGATTTAGACTATTCTGGAGTACACACACAGACACATAAAGAAATTATCTGTCCATTTTGTAAGAATAGTGTAAGGCCAACACCAAATCCTGAAAAATATGCTAACAAAAAGGAAAAATCACAGACCTGTTTTACTTACACTTAAAGATGCAAATATCATAGAAATCATCAACAAACCAATCTCATAGTAAACTACAGAATAACACAGTAATGCAAATACTAAAAGTTAAAAAATAGCTTAAAGCAAGAACCATTACTAATATTGGTTTCATGATGAGGTCAGAGGGGAAATATTTTATTGATAAGAGCTGCAAAGATTATAATTGAAAAAATTATAATTCATTCTGACTAAAAATTTCATAGCAAATTTAAAATAATAGAGACTTCAACCTAATAAAGAATACCTCCTGGGCCAAAATATGACTGTATTTAATGAAAACTTTCAAATATTTAGGTAAAGTAAACAAATATATATGGTTTTATTGCTCTTGAATATGTACTCTGTTCCATTAGAAGAAAAGTGCATAAATGTTTATAAAGAAGGATCCTAAATTATTATTGCTTGAAGATAATAGAATCAAGAAGATAATTAGAATCAATAAAAGTATAGGAAAGTGGTTGATTATAAAATAAATATATGAAAGTCAGTGACTTTCCAATATTTCACAGTCTGAAAATCTGATGAAAAGAATGCCTCCATGTGCAGTACTGTACATGTTAATAATTTTCCAGTGTATAGTCTATACTCGGGCTGTAGGAACTTCACAAAAGAGGATTTGCATAAATGGAGATCTATAGTATACTATTTGATGGAATGTTTAATGTAAAGATATTGATTCCTCAAAGTAATATTTCTCTAAATTAACAAAATTATTGTAATGCTCCCTTGAGGGACTAATTGTTTGGAAATGCATTGAAACTTTGGGAGAGATAACCCCTGAGAGTTTACCCTCTGAATAACAAGTAAGTATAAAGCTGAACTAATCCGCATCATGAAAAAGAAAAGTGGAAGACAGTTAAAATCCCATAAAGTTAAATCTTTTCTTAATAACAAGCCAAATTAATTTAGATATATAATGAAATACAAATAATAAAACTGTTAAAAAGACTCAAAAATAAGTGACTATTTACATTTTCTTGGGGGAAAGGAAATATTTTCTATTCATAACAAATTTTAAGCAATATAAAGAAAATATTACTAGGTTTTCAAAAAATTAAATAAAATGCCAAAATTCTTACATATCAAAAATGCCAGAAACATAACTTGTAGCTGAAACAGAAATTAGAAAAATGTTTATATGTCATATATTCATTCCTCTCAATAACTAAGAAGAAAAAGATTTATGAAACTTATGCACCTTAAAAGGTTCCAAGTAAACAGGAAAGAACATTTTCACTTGAAAAAAATAAAAATAAATGTTGATTCTGTGATGATCAAACTGGACAAAATTTTAAAGTGATAAACCTAATGGTAATTGGTGAAAGCTGAAATGATCCACATATTTATGGTTTTGATGGAAGAATAAATTGGTTAAATTTCTGGAGAGCTATTAGGTTAGTTTTAATTATGTTGTGAACCAAACATTGTATTTCAAAAACTATTCCCCCTCAAAATATCTGTGGATATGTATACATATAAAATTAAGACCTGTTCATTTCAATATGCTATGGTCTATAATACTAAGAAACTAGACAGATTGATTGTCCTAAAACTAGAAATTGGCTAAAAAATTGCAGAAGAATCACAGAAAGAATTTAAAATGTCATGAGTACTAAATCACGGGAAATTGTCACCTTCGTTAATAGAAAAGTCAATTACAAAGGAACATGTATAGTATTCATCTGTTTCTGGAAGAACACAACATAAAATATTGAAGTACTATTCTAGTGTGCATATTTTAAAATTTAGTACAAGATAAGAGCATTGCTCTTAGAATAAGAAAGAAGTCACGATTCACATGAAAATATGAAGCAATGAGAGAAAATAGTGTGCACATAAAAGCTGCCCCCAACATGTTTGAGCACAGATGAAAGATTTGTGCTCAGTGTGAAGCTCTCACCACCCTGCACAGCTGTGGCTGAGCTTCCCACATCGGTTAACATCTCAGCATAGTGGACTGCAGACTGAAATGGTATTTACCTTGCAATGGGACTGGGCGTCAGGTAAGATATGTATGAACCTCTGATCTTCTCATGAGATGATTTCAGAAGCCACATTCTGCTCTATGCTCTAAGATATTTGGGAAATGTGGGACATTATTCTGATTTAGTTTTTAATTTAAGAAAAAAGAATGAATGTGAGAAAACACAAATAACATCTGAAAGACTATTTCTAAAAGTGTAAGGTGAAGATTTTAGGGAGAAAATCTACCTATGAATAAGAAAAGTTAGCATAATTCTGGGGGAGAGGAAGTTTCTTTACATGGAGACACTCTGCTCTTTCAATGGAGAATTCACTCCCCATTTAAGCTAATCCTTGGCAGGATGCACAGTGAGGTATGGGAAAAGCAGAGAACCCAAAGTTCATCATACCAAAGTAATTGTATTCTTTTAAATAGATGACAGGCAAAGCATTGAGTGTTAATAATAACTGATATCACTGAATCCAAATAATGTATCAATGGGAATTTTATTTCCAACATTTGCCATGTTAATCATCTGAAAGATATAAATAAACAGGACAGAGGGCTTAGTATCACTGTCAAAAAGCTTAGAAAAACACAGTAAAGAAAGATAATCAGTTCATTACTGGGATTAAGTACGCATCCACTATACCAGCTGGAATTATAGCAGGAATGAAAGCTGAGTGCTTGACACTGGAATATAGAGAAAAAGCTACCTTTTTAGAAACAGTTCTGAGGAAAATGTGGATTTAGAAACTGAAAAACAAAACTGTGTTTTGGGTGACATGTCTTGTGTCACTTCAGTAAAACAGAATTGAACATCCTGCTTTGTAATGGTGGTAGATTATTTTTAAAATTGATTGATTATAAGATTAAAAATCTGAAAATCCTTTAAGACATGAATACAGCATGCCCAGCAACCTCCAAGTGGCTAGCAGGGGTCTACGTTCAGTCCCAGGAGCCGAACATGCATGAGTGGAGTCCCAGTGCACGGGGGAAGCTTTGAAATGTCTCTCCCAGTCAGTAAGACCATGCCCAGCATCCCAAATCACCAGAGGACTGAGGATGCAGGGGATGTCCCCACAGGCCTAACAAGGCCACCCACAGCAACCTTCAAGCAGCTAGTAGTTGCCTGCAGTCTGCCCTGGGAGCCAAAAGTGGGCCATGTGATTCCCAGCACAAAGGGGAAGCTTTGCAACATCCCTTGAAACCAGGAAATATAGGAAAATGACAAAATGAAAGAGCAAAATGCAATCTCAAACTTCCAGCCCAACCCAAGCAAGCCTAGGAGACATGGGTACAGAAGAAAATACAAGCCATACACCTGAAATTCCTGAAATAATAACAACACAAGTAAAGAAACAACTCTGGGAAGCTATAAAAGAACTCAGATCAGAAATAATTTCCCAGGTAAAAGAAGAAATGATAAATGTAATGAAAGAAATGCTGAACCCATCTAAAGAAGACATAGTTAAAAAATTAGAGGAACAATGCAAAAAGATGGAAACCCTGAATGAACAATATAAGAAACAAATGGAATGCATGAAGCAGGTTCAAAGAGATACACAGGGAATCAAAAATTCCATCAAAAGTTGGCAAAACTGCCTCAGAGAAAATGAAGATAGAATTTCAGACCTCAAAGACAAGATTGCAGCTAGCGAACAGGAAAGGAAAGACCTTTTAAAAATAATAAGGAATCAGGAAATAACAATTCAACAGCTGCAAGATGCAAGGAAAAACAATACAATATTCATAGATATAAACAAAAAAAGGTGACAACACAAAAGATGTCAGCTATTACAGAAGTAATAGCTGAAAATTTCCCAAACATGAGAATGAAAACTGACATATACATCAGTGAAGCATACAGAACTCCAAATAATCATAACCAAAATAAAACTACACCCAGACGTATAATAGTCAACATCCCAGAAATCCAATATAAGAACAGAATATTAAAAGCTACTAGAGAGAAGAGACAGATCACCTATAAAGGAAAGCCTATCAGAATCACAGCAGACTTCTCAACACAAACAATGAAGTCAAGAAAAGCATGCAGTGAAGTATTTCAGATCCTAAAGGAAAACAACTTCCAACCCAGACTGATGTACTCTGCAAAACTGTCCTTCAAAATGGATGGAGAAATAAGATACTTCCATGACAAAGAATAGCTGAAGAAGTTCATAACCACCAAACCTACCCTGCAGGGAATACTGAAAGACATTCTAGATAAACATAGAAAAAAACCACTGAGCAAGACAAACAAACAGAGTGGAAAGGTAAAGAATCAACAGCAGAAAGATAACATGTCAAAAATAAACCAATATATATCAGTTATAACCATTAATGTAAATGGCCTCAAGTCACCAATTAAAAGAAACAGACTGGCAGAATGGATCAAGAAACAACACCCAACCCTATGCTGTCTATAAGAAACCCATCTAACCCAAAAGGAAACTCATAGACTGAAAGTCAAAGGGTGGAAAACAATACTTCATGCAACCAGATCACCTAAAAAAGCAGGGTAGCTATTCTGTTTGCAGACAATGTGAACCTCAAACCAAGAATGATTCAAAGAGATAAAGAAGGTCACTACTTACTAGTTAGAGAAAACTTTAGGAGGAAGAGATAACAATGTTAAATAGATATGCACCAAATTCAGGAGCACCCAGCTATACAAAACAAATATTAAGAGAAATGAAAAATCAAATAGGTAATAACACAATTGTAACAGGAGATCTTAGCATGCCATTGACAAAAAGAGACAGATCAACTAGACAGAAAATCAGCAAAGAAATAACAGAACTGAATCACACCTGTGAACAAATGGACTCGAGAGACATATACAGTGTTTCACACAACAACATCAGAATATACATTCTTCTCAGCAGCACTGGAACATTCTCTAAAATAGACCATATACTAGCCCACAGAACATGCTTAAGTAAATGTAAAAGAATTGAAATTATCCTATGTATGTTATCAGATCATAGTGCCATGAAACTAGAAAATAACAACAAAAAAAACTACAAAAAACCCACAAAAACAAGGAAATTGAATAATACACTCCTGAGCAATCAGTGTGTCACAGAGGAAATTAAAGAAGAAGTTAAACAATATTTACACGCAAATGAAAATACAAAAACATCTTACCAGAACCCATGGGACACAATGAAAACAGTCCTCAGAGGAAAATTTACTGCAGTAATTCCTACATCAGGAAAACAGAACAAACACAAATAAACAACCTGATGCTACACCTCAAACATCTAGAAAAAGAAGAGCAAGTCAAGCCCAATGCCAAAAGAAGGGAGGAAATTATAAAGATCAGAGCAGAAATCAATGCAATAGATACTAAGAAAACAATACAAAGAATCAGTGAATCAAAGAGTTGGTTCTTTGAAAGAATAAATAAAATTGATAAACTCTTAGCCAACCTTATTTAAAAAAAGAGAAAAAAAAACTGAAATTCATGCAATAAGGAATGAAAAGGGTGAAAGCACTACAGACCCTGTGGAAATACAGAAGATTATCAATGATTATTTTGAAAACTTCTACTCTCATAGGCTTGATAACACAGAAGAAATGGACAGATTCTTAGAAACATATGAATTACCAAACTGGGTCAAGAAGATGTAAAACTGCTGAATAACCCAACTTCAATAAACAAAATTGAAAATGTAATTAAATCCTTACCAACAAAGAAGAGCCCAGGTCCAGATGGACTCACTGTGGAATTCTACAAGAAATTCAAAGAAGATTTAATGTTGACACTCCTCAAACTCTTCAATGAAATTGGAAGGGAAAGAATTCACCCTAACTCATTCTTGGAAGCCTGGAAGCAAATATTACTCGAATTCAAAAACCTGAGAAACACCCAATCCAAAAAGAGAAATAAAGTCCAATCTCCCTAATGAACATATATGCAAAAATTCTCAATAAAATACTGGCAAATAGAATGCAGCAAATCATCAAGAAGATTATACACCATGACCAAATGGGATTCATCCCAGGAATGCAGGGATGGTTCAACATATGCATATAAATAAATGTAATTCATCATATTAATAAAGCCAAAAATCTGAATCACATGATTATTTCTATAAATGCAGAAAAAGCTTTTGATAAGGGCCAACACTTATTCATGATAAGAACCTTACAGAAAATCGGAATAGATAGTCTTTACCTCAATATGATAAAGGCCATTTATGACAAACTAACAGCCAGTATGATATTAAATGACCAAAAACTGAAAGCCTTTACCTTAAAATCAGGAACAAGTCAAGGATGTCCATTATCAACACTCCTATTCAATATAGTGCTGGAAATACTAATCAGAGCAATTAGATAAGAGAAAATAAAAGGTGCAAAGATAGGAAAAGAAGTTAAATTATCATTATTTGCAGATGACATGATACTCTACATAGAAGACCCTTAAAACTCCAATGAAAGGCTCCTAGGTATAATAAATAAATTCAGTAGTGTAGCTGGATACAAAGTCAACACTCAAAAATCAATAGCATTCCTATACACTAACAACAAAATCACTGAGAGAGAAATAAGAGAAGCCACACCCTTCACACTAGCATCCAAAAAAATGAAATACTTAGGAATCAATTTAACAAAAGAAGCAAAAGATCTATTCAGGAAAAATTATGATACCATGAGAAAAGAAATCGAAGAGGAGCTTAGAAAATGGAAAGATACCCCTTGTTCATGAATAGGAAGAATAAACACTGTGAAAATGGCCATTCTCCAAAATTGTTACACAGATTTAATACAATCTCAATCAAAATACCACTAACATACCTCACAGATCTAGAGAAATTACTCCTAAAATTCATCTGGAACCAGAAGAGACCTAGAATATCAAAGGCAATTCTAAGCAACAAAGGCAAGGCAGAAGGCATCATAATCCCTGACTTGAAGTTATACTACAAAGCTACTGCAATAAAATCAGCATGGTACTGGAATAAAAACAGACCTGAAGATCAATGGAATAGATTAGAAGATATAACTACAACTACAAACACATTCAGCCATCTTGTCTTTGATAAAGGGGCCAAACACATTCACTGGAAGAAAGATAGTCTCTTCAATAAATGGTGCTGGAAAAATTGGCTCTCCATGTGCCAAAAACTAAAACTAGATCCATGCCTATCACCACGTACTAAAGTCTAAATGGATCAAAGATCTAAATATTAAAACAGAAACACTAACTAAGTCTGTTGGAAGACAAATTAGGTAGAAATCTTGAAGACATAGGGGTAGGTAGAGAATTCATGAACAAGAATCAAGCTGCATAGGAAATACTTCCCAGAATCAATAACTGGGATCACGTCTTATTAAAGAGTTTATGCATGTTGAAAGAAATTTCCAGCAGAGTGAAAAGAAAACCCACAAACTGGGAAAAAATCTTAGTGAACTGTTCCTCAGACAAAGGACTTCTGTCCAGAACATATAAAGAATTTTTAAAAAAATCAGAACCCAGAAATTCAAAGACTCAATCCAAAATTGGGCATCTGAGATGAATACACAGTTCTCAGATGAAGAAATACAAATTGAAAATAAATACACGAAAAAATGTTCATTATCATTAGTCATTAGAGAAATGCAAATTAAAACCACACTGAGATTCCATCTCACTCCAGAAAGAATGGCCAGGATAAAGAAAACTACCAACAACAAATGCTGGAGAGGCTGTGGGGAAAAAGGAACTCTTCTGCACTGTTGGTGGGATTGTAGACTGGTGCAACCACTGTTAAGGTCAGTCTGGAGATTGCTCAAAAAGCTGGGATTGGAGGTCCCATTTGATCCAGCTATTCCACTTCTGGGCATATTCCCAGAAGAACTGAAAACACAATACCACAGTGATATATGTGCACCCATGTTTATAGCAGCACAATTTGTAATAGCCAGATCTTGGAAACAACCTAAATGTCTATCAACTGAGGAATGGATAAAAAAGATGTGGTATTTTAATACAATGGAAGACTACTCAGCTATAAAGAATGAACACACTGAGACATTTATAAGTAAATGTATGCAACTCAAGACCATACCCATAAGCAAAATAAATAAAACTCACATATGTAAATACCATATAGTCTCCCTAGTGTAAGAAATGGTAAGAGTATATAAGATACAAAATACTCAATAAATACCATGAAAGGATAAGAATTTGTTTAAAGGGGAAAAATAATATCTTAGGGAAAATGAAGAAAAAGAAAAAGGAAGGGAAAAGAAAAAATATCTAAAATTATATAAACACATTTAAGATAGCTAAGATGATTGTGCTACAAATTCTATAAGTTCTTGGAAAAAAGTTAACATTCATAGGATTGGAACAATTGTGCCTATTATTGTATAGTATATAGTACATATTATTGTATAGATCTGAGAAACTCTTGAAGATCATTATGTAAAATAACAACCCTAGTTATGCTCCTACCACCTTGGAAGGCCTATATTATCAGTATTTGGGGCTCTTTGGTATTGTTATTTGTCTTTTTTGTTTTGTGTTTTTCTAGAAATTTGTTTTGCTTTGTTCTGTTTTTCCCCCAGTAAAGAATCGATATTCTTGTAGAGACTCATACATGTGTAGAACTTCCCTTAAACTGTTTCTCAGAATAGATTATATAATGCATGATGAAATGAACAGCTACTTTGAAGAAAAAGAGGCACTATGGTTTCCAGTGCTGATTCCCATGGTATCATGCTGTGAAATCCAGCAACACTATTATTATTTGTTCAGAGTGATTTTAGTCTGTTTTGCTTTGTTTAATTTCAACATACACGAGGTATGGATAGCAATTTTGAAGAGAACCAGAGATGTTATGGCAGCTATTGTTGATTTCCCTATTGTCTGGTTTTGAAGACCTAAAATGCCTTTCTCATTCTATTCTGATCAATTTAATACTATCTTGTTTGTATGATTTCATTGTGTGTGAAGATATGGACAACTATTTAGATGAAAACAACACAATATGACAGCCAGTGATGATCCCCTGTGGTCTTGCTTTGAAATCTGTGTCACTTACACTGTTTTTTTCTGATCTTCTTTGTTATGTTTAATTTTACCCTCTTTAAAATAAAATTTTTTTTGTAAAAAGCATTATTCATTATGAAATACAGTTTTGAGTAATGTTCAATTAAATTTGCTCTATACGGTTTCTTTAGCATTATGACAATTTATTGTCCTTTATAAAAAAGTTAGGATCCTAACTGACATTCACAGAATGGTAAATGTGAAATAAAAGAACTACGAAAATTGCAGAGTAAAATGTTGGAGAATGTGCTCACAAACCAGGGCTGATCATGGTACAAAGTATAAAAGCTGTAAAGGAAAAATGTCAGAAAAAATAACCAAGTCCTTAGTCAAAAACTCCATAAATGAAGTTAAAAAATGATTTTCAGTTTAAAAAATATTACATACAATAAGAGGTTTAGTATCCAGAACAAAGGATGCACAGTTAAAAGATATTAAATTTTCAGAAAGAGATAAAGACAGGTAGATATCAACAAGTCATTCACAAAGTAGAAATAAATATCACAATATATAAAATATATAAAAATACATGCAGATATTTATATATACAGATATTTTTAAAGGCTTGATCAAATACAATGGCCTTTCACTGTTATTCTTTAACCCACAGAGTAAATCTGATAATTTTTTAAGTCAGTGAAATTTCTGACTTAACTGTACACTAGTGAACGTACAGTATTACAGTTTAAAACCAACAGTTTTAGCTTTTCAGCAGATTTTACTGTAAAATGTCTTCTAGACCACTGGATCTACATCATGCTAGTATAGCCAGTCTCACCTTTTTTAAAGAGTTGCATGTGTGTGTGTTTATTCCTTTTTTAATAGTTTGTAGTGAGAACTGTTTTCTTCCCTGGCTATCCACTTTTTCTATCAAACACTAAAATAAGTACCTCGTTCACCCACCAAATCTTTATGGAGTGCTTTTTCATTCAATCATTTATCTGTTCATTCATTCACACATATTGATCGAACACAATTCTGAGTATGGTACTCTGTTCATGGTTCTGGAAATCTGGAGTGAGCAAAACACCCAAGACAGTTATGTTCCCCCTTTCCCCCAATTTTCCTTGGGGATACAGTCCTTTGCAAGGGTTTCACCCTTTTCTAGAGCTCTCAATGACTCAGTCCAGTCTCTCCAAAATTTCACCTGTTCAAAGGTATTTTCATAATCTACACCCGCTCTGTGTCTATCTGCTAATCTTGTTACTGTTACCAAAATTTTATGACATATTTATTTTCTGTCTCTCCCCAATAGTATACAAGCACAAGGGTACAGAGAGAGTCAGGAGCAGATTAAACCAATTAGAGAGAAGTATGGAATCCAACTTGCATTAGCTTTCCCATCCCTGAGCCAAAGTAGCAGACACCCTCAGCTTGAAGACTGACAGGTGTAACTCAGCTCACAGTTTTGGGGGAGTTCAATACACAGTCAGCCAGCTCCAAAGAAGAAGCATCGAAACAGGGAAGCATGATGGAAAAGCTCCTCTAGACAATCTGGAAGCAGAATGGGGACACTGCATAGTGGCAGGGGTGAGACACTGACCCCAAGGCCATTCCTCTGAGATTTCCCCAGATGTGCCCATGCATGTGGCTCTTCATTCCGCAGGGCAGATCCTGGATCAATCAGGTCAATGCTCTACCTTCAGCAGTGCATGACTGAGAAGGGGGAAAGCGACTGACCATATGGAATTCCACCATCTGAGTCAGAGGTTTCTGTTGTACACATATACAAAAACACTTCATGCCTCAAGTACAAGCGTTCACTGCTCTATTTCGAGAACTGTTTATTGAATGGGGTTACTGCTGTAGATCAGATGAGAGATGAGGGAGCCTGGATTACTGGACTGCTGTGGAATGGAAAGAAGCTCGGTGAAGAACAAAATTTTACAGTGGGGCTGTCACACTCCCTGGTTTACTGCAGATGGAGGGCTCCCTGTTGAGAGCCTCAGAGGCCTTTGTGGTGATTCTCCTGGACTTGACTTGGACTTTTCGGCAGACAATGTTGCCGTGGACTGGTTTGGAAATGCTTCAGAGTCTGCACTAGTTGGTAAATGTTTCTAGCTTATAAAGTTTCCCATTTCACTTTGGGGTATATTTTGTCTTTGAATATCTTAGAACTCAAGTCTCTTTGTAGTTGTCAGAGCTAGCACTCAAAAACTTGAGTCAGTTGTTGGTTCAAGAATGTTGGTTCTGATTTTCTTTAATTTCTCTCCTTCTCCACATCAAACCTAAGTATTAATGACTTAATTTTAGTTTAAAATGACCTATGAAAAAGTCAAGTATAGAGAGAATCATACGGTAATTAATAATACAGCTATCTAATTTTAATTAAAGTAATATTTAAATAGGACTCCCAAACCTTAAGGACACTGAGTCTGTAATTGTGGCAGAGAAGAAATAGTCTTTCACCAACAGTTGAATTTTAAGGATTTCTTTTGTTCTAGAATAAACAGGACGGTCTGGAACTGTTTGTAGCTTTTTGTGAGTCTGTTCCTCTAGTAGCTGTTATGGAAAACAGTGTACTTGTTGTTGCCTTCTTCTAAAAACGATATAATAAACCCCTCTTGAGGCTATGCCTTGAGATTTGCAAAGGATAATTCCATTTCTCTATGTGATTGGCAATATTTATTTTCTTCATAAAAATTTGCTCAATAGCAAAGAGGCTGTTCTAATGACAATTTAATGATAGACTCTCCAGTGACAGTTTATATTGTCAGATTACTCATTTTAACATTACCCACATCTCTTAGCTCGTTTGCAGTGAGTATTTAGCTGTTCTTTTGGGTAGTTTGTGTGAATTTTTCCTCCCTTCATTTCTCCAGAAGGAAATCTCAGAGGCTAATTAGTTCATCGATCATAATTTCATTTTTGGGAGCAGTAATTCAATTCTACTGTTTCTGGTAAAGGGAAGTATTTAATCATTTCTTCTTTGAAATGAATTCACATGTGATGCCTCCATGACTAGATCAAATGTCATGGTATTTCCTACCTAAAAGGGCATTGTTACTGAGGCTATTGGATTGAAGCTAAAGATAAATTGATTGTTTCAGAAACCAACATTGATAAGTTCTCTTTCTGGCAAGAAGATGTCACTTGAGTGATTCTGTCATCTTTGAAAATATGCATGACATTTACTATAACATGACAAGTGTAAATAGGTATCTTAGTCTCTGTCTCAAAACCTGGGTATAATACTCTGCTACTATTAAAATGACTCTACTCAAACTTACAGTTAAACCAAACAGTGGGTCAGCATGCAAAGAGTGACTCATTTTCTACTGTGCAGCTAATTTTCTTAGTGCAAAGCTGATTCAGAAGTGATCTCCTTTTACATCTCCTCTAAATACTTTGATTAGGCAAATACACTTGGCAATTTATGACTTTAAAGTATAGACTAGCAGTGACTCTGTATAATCATGTTCTTATTTCTTTGAAGAAAGCCTACGGGCAACTATAAATTCAGCTAACACCTTGCATGTGTGAAAAACATTCGCCAGTGTACCTGCTGGCTTAGACAGCTGTGCTAATCACACAGTGGGTCCATTCCTTAGGATGAAGACAGAATATAATGACAAGATATAGGAAAAGCAGGATTAGAGTGAACATGAAAATACTCATGAAAATAACAAGTGGACCTGGCGGTCCTGCCCAGCCATCCATCCCTGGGACGTGTGAGTGGCCTTGCACACTGGGGGCCCAGGACTGTACCTCACTTTACGGAAGCGTCAGCTGCGAGACCCCCCTCTCAGGGTTCCCGCACTGACTTCATTACTCGCTGTCCGTTCTGTTCTGCCTCACTTCTTTCTGCTTCTCCACCTGCATTTTTTGGAGTAAGAGATTTGCAGAAATTAGAATCTCCTTTTCATAAAGGAAAGCTGGGCAGCCCTGACTTGAAGGAGACCCCTGGCAGAGCGGGAGGGTCCGGGAGCAGAACAGAAGTCGTGTTCCCCTCGACAGTCAAGTCATTCCCAGAAACCATGGGCTAAGCTGGTTTTGATGCTGTAAATTCAGTCCAGTATCCTTGTTTTCAAGCTGTCTTCCTGCCCTAACGAACACATTTGTATCAAATGATCACTAGGTATAGAGGAACTATGATTTGAAACCTCCTAATGGAAGCAAGAAGCAGTGTAACAAACTGCAGTGAGCCCAAAGGGTCCAGGTGAGCCGCAGACACTAGCCTCCTCGGGGAATGCATCCTTGAGGTTCGCTTTATGATGTTTCACTGCTGGGCACTAAGATTTTTGTGGGACCAGGAAAAATTTATTCTGAGTGCCAGTATCTGGTATAGGTGGAGATGGTTAAGGGGAACCGTGAGGATAACTTTGCCGTCTCTGTTCAGAGGTAATTCAGTGTGCTGTCATCAACCCAAACCAGCTGCCATCAGGAGAAGGAGCAGCCGTATCATTTAAAGCAGACTCTTAAATGGCGTGGGGCGTGCCTGAGACTAACAGAAGGCATTAAGATAAAGGCTTAACACAGGGTTGCTTAACACAGTTTGAATACCTGATAGGCTAATATCCTCAGAGAATGACATGATGTGCTCTGCAAAAAACATGCTTCAAACACAGTATCACAAAGCTAGCGAAAGGAAGATTTCTTAGAAGAGATTGGATTTGGATGAAACTGGAAATACATCTTTGTTGAGAATTTAAAATAATATATTTTATGATATTAAGAAACTTTTATCAGCCGTAGGCAATATTTATAAATAGTGTTTACCAAGATCAATGCTAGTTAGCTACGCTTTTTCATTTTTAAGGGTAAAAGTGATTCTTAATTAGTATTTTCAAGATCCCAGCCAATATTTACAAATTCAATCTAGTATGTTAGGTTAAATGTGCTAAGGTAACATTATTTTAATCTAAATAGAACAAGTAATGGAAAAAGTGAGTCTATGGAGACCCTTCCATATTTTAGATACTTTTTAGTTACACTGAAGCATCACATCTTTGGCATATCACACAAATAAGATAATTTTTACTTTTTCTGATATTAAATAGAAAAATTCATAACATCACTGCAAATTTATTTTGAAATATTTACATAGCTCTTTCAATCAGCTTGTGATTTCTCAGGGAGCTAAGTTAGTCACGATGAGTTCACCAGCTGTTTTTCTGGCAGGGTTTTGGCAACTTCCCATGTGGCTTATAGTTAATATATATCACTTTTTTCAGTGCATGCTTCAGGTGGTTGGATCAAAGTTATTTTCTCTTATGCAACTAATACTATTTAACCATCTGTGTGTGTGTGTGTGTGTGTGTCTGTGTCTCTCTGTCTCTTTCTCTCTCCTTTGTTTTTTGATACACAATCTTGTCATGCAGTTTAGACTGACCTTGAACTCTCTATGTAGCTCAGGGTGGCTTCAAACTCCTGCCTCAACCTTCGAATGCTGGGATTACAGGCAGGTGCCACCACTGCTGGATCTGTGCAGTCATTCATTTTGTTGTTGTTGTTGAGGGAGGGTCTCATAAAGAATAGCCTTGGATGTAGTATGTAGCCTACGCTGGCCATAAATTCATGGCAATCCTTCTGCCTCAGCCTCTCCAGTGCTGGGATTACAGGCATAGGCTATCATATCTGGCTTGTTCAGACATTCTTGTATGTCAAATTCCCTTAGATGTTTCCCCTACATCTTGTCTATCTTTTCTCTCGGAGCACAATGCAATGCATCTTTATGCTCTACTGGCAAGGTTCTGTTCACAGATTCGGTGAGAAGGCCATTGTGATTTCTTGTATTAAGTAAAAGCTCACCCACCTCAATTAAAAAAGATAAACAAAAAGTACAACAGAATTTAAAATATATTGTGAGACTCTTGTGGAAGAGAATATAGAAGAACATTGGCTTGCAAATTCCCATGTAGACAGAAGTGTCCACAGATTTGAATTCTGCAGGAAAGCAGATTTTAAAAAGTGTCCTGTACGTATGGCTAAGGTAAAGAATCAGATCTTCTGCATGAAACAGGTAAAGAAAAATGATACAAGTTGTGGTTGTTGCCCAAGTATGTTATTTTCATTCAGTTGTAAAATGTCTGTGGTCATAAGAGATCAAAGTGAGCACATAATGAACAACTGTACCAACTGCTATTAGCTCAGTGGTTAGATTTTCCATATTCCCAAGGTAACTCTAAAATGCCAGTATGAGAAATGGTTCTACACTGGGCACCTGAGGGGGCAAACAAAGAAATCATCTGTTTTGTGCACAGTACCCACAATTTAAATAAAGAGAGGTTCCATTTGGCTGATAGTTTCAGGGATGTCAACCCATGGTCAGCTGGCCATGTGGAAGAAACATTATGGTAAAGCTGGCTGAGCAATACCACCCCTCTCATGGCGCTGGAAAGCAGACCGGGGACAATGCCAGAAAGCAAGGTGCTGTGGCCCAGGTAGCACCACAGATCATGATCCCATGACCTGATCAAACACACCCAGAGGTGTGCTTCACTCACCCCATGGCTGGCTCCCAAATCAGCCTAGTTAAACATTAAACTTACCCATCACACAGCAGCATCTTTAAACCTATTGGCCAGAGAAGGACAAGCTAAGAGAACAAACTTAAAAAGTACTTATTACCACTAAGGAATTAACCAGTAACATTAAACAGATACAAGCACTATGTAAATCAGTATGGAGATTCCTCAACAAAAACTGAAAGTGTAAATTCTGTTTGACCCAGCTGCTCCCCTTCTATGTAGCTTCCCCCCAAAGTTACAGACATCGTATTGCAGTGAGGCGTGCAGCCCCATCTTTATAGCAGCACAATTCATAATAGCTAAATCCTGGGAAAGGCTCATATCATCAACAGCTGAATGGATTAAAAAATGTGGTGTTTACATTTATACACAGTGGAACACTACTCTGTCAATAAAAAGGGTGATCATGAGTCATTTGTAGAAAAATAGATGCATCTTGAGACCATAATATTAAGTGGAGTAACTCAGGATTAGCACCTTAACTATCACATACTTTCTCTTATATGAAAATCTCAATATATATAAAGTATAAAATAAAAGACAGATAACAGAAAAAAGAGAAAGATAAAAAAGACATTGTAATATAGTGGAGACAAAGCATCTAAAAGTTCACCCTGACTTAATACAATTTCCTTACATGTTTTTTGGCCTATTAGTCTTGTTTTCAATATGTATATATAATTAACTTTATAAGGTCTTATAAGATAAATAAATGAACCTGATGCTGAAAAAATAAAAGAAGGCAGGAGTGATGGACGGGAATTGAAATGTGTTGTGTACATGTACCAATGCCCCACAGTGAATGTGATCACTCTGGACTGTAGACATATATAATAAAAGTGAAAAAAGTAACTAAATAAAGATGTTAAACTTTTAAAAAAAGATTTTTGTAACATCAAATTTCCAATGGTCTGAAAAGGTAACACTAAGAAGACAGACAAAAAGTGCAATGACTACAGGAATTCATTTCATTAATAAAACAAACAACAGGGCAATTTGAAAGCAACTTTAAATCAAAAATTTAAGATTCACATAAAAGGTAAAATAATAATGGCTTATACAATAGGACAAAATAAATTATGACTAAGCTAGAACAGAAAACTATAAATTAAAAAAATCATAGAATTTAAGTAATTCAATGGCATTCTGTGGGCTTTCAAAAGACTATGAATACCTAGCACAAAACTAAAAAGGAGCGAAGTTGGAAGCCTTAAACCTCCTGATTTGAATATACTACTGCTTAGCCATAGTAATCAAAGCAGGGTGCTACTAGCATGTGATAGCTACTGAGATCAGTGGAACGAATAAAGATCCCAGGAATAAACTCTTGTATATATAGTCAAATAATTTTTGATTAAGTTTCCAACATTACACAATGGAGAAAGGACAGTCATATCAACAAATAGTGGTGAGACAAACTGGCTATCTGCGTGTAAACTGCAATAGGTAACTACAGTGGATGGACAGCTTAAATACGACCCATGAGCCTACTATGCTACTAGAAGAATGCACAGGGGAAAAATTTCAAGACGTTAGATTTGGAAATAATTTCTTGGGTATAACACCAAAACCAAGGTAATTAACAAAAATAGACAAATAGTAACACACTAAAATTAGAGACATCTGGATGTTCAAAGGGACAATCAGCAGAGTAGAAAAGCAACTTACCAAGTGGAAGAAAATAGTTGTAAATTGCATATCAAATATGGGAATTAATGTTCTAAACATGTAAGAGACTTCTATTACTCAACAGCAAACAACCAAATAGCTTAAAAATTAACAAAAGATTTAAATACAAATTTCTCCAAAGAAGATATACAAATGGCTGATAAGCAGGTAAAAAGATACTCTGTATCATTAGTAATTAGGGAAACAAATTAAAACCACAGTGAGTTAGCAGTGACACCAGCAGAACAGCCAGAAATGATAGAAATGAAAGTAAGAAGTTGAACCCTTCTCCACTGCTGGTGGAGTATAAAATGGTACAGCCGTCATGGAAAACAGTATGGAATTCTAATGTGGTTTAGCAATCCTACTTCTGGGTGTATATCCAAAAGTACTTGAAAGTAGGATCCAGAAGAGATATTTGTATATCTATGTTTATTGTGGTATTTTAAAATAATAGCCAACTGGTGAAAGCAATCAAAAGTTTATCAGCAGAAGAATGAAAAAATGTGATATACACAAAATGGAATATTTTGCAACCTTAAAAGAAAAAAATACCTGTCACATGCTACTACATGGAAGAACTTCGTCATGTATTTCATGCCAGAAAAGCTACTGAAGGATGGGTAGCATACAATTCCATGCATATCAGCAACCTAAAGTAGTTAAAATAATAGAAATGAATTAGGAAGATGGTAACCAAGGGCCTATGGAAGAATACAGAGTTTGAGTGTTAATATTTTTTTAATTATAGAGATTGGTTGTACAACAATGTGAATATTTTTGCATTTATGTTGATAGTACTTGGCAGCAACTTTCACATTTGGTTATACTTGGTAAAGACATTCACAAAAAAGGACTTCCCAGAACTGCTTCAGACAGTAGTAAAAATGATGGGCTATTAGTGCCTGGCTTGTAAGTGTGAGGTTGTGAGTTTGATCCCTGGTACCAAGAAAAAAAATTATGGGATAAGATTTTTTGAAATGAAGGGAAGTATTTTGGTGGGATTAATGGCAATATGTGTTTTACTGTAATAATATTTTTTAAAAATTAAACATTTTTGATCATCCTTTCCTTATAAATTGAAAAGCATGTCATCTAGAAACATTTGTTGTAATTTAGTTCATTTTATAGTACATATTTTGAAAATAGTGTACCAAGAATCACACTACTGGTCATGTACTCAAAGGAAATGAAGTCCCTATCTTGTAGAAATATTTTCACTCCATGCTAACTGCAGCACTATTCATAGTAGTTAAGATGTGGAATCAAACTATGTGTCCATCAATAAATAAATGGAGAAAGAATATGTGAGATATATGTGTGTGTGTGTGTGTGTATACAGTCTATCATAAAAAAGAAGAAATCCTGTCTTTTTAACATCATAATTTGATGTGGAGAATGCTGTGTTAAGTGAAACAAACCAGGAAAAGAAAGAAAAGTACCATATGATCTCACTTTTATGTGGAATCTAACAAAGTTGAGGTCATAAAGGCCTTAAAAATTACTCTTAGCAATGTTGAAGTATATAATACTGTATTATTATCACCTATAGTCACCAGATAGTACAACAGATCTCTTGAATTTATTTACCTAAATGAAATTTTGTATCCCCCCTAGTTCTGGGGAAATGTTGACTAAAGAATACAGAATTTCAGTTAGATAGGATGAATCAAATCAAAAGCTATAGCATACAACATGGTGAGTACTGTTAATAATAATATATTATTGTATACACCTAAACATTGCCCAAAGTAGTTTTCAAGTGTTCCCAAGACACACACACACAATTATTTCCAAACAACATGTTGTGCATGATAAATATACACAATTTTCTTTTGTCAGTAAAGCATAATGAGAAAAAGAAAAATGACAAAAATTGTTCTTAAAATATAAACACAACTATCAATTTTGATTTTGTCTTTCATGATAAGCCAGTGATTTTACCAGTTTGAACTATAAGACATACACATATTTACAAGATTGTTCATATGATGAATTTGGGTAAGTTGACTTTACATCTAAATCAACTATTGTTAAAAGTTTTTGGAATGCAGAAGAAGGAAACAGAATTCTGACCAGCTTAAACCAGTAAGGGAATATACTGTCTCACAAATTAAAACTGTAGAAAAGACATAGTTTATGTAGGCCTGAGTTTAAAGAGTTGTAATCTCTCAAAAACCTCCATCTTCTCAGCTCTGGTTCATTCTCTTAGTCCAAATCATTCTATATGATTGTGGGAAGCAGGTTGTCAGTCGCTTCAGAGCACTCAGACTCCAACCCCCCTGTGATTCCGCAGCCACTGCAATGAGTTGCCTCTGAGAGCTGGTTCCCACCCCTGACCCATCTCTATGTTGAGATCCTTAGAATAATGTCAGCCCAGAATTCTTGGAACAGAAGAACAAATGCATGTGCTTCTCTGAGGGATTTTGAGACAGACAAAACAACTGGTAGCTGCCACTGTGCTCATTATATACCTGGAGATATAAACTCATGGGGAAAAAAATCCCCTAAAGAGTCTGTTTGAAAAGCTGTAGGCAAATGATTTGAGTGGTTGCTCTTTACAGGATGTAGATTATGAGTTGTGCAATAGTAATGTATCTGTTAGTTTTTTTTTTCCCTGATCAATTCTACTTCCTCCTCCTCTACTCACCCTTTCCTCCTCATTCTGGATTATTTGTATTTCCCTCCCCCTTGAGCAATTCTGACCCTTCTACAATTTTACTTCTGTTACTGATAAAAATCATATGTGTGGTGGATCGATAACTGGTGGTCAACTTGTAATACTCGTGAACTGAATCAGCACGATGCTGTGCAGATGGCCTACCTGAGGATTGTTGCCAAGATAAAAGGAGAACTGGAGAGGGAGAGCTTGGCCTTGTTGGTTCTTCTGTTGCCAGTGGCTCTCCTGGAGGATCTTGCAGACCTTCTTTCCTGATATGAACTTGGTTGTTCTCATTGTCAGAGGAGTTCAAGAGCTTGTTGTCACTAAGAATCATTGTGGTTCACTTTCGGGAAATTCTGGTCTTTACCAATTCCTGGCTCTGGAGGGGAAGATGGTGTGCTGTTCAGTCTCCAGAAGAAACTCATTATTTCGGCTTCCTCGTATGAACTCAACCGTTCTCATCATCCTGGCTCCAGTGCTGAATCCTCAACCTACTGGCACAGATCCTTCACCCTGCTGACATTGACTTTCTAGCTCCCAATGCTGACCTTTGGGTCTTCCCAGTGCAGCACTGTGAAACAGACTTGCATGAGACATTGTTGTGGGCTCTAGGCCTCCAGTTGGACTTGTGCAGGGCATTGTCATGGGCTCTACGTCTTCAGATGAGCTCAAGCAGGACATTGCTGTGAGATCCAGGCCCTCAGTTGGATTCCTTGGGTCTTAGTGTGTGGACAAATTTCCTGTACTTTCTTTGTATTTAACTCTATGGTTGACCATTATAAATAAAGTATGTGTCCTGTATTGTCTTGTTTTCCTTGAAAACCCTGACTACAACAATATATTCAACTTTAGTAACTTGCTATCAATTGTAATGAGTTTGTATTGCTCCCTAACCTCACCATTTTGATATCAGTTTTTAAAAACTTCCTGTCAACACGAGTATTTGTAAAGTGATATCTGGTCAACTTGCATTTCCATGACCACTTTTTTGTATATTTTGGAGGCTATTTCTATTCTCTGGTCTACGAGTTACCTGCTAACCACATTTCTCCTGGAAATTGTTGCTCTATTTTTTTTATTATGTTTTGGAAATTCTTTACAGATTCTAGAAATCAATTCCTTGCTAGGTATGTGTTTCAAACATTTTTCCTCAGACTGTGGATTTTTAAAAAATCCTTTTTAAAATGGTGCTTTTTGGCCGTGAGAGATTAGGGTCTGATAATCTGGGAATGATCCTGATCAGTGCTGATTGACAGAAATAAATCTGCCTCCAAATCCAGGGTGTTGTCCTGGTGTTCCTGCATGCTGTTGCATCTGGTGTGTTAGCCAGGAAGACAGACCATGCTGAGCTTTTTGGTCATCAGTTGGTGCCCTCATGGATGGAGCAAGGACTCTTTAGGTCCCAATGGGAAGGCACACCCTCAATATATCTCAACTGCCATTAGAGGTCTAGAGAAAGATACCTAACTCTCTGCTTGAGTAGCTCAGTTTGGAACCCAAAGGGAAGAGGACACTATCTGTTGGTCTGTCTGTCTGTCTGTCTGTTTGTCTATGTTTTTGCCTGCTTGTCTGATCCTGGTAAGATCCCCTAGGGGCACCCCAGTTAGTCTGTCAGTACTGCTTAGTTCAAGCAGAACAAGAACTTGGTCAACTCTTGTTAATTAAGAGTCCTCAAGGGAGCTGGAATGTTTAACTTGTGAGCATCTGCTAGAATGAATGTGTATGTGGGTGGGATTGAGAACATAAGTAACAGGCTGCTCTGTCTGTACACCAAGACTGGGAAGCACTGGTTGCAGTGGCTGATTGGGCCCTCACCTGCAATTGAGGCAATTGTGGCAATTGACATATGGCATAATAGAGGCCTCTTACCCTCCTTAGCTAAATCATGCCTAAGTCCCCATGAAGAGCGTGGACAGATGGGCATCTGAATGGTCTCTCTCTGAGGGGCACCTACCCTTTGTCTATTAGTCATCACTCAAGAGTACAGAAGTCAGAGATGGGAATTAGTCAAAAGCTGCAGTTCCTGACTGCAAGGAAAAGGGTTTTTACAGAGTTAAAAATGAAACCAACTGCTCTCTGCATCTCAAAAAAAAAAAAAAGGTAGAAGAGGCCCATTTTCCCTAAGAATTCCTCCTTGGCACCCCACTAATTGCCACAGTTGCTACCAAAACCTGCAGCTTCACTCCCCACTCCCAACTTGTCTATGTCCAGCCAGTTGAACTGGTTCCAGCTAGCACTGCCTGCATTTGGTCACAGACAGCCTCCCTCTGGAGCCTTCTCCTTCCTATCCTGGTTATAGGTGTCACCTAACACCCACCTCGGATGACCGCCAACAATTCCTTCTGAGTCCCACATTCCAACTGAGGGAAATTTGGACTATCAGGCCTGATGAATGAGTTGCCATAACCTTTTCAAAGACTGCCTCACATAGAAGCAACCCAGTCTAGTGTTGCTTAAAGACATCAACAAAGGGAACAAAAGCCTAAAAACTACTGTTACCAAAAAAATATGATAAAAAAGCCCCTGATGTCTTTACAAAAAGCCATTATGATGGAATGATGGATGACCACACCCTCTGGCTATTCATTATAAGGACTATGGAAATACACACACACACACAAATAAGTAAAAAGATAGGAAGTCTCAAAAGTTTCCTCTGTCCAAAGGTCAACTGGGAAAATTCTGTAATGAAAGATCAGCTTACTTGGACTCAATTACCATAAGGGGTTAAGACATCTCCCAACTTTAGTTCCACACCTGTGTACCCACCTATCAACATGAGAGGTCTCCGAGCAACTCCTTATGACTCTGTTTAATACTGAAGAACACTGCCGTATTTCAGATGGGGCCCCAGCCTGGTCAGAGTCAAAAGTCCCCACCAGTCCCCACCACTGCGGTTGACCCTAGTGCTTGGTAAATACAGTCCTCCCCTGAGGGTGTCCAAACTGGGACTTTAATGTGATAAAGGGCCATGAAATTTTAGATCAGTACTGCTTTGGTCTCTTGGAAAGCCTCAAAGAGGGTGGCAAGTAGCCAATAAACATGTCTAAAATTACTGAAGTTACCCACTGGAGCCCCAATTGAAAAGAAATTCTGCCCAAGCAGATCTTGTGAGATTGGTGGACCCTTTATACAAAGTGAATTCCTATATAAGTCAGTCCCCCACACCACTTCTGGGAAGAGACCTCCTCTTCAAGTTAGAAGTGACTGTCTCCTTTGCACCAAGCCAGTCAGCCTCCCTCTCATTTAACCCTGCACTTCCAATGTCAACTCTGTCTGTTCCCTGTGAGGTAGATGACACCTGCATCAACCTGAGACAGATAACCAAAATCCTGAAGTTCTGAAAACTCTCCTCCAGAGGTATAAACTAAAGACTCGTTTCCAGGCCTGGCCATCAAACATGGAGCCTCACTTTGACACCTGTTGCTGCTAGATCTCACAAGAATCCAGTCATACATCAGACTGATAGACTGTTAGTCACTTTGGGCAAGATCTCTGTATCATCAACAATGCAGCCATCACCTTACATGCTATAGTTTCTAACCCACGCACCCTTTTTGGACTCAATTGCCACAAGGATTTGGGAACTCTCCCAGTATTTTCAGGGAGGCTCTCACAACAGATTTAGCCCTTCTGAAACAGCCTGTTTCTGTGTTCCTTTCAGCTCCACAATTCTGTCACTGTCTTCTAGGTCCTGAGATTGGGCCATGGACCATCTGCCTCTGATTGTAACACTCCATCCAGGGGCAACCCCCATCTGTATCAAACAGTTCATAAGAGACTTGGTTAGAAATTTAACCACACATTCAGAGGTTTACAACATGCAAAATGTTTCTAGACTGTCAAACTGTTGAAATACATCTGTCCTGCCTGAAAAGCCAGTTTGAGATCTCTGAGTCGCCAGTACCATCATGATTGCCCTCTGTATGTTGCCTCAGTCTTCTGCCACCCACAGCTTGCTGGAATACCCTTCTGTACCTAAGAATGCTCTCTCCTGCCTTTGATTGGCTCCTATCAGCCAGCCCCTCCTTAAAACTGATTTGGGAGGACTCAGCCTCCCAAAGGTTCAGAAACTTGTTTACCTTCTTTGGAGAAACCCTTACAGCTGAACTTGTTAGTTTCTCAGAATGACACCCAAGCTACCTGCTAGAAAGACATAGATGCTAAACATCAACCCCAGATAGAAAAATTGTACCCTGTACTCCTGGAAGATCAGAGCCAGATCTGCCCCCACTGTTTTGCAAACTCAAGTTGCAGTTCCAGCACCTGCACCTCTGCAGCCATCTCGGGCTGCAGCATCCGAGTCACCAGCCCCAACCTCTCATTCTCTACCCATACTGAGAAAGCAATAAAAGTTTGTAGGGTCCTGCCATAAAAAATATATCTAGATACAGCCTATTCTTCATCACTGGTAGTGACAATGGGCCTGCATTTGTAGCAGACATAACTCCAAAACTAGAGTAAATAAAAACTAACTCTAAAAAAGTTAACAAAAAAAGTTTGTAGTCAGTTTAAAGACCAGCTGTACCTGCAGATTTTTCTGCACATGCATATAACCCAGGAACATATTAACTACCTCTATAAGTTTCAGAAATCTAGTCTTAGATGAGCTAAAAAATTTAGCTGGACAGCTCCTCTGAGATCCATTCTGAAGAGACAACACACACTGACCAGTCCACACATGACTGAAGCCTGAGGACATCATTCACAGGACTGTTATATACCTATTCCTCTTGATTTTTGTGTCCTTTTAGGCTGTTTGTCCCAGCCTTTGCATCCCTGCCCCACTGCTAGCTGTGGTTTTCGTTAATTGACCTGGATTCTGCTTACCCCAGCCCTTGCTTCCTTGCCCCCTGCTAGCTGTGTTTGTTGATTTAAATTCTACAGCCAGTTTCCCCAAGAGGATAGGACAAACAATCAAACACTTGGCCAAGATTTGATGAGCATCCAAGACACACTGGACACCATCCTAGATCAGATTAACCTCAATACCTTGCCAGAGTAATGTTATAGAACATACAGACCTAAATTATGTCTCTTCCTAAAAAGCAATTTGGTAAAAACTCTGTAATAAGATGACCTTGGAGATCTAGGCTAAAGCCCATCCTAGGATCACTGTCACCCTAATATTACTGCTTCTAGTTGGGAATTGTCTCAAAAGATCACCTGCCATACACCCAGGAAAATTTTGCCAGGGAAACCAAAGGGGAGGGATGTAACAGAAAATGACACCCCTCCCCACCAGTATACTTCAATTTCTTATTTGCCCAGGTAATAGTTTCTGTTCCAGTTGCTTCTGTCTCTTAGTAACAGCTGGTCGCTATGTTGCACACTGTATAAACCACTCCTCAGTTGACAAGTCATTCTGGCCCTGCACTGCTTGCTCGCTTATCTCATATAAGCCCTAGACCCAGAAATCAAGGCTGGTATTCTGAGAATGATCCCAATCAATGCCCATGGATGTAAATAAATACGCCTCCAAATCCTGGGTGTCATTTCAGTGTTTCTGTGTGCCAGTTTCTTTCTACAAGAAATTTTTTCTCTTGTGGATGATATTAAAATAGTTCTTTTTCTTAAAGTTGAAATTTTTACCCTTACCTCTGTGGAATTTGTATTTGAAGAAGGAATAAGGTGTGGGTTCAATTCCATCTTATGTTACTACATACCCAACGACACCAAGAACATTTATTAAGCATCCTTCCACATCAATTATTTTTCTACTTTAAGTATATCTTTGGTATTTTTGTGCATTTGTTTTTACATATAAATTTTTGAGTTAGTAAAAATTCCTGTTGGAATTTTAATGTAAATTGCACTGAATTCCTCAATTTCTTTGGGGAATGCTGACATTTCTATGATAGTGAATATTACTATCTATAAATAAGATGCATTGCTGCTTTTATCAGGTCTTCCCTAATGTATTCATTATATATTTTAATAATTTTTTTCTTTAAATTCCTTACACATATTTCAAAAGCTTTATGTATTTTGTTTTGTTATTGCAAATGTTACTTTCTTAAAAATTACTTTTTGTATATATTACTTAAAGGAAAATGTTTGAAATTTGTATTTAATTATCATAATCTCACTAAATTATCTTACCAATAATAAACATAATTTAGCTTAAATTAATTTGCATTATAAATGTAGATAGTCATGTTGTATAAGGATAATATGTTTTCTTGACATAGTTTATTAAAATCTCAATTTGTTTATTTTTCCTGAAGTATCATAAACTTTTTAAAAACAATACTTTTTAAAAACAATACTTTTTAAAAACCTTAAGAAGGGAATGTTATTTCACAGCATAAGAGTGTACAAGAATTTCTTTAACTGTTTTCCTTTGAGATATTTATATTATTAGTATTTTCATTAATTTTTACAATTAAATTTTGGAGGGTTTTGGTATAAAAATTATTGCCTAAATTTCTCAGCAGTATTTTTAGACTCTTTATTTGGAAAATTATTCGTAGCAAAGAGTAGCATCAGCTTACATTCTCCATGCATTTCCAAATTACTCTTCAGGAAGGCGAGAACAACGTACTCCCAACCGGCAGTGTATGAAAACATCTTTGCCACCACATCCTCATCTGAGCCCGGCACTCTCCTTTATTTTCTTTTGGTAATTTCATAGACAAAGTAGTGTTTCATTTTAATTTGCATTTATTTGGTTACTAGTGAGACTGATGTTTTTCATAGGCACTTTTAAGCTTTTGATAGTTTTTGTCTTTTGATTCTAAATAAAAGTGTCTTTCTTAATGTGAACAAGTTGATAATAGACATCTTTTAAGTTCTTGCACTCTACTATAGGTTGTTTATATTTTATGACTCAATAAAGTTTTTTTCTTGTGTTAAAAGTCATGTATATGCATTCTTTATTTGAGCAATTTCTTTCATTGTTTTTAGTTAGGCATTGCTAGAAAAGTTTTTTGATCTTTTCTTTAGGATCTTGAAAAACACGATGAGACCTAGATCTTCCATATACTTACATATTATTGGCCAAGACTAATTCAAGTCATAAAATTTTTCTTAAAACTGAGAAGTCATGATCTTGGCTTGTGTCATTTTTATTTTATATCCACAAACCTTGGCATAATTACTGATGAATAAAATCTATTCAAGAAGTATTCATTGGATACACTGAATCATACGTGTTTCAATTTGAAATTTCTTATAATCATAGTTTTACATAAATATAAATTGTCTCCTGATTTGTTAATTAGCTTACTCTCAAATATTGCAGAAAGACAATTCTTGTAGTTGGTAGCTGCTTGAAACTTGCTGTGGCTTAATCTATCCTATTAACCCTCAAACAAATCTCAGATCATCACTGCTCTAAATAGGGCCTAGCATATGGCTTGTGGTCTTGGAGTAGTAATTTTCTGTTTCTATGAAATGACATTTCCACATTAGGTGTAGAGATTCTAATTTTTACTCCAATTTTGACCTCTAATCTTCAGGCTTTAAGCAAGAGAGAAATTTGGTTGATTGAGTGAGTTGCATGGAATTTCTATATTCAGGTTCATAAAGTCCCACAACTCTTCAAACATTGTATTAATAGCCAGCAAAAGCAAATGTTTGTTGAATAAATGCTTACCACACACCAGACTATGGTAAGAGATCTGAATCTTCTCTTTGAGTCCTCACATTTGCTCTATTGGATATAAACTGTCAGTACTTTTAGCTTTTTAGAAGAGGATTCAGACTTAGCAGGAAGACTTGCCCAGATTCACACTGCTGGGAATGCATAGATCAGGGTTAGCAACAGAATCATGGATCCAAAGGCTGAAGACCTTATCCCATCGCTCCTTAATAAGTTATCCTTAAGGGCAGGAACATATTGAGTTACACATTTCTAATACCTTGTCTAGGACTAGTTCATGGAGCTTAGTGGGTGTCCAGCAATACTTTGGTAAATTGAAAGTGGAATGTAGTTCACCGCAGGCCTGTCTAGCACATCTGTTTGGCTGAGTACCTGTTCAGTATTTCTAGAATGGCTGGGATGTTTTATTTCTTATAAGCTAATAAACAAATTGCAAGTCATATTTCCCAGATAATGGGCAGGGCGTCTTTAAGTTCAATTTGCTGTGTGTTCCTGCTTGCCCGGCTTCCCAGGGAAGCCTGCACAAGGATCTCTGGCAGGTGCAGTATTTGTGTATCATTTTCTCACGGAAGTATAGGTATAAACAGAAGGCAGCATTTTATGCTCTTGTTCGCATTCAGGGCCAAGATGAACGCACACCTACTATGAAACTATTGAGCTATTTTAATACTTTTCCTGTCATGCATCCAGGATGCTCCAAAGTTGTCATCAGCTACTGTTTCACTTAATTCTCTGGCCTTCAGGGTAATGTAAGAAAATTGAAGTGATTAGGAACTAGCTTTTCCCCGTTCAGTGCATTTGTGTTGCTGTAAATCGGCATCAACCTTCAATCTCACGGTCAGGGCTCTCCAGGGTCCTCCACTGATATGACATCCCAGCCAACATGACAGATGGCATGCATCCTCCAGCAGGGCAGACATTCTTCCCTTCCTGACTTCTCTGTTCCTTTTCTCCAACTGTACTGAGTGGCAGCTCTATTATACCAATGCTCTTCAAGTTAATTGGAGGGTACTGTTTGCCTGATTAATTATTTTATGTCCACTGACAAAGATGACTTGGATGAGCAGTAAATTCGGATAAAGGAAATCTTCCATCCAGAAAACTGCACTTTAATGTATATTTTTTCACCTGCTATCCTAATGGAAAATTGTTCTATTTGCAGGTGGAAGGAGTTCCACCAGCTACCATCACAGAGATCCTAGTAAACCCAGTGACTGTCTCTGTGGGACTTGCAGCTTCCAGTTTTTTGTATGTATTTTCAAGAAGAAAACAGAAAACCTACACAAGCAGAGAAAGAAGAGAGAATTATAAAGAAAGAATTATCTTAAATTAAAAGCACATCATTTTTGTAAGGGACTTGCAGCTTCCAGTTTTTTGTATGTATTTTCAAGAAGAAAACAGAAAACCTACACAAGCAGAGAAAGAAGAGAGAATTATAAAGAAAGAATTATCTTAAATTAAAAGCACATCATTTTTGTAAGGTTGGTCCATGAATCCACATTTATATACAGAGACACTTAATTAGAAAGAAAACATTTTAAATGCTTGGCAATGGTACATGTCATAAATGATTTGATTTTGCTCAAATAATAGTAACTTATTATTTTTTGGTAAGCACTGAAGCTCTGGAGATTAAGAGATAAAGAACAGGCATCTCCTCCAAAAAACATTTTCGGTGGAGTAACTTCTACTGTGGAGGCAGCAGTTCTTATAAAATATGTTTCATGGTGCAATTTCCCCTGATACCACATACATTAAATGCAAAAGGCCTAAATCCTTCAGTCAATGAACTGCGTATTCTCTGTAGTTTCCCTGTTCCCTTCCCTCTGAACTTTTCTGTGACGTTCTGACCATTCCTCACCTTCCCCAGGGCCCCCAGGGAAGGAGCCTATGTAGCATATACCCTGTCACTCCTCACTGACCTTCCAGCACAGACAGTTCAGTGCTCTGGCTGCCAGAGGGAATGAAACTATGGAAGCCACAGATCAGGAGACCTCAGGTAGATGGCACGTGCAATGGTGGCAGCTAGACACCTATTTATCATGCACTCTGAGCATGTTATCTTTAGCTTGAAAATCTATGATTCCCCAATAATTAAATAATTAATATCCTTTAGCGTGACTCTCAGGACTCTCCACTGTAAACTAAAGTCTCCTCCTGCAGCCTTACAAACTTACTATATGTGCTTTCTTACCGGAATTATTTGTTTTAGCTGCACAGGGCATGCACTTGGCCTGAGCATTTCTCTGTTCTCCCAGCTTTTTTCTTCACTCCTACCTGCTATTCTTCCCTCTCCTTCCCATGTGCCGTTGCTCTGCCTGTCTTGTCCAAGTTTATTGTTTTATACTCTGCTCCATTTGTGGGAGTTGGGAACTGCAAGTTGATTTGCTTAGATTCCCTTATCAGATAGCTTCCAGTTAGGTTCTGCTGAGAGGAGGGACTAGAAGCAGATGAGAGGCAAGAAGGGAAAAAGTAGCTTCTTTTCTGCTTCTGCTTCCTGTCATCTTTGCTCCAGGAATAGATGACAAGGAAGAGTCAACCTCCACTGTCTAGCCCTACACCCTTTAGTCTTACTGGTGCCAGCTATGTGCTGACCGACTTCTTAACAATTTACTTTTTAAATCTGCCTAAGAATTCGGGCACCTCTACAGACATGCATAATCCAAAAATATATAGTTTCCATGAGCATGAGGTAGGAAACAATTTCTTGAATCTTAAATCAAATAATTTATATATCAAGTAGATGGTAGAGATGGCAGATTTAAGCATAAGATGGTGATTAGAAAATCCAGTAACCTTAGACTGTCCAGCATTCTCAGTCTCTGGCAGTTTCTTTGGATATCTGCTTTAAAAATGTTTTCTCACTTGGGGTGCTGGGAGAACAGGCAGCCAGCTCACCCCCCTGGTAAGTGGCTGTGGTCCTGCCAGTGTGTAGGCTAAGAATCAAACATCGATCCAACCCCTCCACCACCCTCCAGCCCCATTAGCAAGTGGGAGCTGGAAGTCTGAGTATCTCTTGGGAGGATGAATGTATGCAGTGTTGCAAGTAAGGGGGATTTTCTTCTACCATCTCTTTGAAGGCAAATGTTTTTATCACTGTTTTGCTCAGTTCTGATTAATGGTACTGCTCTCTTCATTATTCTGTTTTTAAAAGTTTGCTATTTCCTTCCACGTTGCTCTACCTGATTGAAAGAACAGCTAATGTGAACAGAACGGGATGTAGTATTATGCCTATTGCTGTTGTCCTGGTGACCTGCTATGAGGTTCTGTGCCAATTTCACCGCAGTGTCTCTGATGGCTTTGTTCTGTCTTGTTCTGATGTATTTTACTACTTCCAAAAAAGTAGATAAAGTAACAAAATACCTCCAGAAAACTCCCAACTCCACCAAAGCTGATCCATGGGGAATGGATGAGGAGAAACTCAAAAACAAAGCAACAGAATTATATAAGGTGATTAAAAAGTAAATAACAACAAAACAGATCAGTAAGGTTCTGAGCAACCTGAAACAGGATATAACTAAACAGATAATGGACTTAAAAAGCAAAAGAAGGAAAAGAAAGTGCTGTAAAGAATATAACTGCATTTATCCTTAAGAGTGTAGGATCAATAACCATGTTGCTAAGTTTTTATTGGATCATTGAACATAACTGTTTGCAGTCTCACTGTTTGAATGTCCACTTTGTATGCTTTAATTCTGTAACTTGAACAACTATGCCTAAGAGCACAATATATACTTTATCAACTAGTGATTTCTTACTGTTTATTTTTTCTCTGAATTTCTGTATTGTTTCTACCCTTTTTTCTGTTTTGCTTTTTTTTCTCTTTAAATAAAATTTTAAAAAATGTTTTCTCTTTCATTTCAGCCTGAGTTTTCAAAATTTTTCTATTTGTGACAGAGAAGAGATGAGCTGGCACTTGAGCTTGGAATTCCCTCTTCCCTACTGATTTTGTTGTTTCCTGGTAAAATAAGATGCATATTTTAACCAGTGGCTATTCTGCCATATTAGAGCATGAAGCAAAATAGAAAAAAATCACTGCTATTGGTGACTCTTTATTTAAAGTTCTGATGTTGTGTTAATCTTGCATTACTGTTTAATCTCTCAAAATATTGCACTAAATTATTACTATTTTAATTACTGCTTCTTTGGACACTTCCTTCCATGTGACATCTGAAGAAAAGCCTCACCACCTCCACACTAAAGCAGGGCCTCCCTCTAATGATCAGCCCAAAATTACCTCTAGCAGAGGATTTTCAGGTGTGGATTTTGTCTCCTATTCCTTATGCCTCTAGATAATTTAGTATTTCCTCCAGGCTCTCATGACTGGATACCCTTTCTTTCTCTAAACTGCATTTCTTGATTTTTAAGGATTATCTAGAAAAGTAGTTTGGGCATGGACTCCCCCTGAAGGCACTCACAGGAAAGAGTCCCTCCCAGGAAACCAGCTCCCAGTCGCACAGTGGCTCCCTGTCTGCAGAGAGCAAGGGGTGGGTTTGGGGGCGTGCACGGTAGGGTGAATGTTTCGTCTCATCTCTCCACAAATATCTCCAGCGCCTGAATTCTTTATTTTCCCAGGTGATGAACTTCCGACTCTTTTTTTTGCTGGAAAAGTGCCAGGTGACTCAGTCCACGGAGGCCCTAACGATTCAAGAGACAGGAGGAAAGTGTGGAGCCCGGGAGGGGACCCTTGCGGGCCAGCAGCTCAGTGCAGCGTGCTGGGCAGAGCCAGCAGAGCCCAGCCCCGGCGCTGTGGAGGAGGTTCCGGTGGTGCTGACGCTCTCACCCGGAGCTTCCAAGGGCAAAGGGTGCACTGCAGGCCAGTCCCACTTCCAGAGGTCACCCAGGCTGTGCAGACCCACTTCCAGGGGTTGGGCCCTTCAGAGGATGGGCAAGGCTCAGGCTTGACCCAGAAACTGAGTTCCTGTCAAACAGGAGCCTGGCTGGTGAGCGAGGGAGAGCTCTCTCTCTCTCGAGGAGAGCTGCCTTGCTGAAGATGATCCAGGAAGGGAACCCACAGCTCGCAGGCCTGGTGAAGCGGCAGGAGCTCTGAGCACCCCAGCGTGTCTGGCTGTGGGCCGGCCTTTCTCAGCCGCTCTCGGGTGGTAGGAGAGGAAGAGAACAGGGCAGCAGCCAAGTGCGAGTTGCAGGTTTGAAGAGGAGCCCAAAGAGCCAGAGAAAGACTGTGCTAGTACCTAAGAGAGTTAAAGGCTCTGGGGTGGAACAGCGACGTCGGCAATGGAACTGGTAACCTGACAGCAAGAGCGGTTTGTTGAGAAGAACTGGAGATTAATTCCTGGGAAACATAAGAACATTTCCGTGCCCTCAGCGGCTCAGTCGAGGGCTCTTCCTGGGCGGGCACACGTCATCCCTCCGGTTCCAGTCACTTCAGGAAGGGTCGGTACCTGGATGGGGACGGGGTGCAGACACCAGCAGGAGACTCGGGGACTTCTCCCTCTTCCTCTCAGCACTGAAATGTGTGCAGCAGGGAGGTGTTCTTCCTCGTCACCAGCCTTGGCTCTGAATTTTGTTGTTAATTTTAAGCATCTTGATGTCTAGTTGCTTAATCATTACCTGTTATGGTAAAATTAATGTGGAAAGGTACTGCAAGGGTATTGCAAGATGTTGAAAGATAATTTTCTTTAAATCATTACAAATCTTTTGTAAGTCAGAGCAGGTTATGAACACACACACACATGCACACACACACACACAGCAATAACAACCAAGACAAAAATTGATCCTACTGCTTTTGTATAAATCACCTAAATTCTTTGCACCCCACTTTTCTAAGCTTTTAAAAATGAGTGATAATTATACATGGGGTTCACAAGTGGTTAAATGTGTTAAAGTAGATGAGGTGAAAAACCTTACAAACATCAAATGCCATTCAAACATAATAAATTGTTATTCTTATAATAAGTATTTGTTAAGTCTTATTGCAGACGGCTCAAGGGATTGAGTTAATAAGAGCAGAAATCATGTGATGTCACCATGGCGCAGCCACGGCGGTAAGTATTAAGAAGCGTGAGTAAATTCTTTGTAGTTAAGATTCTGGAATGTAAATCACAGCCAATATCACCCAGAACATTTGAGTAGGCGGAAATCTTCCGGGTGATCTGGTCAAGCGGGAAAGGTGAGACCAGACCCCTCTTTCATGCCACGTAGCCTTTGCTAGTGTTAATTATTGGACATAAATCTTGGTAGCATTTTATTTGAAGCAGTGTTTTAGGTCGAGTTCTAGATGGCTCATACTGGCTAGTTCTGTTCTTTTCACTGACGTCTGCTGCATACTGGGGTTGGACAAGGTCACAGACTTAACCAGGGAAACATCAGAACCTACAGCCAGGTCTCCTGATGAATGACTGTTCTTTCTGGCTCTCTTGGGACTCAGACTCAGAGCTCTTGGCTGCCACCCAAGCTTGGATGGGCAAGTCAGACCCTGAGCTCCCCCATCCCCGCACTTTAGTTAAAAATAGAATATTTTAAGAGGAGAAGATCATTTTTTAAACTAGAAGAAATCTGAGTAACTTTGAACCCAGCTTCACAAGTGGAATTGTATTAATTTAATACACACAAGGGATTTCCAGAGGACAGAGCTCTACATACCTGCCACCCTCATCCAAGAAAAATTAGGTTTGCCAAAATTAATACGATGTAACACGAATTGCTTAACACATATTAGTTCTCAAATATCTCTGCACGTCCTTGGGTAACAGGGAAATAAAGAGGCTCAGAGAAAGAGGAAGGTGTATAAGGAAGAAGCGTCCTGAGAAGACTAAGAAGCATTTAAAATTATGTATAGGAAAGTCTTATTGTTAAGGATAAGTCTGCTTTTCTAGAAATGAATCAAGTGTTTCTGGCAGATGACAGGTAGGTCTTGAGGAAGGGACATTTCCATCAGAGGCTCAGAAAGACCCCTTCAGGCTGCGGAGACTGGACATGGGAAGGAGGGTCACAGGTAACCCTTGGGAGCGTTTGTGGAGCTCCAAGCCATCCATTTTTCTCCATGTTCACTTTCTGTCTTGCCCAGAAACCTTGATGGCCTTCCAGCTGTGCCCTCTGCCAGACCACTTGCCACCTGAGGCTGGTGATGCTCTTTCTGCTCTCCATTCAGGAAGGTGAGTCGTTTGATGCCAAATCTCACATAATCAATGGCTTCTTTCCTTTGCCCAAAACACAGCATTCCAGTGGCAATGATTCCAGATCGGGCTCCAGATCACTCTTCTAGGCTTGTCTGGTGCTCAGTGCTCCAGCTTTGGTCTGATCTTGCATGAACTGAGCAAGTCAGACCCTGAGCCTGGGGCACACTCTGCTCTTATGCCTTGAGCTTTGCGCTTGTCATTTCTGGGGCCAGGACTCTTCACCTTCCTCATGCAGTTCACACTCATCCTCCAGTGCCGCCCGCGCACCCTTCGGTGCTTTGGAGAAGACCACGGACCTGCTGGGGCTCAGCACAGGTTCTGTCTTGTTCCTCTCCCCACCACGCCCTGCACCTCTGCTTCCCTGACACTAAGGCTTTATCACATAAATCAAAGAAGCTTGTTTTGCTTTTTCCCTGACTTTTTGCCGAGCATTTACTGGGTGCCAGGCCTGGTCTGAGCTTCCTGTGCACTGACTCAGTTGCTGTCTAGGTGCCATTTAACCCAGTTATAATAAGGAAATGCTGTATTTCTTAAAGTTTTGCAATTGAGATAACTAGGCTATGCTCTTGGCAGAAAAGGCACCAGGAAGACAAAAGTGGAGGTAAGCAATGGTCCATGTGACCCCTGAATGCCACCCAATATGGGAGATAGTCAAGAAGACGATGTTGGGTACATTTTAAGAGGGATGTTTAGTCTTTCAATTTAGAGCCCATTTATTTAGTTTCCAACAATCTTGTTGAGTATCTGCCACATTCTAGGGGTAACTATGACCAAAGACCAGGTGGTGGAGTGAGGGAAACCTTGCTCATAGACTGACGACCAGGCAGAAACTCGAGGAGAAGAAACAAGTCCACTATCGTGCAGGGGGGTTGACCCCTTGGAGGGGTGGCCCTGGGCCTGCTGTTCCTGGCCTTTAGGAAACTAAGCATCTAAAGCAGGGTGAAGAGGATGTGAATACCAGAAACAAAACAAGCAGGACAGGTTTGTGCCTAATGAAAATGTGATACAAAACAAAAATTATACATCCTGGACCAAAAAGTTGCCTAAAGCAAAAAATTCAGCAGAAAAAGTGCTCAGAGCCAACCATGGAATAAAAACACAAGTTCCTTGGGAATTTCCATTCTCTTGGGAAGGGGACTGAATTTCTCAAACTGTGGTGGACAAAATTTAAGGAATTCTTCAGCGTTAAAATCATCCCGAAGTCTAGGTTAGACTGCTTTTATTTCCACCTCCCCGTGAGACTTTAAATACTTTAAAACATGGTACCTATAGTGTGTTATAATTGAGCTTACAACACCTCGGGGGAAGAAACACAGAAGAAAGAGATGATTCAGAGGAGGCACGAAGTGCTGATTCTTCTGTTCTGAGCAGTATCATTACCCCACCCCTGCCGACCTCCCGCTGTGTTCCTCAGTATGAGACCAGGATAGGTAGGTGACAGACAGCACTGGGGAAGCCAAGCTTCACTCTGAGCTCCCACTTGTCCCCTTCTGGACCTGAAGCATATTATGGAATTACTATAAGCCAACAAGTCTCCATCTGCAAATGAGGGATAAAATTAGCCAGCTGTCTCCTAACCTCCCTGGGACGAACTGGGGTTTAATAAGATAATGAACATTATTCTCTCCATATGCCCTCTGCACCCTTGGCTCCTGTGGTCTTCAAAAGGCACTCCATGGCACTAGTGCAGACAGTCAGAAGGGAAGCCATGCAGAGCCATGCCAACAACTATTCATCACGTATTAATATTAATACCTACTTATTAATGTTTTCCATTAGTAAGTGTACAATTAGCCAAGAACGACACGTCGCAAAGCCCAGCCAGCTGCAGGTGGATAATGAGATGCGGTGGCTGCCTTCAGTGGTCACCCCGTCATCTCCACCTGTCACTTCAAAGCTTCTCATCCCTCCTGCCACTTCTTTCTCTGGCGTCATATCTGATGGCAAAATCTACCTGAAGCTACTAGGATAACACATCAGTATTTTCGGGGAATGGAGAAGGAGTTGCATCTTTAAAGAGGGTTGCAGAAAGAACAATGCTTAAATAAAATAAAGCAGCCTTTTATATTGATGATGAAAATAGGAATAATTACAATTCTCACTTATTTAGTACCAGGTGCATTAGGTGCTCTGAAGGATGAGGACTGTCAGAAATAGTCTACGATGTTGTAAGTTTATATTTTCCCTGGACTGACAAAGAAAGGTCTACAACACTGAAACAACAGCAACCCAAGTAACAACACAAAATTCAAAGAAGCTGGAGAAGGAAGTTTTACAGGGCCAAGTGCAGAGTCCTGGCTGAGCTCGCTTGGGTTTGCGTTCCAGCCTGCACGTCGTTAGCCTCGAGACCTTAGCTCAGCTGTTCAGCCCATGTGTCATGGTTTCCTCATCTGTAGAACAGAGAGAGCGCGTAATCCTCTCACAAAGGACTGCTGTGAGGACTTTAAAAAATACGTCAGGCCAAGTGCTTAAAACGGTTCCCGGCACAGATAATAATAATGACAATAGCAATAATTATAATAAATGTTGATGCATTTTTAATGGAAAAACCTATTATTGAGGCAATAAGCACAGTGACAGTCAGAGGAGGAAGTCAGTGGCATCTGTGGAGGAGGAGACCTGACAGAATACGCCCCAGCGAGGGGCAGAGCCTGCTGCCTGGGCCATGGGGGATGGCAGAGGTGGAACAGAAGAGGCGTGGACCACTTTGCCTGCAGCGGAGGCCCCCTGCAGAGAGCGTCCTGAGACGCCAGGCCAAAGCTGCCTCATGCTCTCTGGGTCATGCCTGAGCACCCCGGGAGGTGAAAGTGGTGATGGGATATGGGAGGCGTGCGGGGTAGCTTTTCCTTCCATCCTAAGAGCTAACTTTTGGGGAAAGTCCTAATGGCCTCCATAGAATGCAGAATTAATGATGGGGAGAATTTCTCAGTGGAGGGGGCTGAGGGGAAGTCACAGGGCAGGTGTGCCCACTCGATAGTAGTGAAAATGGGGTGCCTGCTGCTGGTGCCAGCTCCGTCCCTCCCCGACCGGCCGGTTGCACACTTGCAGCTTACCATTTCTTGCCTGCTGTCTTTTGAATATTCAGCCATCAACCTTTTGGGTAGAATTAGAAGCACTTTAATTTCCTGATAACTCTTAAATTAAGGTAAGTGTTCTAAATATTTTATTAATAATGTACAGTCTAATTAATAGAAATTCTTTTTCCTGCATGTATCATTTAAAAAGTTGCTCCAATGTGCCTTTTTATGTTTTCCAGTTTACTTGTTTGGAAAGCTGGTCGCTATTTCTGCCTCTTGTCCAAACCTATCCTTTCTTGCTTGTACACAATACAAGGTGGGGGGGACTCTGCTTTGGATTTGAGAAGAAAAAAACTTTCCTTAATTTCCCAACAGATTCAGCTGAAATGATTTTTTTTTGCTGAAATGAATGCTTTTCATAGATACGCTTAATATCAGATGCTGTGGGTCTAAAATTTTGCTCTCTAAATACGTGGTCCTTTATACTTTAGCCTGGGGTTTCTACATTTCCAAATATGAGAGGGAAAATTGGAATGAGGTCCCATATTGGAATTAAAAAAATAATAGGATATCTGCTGCTTTTGTTTTCTTATGTGAAAAGTGTTAGAGTTCACCATGATTGAGACAGCTGATTTTTTCAAATCAAGAAATTGCCACAGTTCTACGCTAGGGGAAAGGTAAACTGAGGAAGAAGGTGATACCAAAATGGATTAGAAGGCACAATATTGATCAAGTCCTAATTTTGAACTTCCTCTGTTTGAGACAGGGGCCAAAGAACTTTCTGTCACTTTCCTTGCTTTTTCTCATCTGTAAGTCGGCAAGGCTGTCCGTGCTTTCAGCCTGTGAGACTCTGAAGTCGCGTGTGGCACACAGATCCAGGCTGCGCTCGAGGGAAGCACTCGAAGGCCTCGCTGACTTCTATTTCTCTCAACCCCTTTTTCCTGATTCTATCTCCACCTGCATGTCCTGATACCCAAATTACAGCCACAGAACAGTGCTTGATGTTTTCTTTCCCCAAATAACTTTCCATCTAATACATCCAAATGTGGCCTAGACAGCTTGCCAAGCCGTGTTAATTGACTGAAGAGGACTCAGCTCTCTGGAGAGGGTTGAGGAAAAATTAACCAAAGGAGAGCCAGAACTCTCCAGTGCTTTGGGTCTTACAGGATTTAGAGATGAGAAAACCAACTGAACAACTTCTGTTTTATTAAAAGGTGCCCCTAGCTTTCCAAACTAATCCCCAAGCCAAGGAGATTCCATGGTGTACCAGGCTCCTCTGGCCTCTTGGTGGCCGTGATGCGGTGATTCCTTCCTGCCCTACATCCAGATCCTCAGCAGATTCCGCCTCCAGTATCTGCCCTGGCTCGGTTCACTGAAATGTGGAAATCTATTGTAAAACAGATTAAATTAAGTGTAATTTGGTGCATATATATATTTTTTTCTTGCAACAATGAGTAGAGGCCTTCTTGTTCTTTTCCCTTGTTTTGGTCCAGAAAAAAATGCTCAGAATTCCCAGGTGAAGGCTTGGCAGCTGCTCCTGGTGCCTGGAGACTGAAGATCGATTTCTCTTGGGAACCCTGAAGAGGCCATCAGTGTAATTTATTTCTGTCGCGATGCTCAGTAATAGATGTGACCTTGTGTCTCACAAGTCTCTCTTAACACTCCTGGCCCTGAATATGAAGAGTTAAACATTCCACTCCTCCGCCTGAGAGAGGGAGATACCTTGACATTCAGAGGCACAGTTCCCAGCCTAATCCTGTCTAAATCAGATTAGTCCACCCCATGGCTGACAGCTCCCCAACCAGTGCCTTCCTCCAAGACAGTCTCATCTGAGACGCAGAGCACTTGCTGCAGTTTTATAGTATCAGAGTAGTAATTCATGCCCTGAGTAATAAAGAAACTCATTAAATGTAGAATCTCAGCTCGCGCTTTGTACTTAGACCTCCCAGCAGTTTAACTTATGCATAATGAGTCTAAATACTTTAAGGGATAATATAAAAATTATCTACTATTCTTTCATATCTAAAATTGTGCAGTTGTTTCCCCTTCGCTACATGGCTAACATAACTAGGAAACAATATATTACCCTAATTACATGTTATTTATTAGAAAGGAAGCAAATAAGTCATTTGGAGACAAATCCCTGTAGTTATTCATGGAACTGCTTTAGATGACAAAGATAGAGTAAAGCCAGCAGTCTTTCATTATATTTATTACATACTCTTTGTGCTAATGAACAATAACAGGCTCACTGAAATAATGATGTAGTTCCAGGTTGTGGGCAACGCTGTACGGGCCATATTTATCAAGGGCAAGTCAGGCTTTGCTAGTCCTTTGTGTCTTGCTTTGCCATTGAAGGAAGAGGGTGGGCCACAAACAAAAGTAGCGGGGCAGGTTTTAATAAGCACAATAGAAATGAGTTAGCATATTAAAGAGAGTCATCATGCAACCTTCAACCCTATTTCTCTCCTGTAAGAAAATGATCACTGATTGTCAGCTACAAATCCTGTGAGGACGTCTTCATTCCTCTCTCATTCCTCTCTCGGAGGAAACGTGACTGAATACCCACAAACACCCAAAATTTGAAAAATTGAATAAAAAGTTTCTGAGATTTTTATTAAGAATTTTAAAATATTTATTACTGACCCAAAAGTTAGGGCAAAAATAAAATAAAGATGTTGGCTTTGGAGTAGAAACCGAAAACATGTTTTGGAATTCCAACCTGAAAGAATTTGGGGCTTCTCTGTTAAAATCAGACGTGTTAGAAAAGAAGTAGAAGTTTTCTCAAGAGAACAAACTTTAGCAGGGATCTGAGCCAATGAAATGGATTGTTTCTACAGGTCTTATATTCTTATCATGGCTCCGCCTGCATCCTGGGGAGGAGAAAATCTTCAGCATAAAGGCAAGAGCAGTAACACTTTACAGGCATGTGTTTTCAAGAAAGCTGTCCACAGCGTGGTGACTGCAAGAAGAAAAACATTTGTATTTCTCTTCTTTTAGGATAATTGAGCCAATATGTTAGCATGTAGGAGTGCTGCCTTTTGGAAGAGAGCAGAACTGTATTGGAGGATTAAAGCACAGATAACAAAGGAGTGCAGGAAAATCCAGGAGGGAAGGAAGCCAAGAAAGTCAGCTGGGACCATATCTTCTTTTGAATTAGCAGTTACCCTTCAGCTGCTTCTTATTCAAACATTTGCCTAGTTCCTCTTCAGAGGTGTTTAGGGCACAGTCTCTTGCACAGGAATATACAGCAGAATTTCCCATCTCAGATCAGCCCACTGGTGCATGGAGCCGGTATGCTAACACTGGCGACCTTCCAATAACCAGGCACCAGCCAGGCAAACCAACAGCAAAGCACATTGCCAATTATGCTGGGCTGTGAACAGGGCTACACTAGAGGGGGTGCAGTCGGGATGAGGTGGAGTGGAAAGGAGGCAAGGAGGGTGGGGAGTGAATGGTCTAGGGCTGAAATTCTGCTGAAAATCTCATTTGCCCATTTGTCCTTTAAAACCCGTTAAGCTTTTCACGAAGATCAAATAAAGTTAGTTTGTTAAATATGTATTTTGCAGAACCTGTCTGGATTGAGAAGAGGGAAAGAAAGCAAATTCAGCAGGCTCTGTAAATCCTGCTAGAAGGGCAAATCCAGCTAAATATCCTGTGTCTCTCTTCTTTGGTCCCTCGGCCATGCGATTTGAAGCCTTGTGAGGGGAGGTATGGGTAACCAAGGTGGCGGTGGCATTTAGTTGTTTAGAGGTCCTGTTCACACTCTGTTGTCCTGGGGGCATTGTTAGAAAAACAACTCTTTACTCTTAAAGATTTTCTAGTTTGGATAAGAAATCATATTACTACCCCAGTTATCCCAGAACTCAACCTCAGGCTATTGAGAGCATAAGATAACTTCTTAATAAAGTTTATGTCTCCTAAAACTACACATTTCCTATAGTATAGGGGGACGTTTAAGTAGTCTTTCAGGTTTCGCATTCTCTGCTGCACTACTTTCTGGGAGAAAGTTCTAAGAGTGCAACTTTCAAAGAGCTAAGAAACTTAACCGTCTTTCAGATACCAGGGTAGAATTGGAAGAGTGGATCATTGATTGACGAAAATACCTTGATTTTGGATGCTTTCCCTTGTCTTCACTACCATATTGACTTTTAAACAATGCCGAGGATACACTCAGGATCACAGATCTATTATAGAGAAAATAGATGCGACTCCTACCTTGTCCTTTGCTTCTGCTGGAGCTATATTGAAAGAGTATTGGTCTTGTCAGCTATAACCAGGTGAAGGATCCAACAGGGCAGAGTCTCAGAACTCTGGGTTTGCCCCAGAGCCTTACCTGCTTTGAGGCTGGCTGGAGGGAAATGTACATCGGACCATATCTCCTCTTCCTAACACTTATTGTATAAGCAATTACTTTATTCTTGAGTCATAATTAGATTGCATGATTGTATCTGGGTTTCATTTCTTCATCAAGCCGAACTGAGATCTCAGGATCATGGTATTATTGCCTGAAAAAAGTATTAATTTTTGGTCCATGGAAAAGCAACTTCCAGGAGATTTTAATTGGGATAAGTTTATCCGTCAGAGTTAGGTTAGTGGTCTCATAATGAAACATCTACTAGAGTTAGACAGAGAGGACACACACACAGTAAAATATTATTTACAGTCAAGGCCCATTTTTGGAAAGCACAATTACTGAAGCAAAGTGAGTGACAGCTAACATGGAATCGCCGATTGAGGGAAGTGACTGGAGGTGGTAGGGAACGTGGGAAATGGAGATTAGCAGACCCACCTGCAAGACAGCGGCCTAGAGCAGTCTCAGCTCTGTTAGCCACGGTGCACATGGGCCCTTTGCCATGGAACTTCTAGGGTTTTTCAAGGGAAATAAAACTATGCTTTCATGTGAAATGCGGAATACTCCCGGGCTCAAATGGTCTTCACTCCTCAGAGTCTCTTCAGGACAATCATCTGTCTGTCTGCCCTTACCAGCCTGTCCTGCAGATGGACGCCCTTGGAGCACAAGCTGGAAGACTGTGTCTCTCACTTCTCTGCTGTCTCCAGGGTCACTACTGCCATTCACTGTAGACTGACATCACCCTAATCCACGTCTGTCACCAACCCTATCATGAAGCACTTTGGGGAGTCAAAAGTGGATGTGGAAGGTGAATATGTGAGGCTCTGGGTTCTTGGACCAATTCAAATCCCATTCACCTTCCATCTCGCCTTAGTCACTCACTACCAATGTCATCCCCTGCCCCTTGCCAACGCTTGCATTTTTGGTGCAGCGTTTTCTATTGTCTTTGTAAAGCTCCAGCTTTACATACTGTGCTCTCTGGCTACTCCTCTGCTCTCCACGTTACTCCCTGTAGTGGTCAGCAGCCAACCCAGGCTTATCAGGGCTACTCTTCCACTGAGCCTTCATTAAACTCAGAGATAGTGATCCCTCACCACAGTCACTCTGTTTTCAGGTAGCCTCCTCTTCCCGGTTTAAAAGCAAACAAATAAATATAATACCAACGCCAGGAAATTCCAACTTACTGCCATTCCACACCTAAACCAAGTAACTGAATGTTGCTAAAGAAAACGCCCAGTCACATGGAGTCATCTCACCCGATTTCAAGATCGTGAACCTTTGGTATATTCCTCTTGTTCTCTCTTCCCATGAATTGCCCTCCCAGGCCTCCAGAGACAGGGTCGCATCCTCTGCATTGTTCTCAAACCTCCAACACCCTTAAATAATAGATCTTCAGACTCAGGAGCTGATTTTTACTTCACTGAGTCAATGCAGTTAATAAGAAAGAGCTCCTCCTCAAACCCTCGCACTGTACCTTCGAGCTGCTGCCCCTTTCCTGCTGTGACCGATACGTTGCTGTTTCTCCAACCTGGTGCTCTGGCATCTACCCTGTATCCCGGTTTGAGGGTGACCTCCCACCATTTCCCCCTTCCGTCTTGCAGTGTGATTCTCAGGGCATTGCCCTGACCAACCTGTAAACCATTTGTAACATCCCCACATTCTTAGCTCCTGCTCCTCGGTCCCAGTGTGGTCCTGCAGTGACAGGTCTGTTTGTCCACTTTTTTCATAAGAAAAACTATGAAAAATGTTTCCTGCACTGGATGCGTCCATCTTTTCCTGCCTCATTCTATGTTGATCCCAACCCAATTAGATAACTGTTCACAACATATTTATAAGACAAACCACAGCTGCTTGTTCTGACTTAGAGAAATTTATAAATCTTATGTTCCTAATTTCACTTGAGTTTAATATTTACCCCATGCAGTAAGCAGAGGAGGAGTTAATTTTTCTTTCAGGTGAAAAGAATGAGATCTGAGGAGATTTAGTAACTGATGGTAGGTAATGACAACATAGCCAGGAAGCCAACACCATCAGAAAAGACGAAGTGAAGAAAGCATAGAGTCAGTATTACAATCACGGTTCACAAAAATCTAAATAAAAACTGAAAAGATCTTTGAAATGCATTTATTTCAGTGGATACTAAAGATGCTGATTGGTGGTGTAAGGTTAAGTAGCTGAGAGCAGTAGAGTGTGGGGGTCAGTTTTCCTGATTCCTGCTCTATGTCTCACACACCTTGTTCAGAATTGAAACTTCCTCAGCAGCATTGTTTAATGAGCTGCACTTGGTATGCAGAGAACAACTGTGTGAAAATACAAAGAACGTCAGCGGCAACCGCATCACAACAATAGCCGTCATCAAATGGCTAATGTTCAAATGTGCAGTAAGAGAACCACTTATAACATGGTCTCCCTCACCGTACTGAGTAACAGTGTCGACTCATGGGTTCCGCCCCATTTGTACCGTGTCAAGTTCTTAGGGCAGGAGGCTCAGGAATTCACATTTTAAGCAACTCCCTCGGATCTCTCTTATACCATTTTAATCTTGAGGACAATAAGAGGGGGCAAACATACTCAGCAAGCATCTCCATCCTAATTTCATCTGAGAGAAAACTGTCACCTCATTTGACTCATCACTTATGAGAGAGAAAAATACAAAAAGGGTCCAGCTTTCTCTTCCTGATAAACTCTCAAAGTAGCCTTTGTTTGTTTGTTTTCCTTTTGCTCTTGAGCAAGGCCTTAGTGTCAGGCACTGTAGCCGTGTGAACTTCACAGTATTTTAATGCTGGAAGGAAGCGGGCTCACTTCCCTCTGCCTCTCAGCCCAGGTGCCACCTCTGGGGTGGGGTGAGGGACATCTGTGTGGCAGTCAGCAGGCTCACCTGGTGATACGTAGGACAGAGCAGAGGCTAAACAGGGGCCCGTCACACAAGTGGTTTATGTTCATGGACACACAGAGGAGGCTGCACCTAGAGATGTTATAGGGGCTGAGCATCAAGGGGCTGGGTGATGCATGGTGTAATTCTGGGTACATTTTTGGAAATCCCAGCTTTTTTGTTCCTAACACCCTGTCTCTCTGGCTTAATTTGATAAATACTGAAGATGCCCTCTCATTCAGGCTTACAGCAAACACTAGCTTTGTGGTTTTAGCCTGGATAAAACTTTGATTTAGAAATAATATTTAGAGCCATGAAATTTTCCTATTTACCAATAATTGATGAGGCAAGAGGAAAAATATTTACTAACAGGTAGTAGAAAATTGAAATCATTGCCACTGTTTCTCATCAGCTGGTGAAAGTAAATTTTGAGGACTGAATTAACCTATCATTTCTGTGCACCAATAACATTTCCTGAGCTAGACTGTGAAAAATCTCAAGGGTTTTTAAAATATCTTTGAAGACCTCTGTATTGCCATCAATCCTAGTCTGAAATGGAGTATTATATAATCATAGGGACTAAATAGCTACTTGATGATTAATTAATTGGCAAAACTAATTGATTTTCTAAGAAATTACTTTAGTTTTATTATTTAGATCATGCGGTCACAATATGAAAAAGAATAAACCTTGACAAGGTCAAGTTAAAGAGATTGGATTCCAAACAACCCCATTCCAGCTAACATTGCTTGAATGCCAAAGACACTAGGAAGTATTTCTCTGCTTCAGCCTGTACTTGCTCTCACTACCCCATATATCAAAGAGAAAGAGCCCGGGCACAGAAGGAAAGAAACATAGACGCTTGCATTTTTGGTGCAGCGTTTTCTATTGTCTTTATAATCCATCCATAACTCTTGTCAGGGTCCTGTGATATGATTAAGAAGACTGAGTCCTGACACAGATGCGGAGGATAAATGAAACTGGAATCAGCTTGGATCCTGCCTTTGTTACTTTTCTTGCTGTCAGGACAAAACACCTGACACACACGAGTTAAAGGAGGAAAGGTTTCTTTCAGCTCACAGTTGTAGAGGTTCCAGTTCATAGTCAGCCGGCTCTAAGGCAGGGTGGTGCGGCAGTGAGGTATCGCATAGAAGAAACAGTCCATGGCAGTACAGGCTGAAAGAAGCAAACAGTGAGATTTGTGGACTTTTATCCCATCCAAGCTATAACACTATTGTCTAGTGACATTCACAACCCACTGTGGGCCTCCCCATTATCCACTCTCAACTCTACCAACCTAATCAGTGGGCCAATATACTTATCACATACCCTTAATCCATCTTGACATAATCTAGACCAACCACCTCTGAAAAGCCCCACCTGTGTGTGCATGAGGCTTTGGGGGAACATCTAGACCTGAGTCATAACGGACTCATTCACCAGGCCAGGCTTCCTACTGCAGGCCAGCATCTACCAGAGTAATATATCCACCTATATCGTCTGTACTAAGGAGCTCTACAGGCTAGCTGTAGTCCTGACATCAGCAGCCTTATTCACCTTGACTAAGAATCCAGGGTCTTCTAGACAAGTTGTTTATCATCTGTGCCCATTGTTTTATGTAACAGGGTCTTTAGACTGTCTGTTTTCCTCTTACCAAGATATATATTTGCTGATTTACATGAGTGCAATAATTTATGCTGGAGCCATGAAAAGTACTACTTTGAATGAGTTCCTCTAGAATCTCATCTCTATGGGTCTGATGAAGCGGGGGAAATATTCTGGTTAGAGAAAGGGAGGCATTCTTTTATACAGGCTTGGATAACTTTAATTATCTTGCAATATCAGACTTATACTTTAACCTTTGTAAATACTTAAATACATAAGAAAATATTTCTCAATTTTGCATAATCTTGTATAAAACAGATATATAGCATCTAGTGAACTTCTTTGTGTTCTGAAAGAAATCTATGTAATGTTTGGTCATGCTGCTCTGGCTAATTTTCACACAGGGCTTTCACACAGGGGTCCAGAGTAGAAAGAGGCTATTTCATCTTGCTGTCCTCTTGTCGGAGGTTTCATACAAACCTGGTGGTGAATACACCCCACTTTGGAGATCACTGGCCTAGACCATGGATGGTGTTATGTATTAACCCAACACAGGGTGGTTTTAGGGATGCCAGAAAGGTCTCCTGAATTTCTGACCCTGAAATTATACAGGCCCAGATCTTTGTGAAAATTAAACTCATGAAGCATCATTGACAACCAAATAAATTCAGGATGGATTTAGTTTTTCAAACTATTTCTTCATACAGATTTTTGAAGGTAGGAGACAAAGAAGAACGTGAACCCAGTGACATGGTAGAAGGAGATTCGGGGGAAAGACGAGCTGATCAGATCTGTCTAGTATCTACTTTGTTGAGGTAAGAAATTGCACAAATTCATCTCATTAAATATACTGACTAATTTTGTGCACTGGAATTACCTGCATCCTCTAGATTGGAAATCAGAGTTTCAAAAATTGAACTTGCCCACTCAAACTCATACAATTTAGAGGGGGAAACCAGACATATGCAATCCTAAAGCACATGCTCTTTACACCTCATTGTTTAAACTTTGCTCACTTGACTTTGTAAGTAATTAACTCGAGAGATATTCTAGGCTTACATAGATTAGTTTGTACATGGGGACATATTCTTGTTTGTTGCTTCATTTTATTTCTGTAAGTAGTTTGCTTTTCAATCTCACAATAAACTTCAATTCAATTTCTCTGAGAGCTTGGAAGAACAATAGAGGGTTATTTTGGTCTCAAAGCTGAAGCACCCATGAGTCAGGACTTGGGATAGCTAATCCCCACTCTCCCAGAATCCTACCCCGGGAGGATGTTGATCTTATCACCCAAGGTAGAGCTGGCCTGCTTCATTCTTTCCCTTCTCCTCTTCCTGGAAGGGACAGAGATTGTCCAGTGCAGAGGTGGCCGCTCAAGCCCCTTCATAGCCCTTTAGGCATTTTCCCCTTCACGACCTACAAGCTTAGTGGTCTCAATAGTTGGTGCTTTCTGGAACTTGTGAGAGTGTCTGTCACCCCTATGTGACATCATCGATCTCTCTAATTTTCCCTGGACCTTAATCTCCCTGGACACCAAGTTTGGTTAGACCCCATGGCTGTTTGACTCTCCACACTATGGTTCTCATTCTCCACAAGTGCTTTGTTTTCTTCCAGATCATAACTACAAGCATCAGAATGTGGACACTCCAGACCATCAAAAAATAAAATAAAGTAAAAAATAAATTAATCACAGTGTGTCCTGCAATTATTGTCTAACTACCTGTGGTCCTATGATGTGGGCTCCGGCGAAGCGGGCAGCCTGTGTCCCACCTGATATTTAATTAGGTGAGTTGCAAATGCACGTGGTGGTTTGCCGACTTGTATAAGCGGATGTGCATAAATTTCAAAACTTAAAAGAAAGGAAAGCACCTGCGTATTTCTTACCTTCCCAGTAAAGAGCATGTGACATAGACATTTAAGTGTGTGCCAGAGCTATCAGGGGCAGCGTTATTCTAAGCATATAAAATAAAATGCTTGCTGATGCCCCCAAATGACAAGATAGTAGCTTTCTCTTTTGTGCTAAAATTTAGAAATTAGCATTTATAGGTGTATAAATTTTTATCAAGTCCTTCAAGTACGTAAGTAGAAGAAATGCTTTAATAAGGTAATTGTCAAACTTCAATTCCCTCATACAAAACAGTCTTTTAGGACATGATAACAGTTTAAAAAAAAACAGTGTGACAGCATAGGACAAACTGCCCCTCTACCGCTTGCTGGCTCTGTGACTTGGGCCGCTTAAACTTTTGGGACTTGAGTGTCTTCCTCTATCAGTCAGTGCTAACAAAGCCTCCTCACAGCGATGTGTAGACTTCATGAGAATGAGGAATGACACAGCCTAGTGGCGGGCAGATCAAGAAAATGTCAATTCTTTCCCACACCATTTGTATCACACGCACATGCGCAGAGAGCTCCGCCAGAGACCCAGTAACTCCCAAGACAATCTGCTGCTTCTGGAGCTTCTTGGATAATCAGCTCTAAGGATGAGAAAGGGTGGCGTTCTATGTTAATGAAGTTACTTTACAGTCAGGGCTGACTGCTTTCAGCTGTAGAGAAAAATCCTCATCCATGAAACGGAGAGAAGCTGGTATCATCATCCATCCACTCAACAAGCAGGCCTGCAGGGCAGGAGGTCCCGATGAAGAGAAACCTGGTACACATACCACAGAAGGCCGGGAAACCCGAGCTGCAGTGTGCTTGAGGCTATTGGCACCGCTAATGTGGCAGACGAGAATCAGAAGTTTTTATCTGGTAATTGAAGCAGGAAAAAAGAGAAAATATTCAAAAACTCCCCCTCCCCCTCCCCCTCCCCCTTCCTGCTAATGAGAAATGCTCTGTCTTCTCTTCCTTTTAAGATAGAGGTCGTTTTGGAAAGTATCTGCATGGCAGGCTTTCACTTTGTTAGCAAATCACTCTAAAATTTAGACGCTTAAAATAATAAACAATCATTTGGTGTATAATTCTGGGAGTCAGCGCTTAGGGCTGAGATTCCTACTTACCTCTGCCGGGCTCACGTGGAATGTGCAGTTAGCGGCAGCCTTAGCTGAGGGCTGGCCTGGGGCCGCTCTGATGGGGATGGCACGTCCTCCTTCTGCATGCCACATGGTTTAATGTGTTTTCAGGGCTTCGCACGCTGAGGCGTGGTCCCCAGCATACTGATACTGAGATGGCTGAACCTTTAAAGGGTGGGACTTTGAACAGTTGTGATTATATCTTTGGGAAAGCTACCCTTAGAAGAGATTGATGTAGTTCTCTGGCACCCTGGTCAGTTACCATGGAAGCAGATTATTATAAGAAAGGTAGGCTTGGTCCAAAATCTCTTGTTTCTGGTCTCACCATGTGACTGCTCTCTGCCTGTCACACATAGTCTCACTATGATGCCACATAACATGTTATGATGTATGTCTTAATTACTTTCTTGTCAATGAGACAAAATCCCTGACACCCATAAGTTAAAAGAGTTAAAGGAGGAAAGGAGTTTAAAAAGTCACTCTCAGTAGAGTTTTCAATCCATAGTTGACTGTCTCCCACGCAGGGCAGGGTGGTGGAGAGGCAGACAGAGGAGAAATAGTCCATAGAAGGGAAGAGAGGAAACCATGAGCCTTTCTTCTTCTTTTCCTTTTTATTCCACCCAGGCTGCAAGTCTGTTGGTTGATTCCATCCACAAACGGGGTGGATCTCCCATCCTCAGGAACTGGATCATCTACACCCAGAACTATGATAAACCAATCAGTAGATCCACCCACTATCACACGGCCATGATCCAGTTGTTCCCCAAAGGTCCACCTATGAGCACATGAAGCTTTGTGGGGACATCTAGATATAAGCATAACAACATAGCCCGAAACCTTTCAGCAGAAGTTGCATTGATAAGACTGCCTGATCTTAGGCTAGTAGCTTCCAAAACCATGAACTGATAAACCTCTTTTCTTTATACAGTACCAAGCCTTACACATTTTATTACAGAAACAAAAATGTATTTAGACAGTTCATCATCTTCCAATAGAGCAGCTTGGCCTTGTTCATGTGGCGGTTAATGGGGCGGGGTGGGGGGGGACAGAGAAGCCTTTCAAGTTCTCAGTTTGAAAATGGCACTCTGTTTAGTAGCTAAAGCAAGTACTCGGCAAGTGCAGATTGAAGGGGAGGGAAAAGAAGCTTCCTCTGCATCTAACAAACTGTCCTTGTAGTGCATAGTGATTTGACAGGGACGGGTGAAGGATTACAGCCAGTTGTGCAATCTACCACATCCTGGGAGCTCCAAATTGCAACCTGCTGGGAGCCACTGGAATGAGTAAAATGAGAGGTAAGAGTCAGTGTAAGATGCAAATTTAACAGGCAATTGAGGCTGTTGGAAGGCCAGCACTCCAGAGGTATTTTTAAGCATTCTCTCCTCGCTTTGCTGTAAGGTGATTTTGTCACTGTGGCGAGTGGTGGAAGATGCCTGCATGAGGGGTGCTTTGAAGAAAGAGCACTTTCTTGGCTGGCACAACTGGATGGACAGTGGCCAGACCACCTCACTCTCTCCAGCCACCTGATCTGTCTTTGCTGACCACTTTAGGATTCCAGCCGGTGCAGCAATCAGAATTGATCATGGAGAGGGGTGACTTGCATGGTTTGGCTGGGGTGCAACCCAGCTGGCCTCAATCATGCTTCTTAAATGTTTCCTCTCAAGCTTTTAAGGCTCCGAGAGAGCTGAGTGCCCAGGAGTCTAAACAGGTCTCAAGATTGCCTTGTTCAAAATTGGCTCAGGACCATACAGAGAGGAAACAAAAGATAAGGTGAGGATAATGACCTGCTTGAAACGGCATTGGGGAGACCTGTTCTCTTCCTCTGCACAGATGGTTTAGACTCCCAAGTGCTCCTCTCTCTAAGCATTGTGACTCTGTCTTAGTGGGGAGCTTGTGGCTCAGCCTCTCTGTGCTGGAAGGCACAGACTGTGATCTGCGATGACTGTCCTTAGGGAATGTTTAATCCAGCATTTTTAATCTGTGGTCAGTCAGGGAGAAAAGAGGCTTTGAATTTTATTCCAGGACCTATGAAAAGGAAAGGAGCACCAGCTTTTTACTAAGTGCCTTTTTTCCTTAAAGGTTTCCTACTTTCCTTTTTTGATCCAGGCCAAGACTGCAGTGAGGCAGAGAAATGCCTGGCATCTCTCATTCTGTAGCATCTCACTCACTTCCTGCTTTCCCCTTTCCCTCCCACTAATAAAGACAGAGATGCAATCCATTTAGATATGTTAGCAGCAGTAAGGGCAGCAGCTGAATCCTGTGCACTGCTGCTAAATGAGAATAACCTGACTCCCTCGAACATTTATTTTGTTCCCTCTGACAGCAGCCAGGGAAATGTGGGACAAGCGGCAAGATGGCACTGCCCTCAGCCTTTGGGTCCAAGGTGAAGGACCACGGCAGCAGGGTCTGGAGGGTGCTAGAAGGCTTAAAGAAACCCCATTGAACTACTTTCAAGCGGTCGATTGGGATATTAGGGTTTTCGGTTTTCCAATACTTGGCTCTTTACAATCCAATTCTATAAAGATTTATGTAGCATTGGGGGCTGGTAGAAGATGCAGCACATATGGTTTTGAGGCTGTCAGTCAAGAAATGAGGCCAAATGATGCCTTTGAAGTGCTGGCACCTCTCTGCTAGAGTACTTCCAGGAAGATAAAGGTCTGCTGAATGTCATCGCTCCAGGACTGGCAGGGAGATTGGACTCCAATTCAGAGCACTTGTGCGGCACTTAGTGTGGACCCAGCACTTGGTGCTTTACAAATATGGCACCAATTCATCTCCGAATTTTAGCTCTTACACTTCCTAGGTTACAGCTGAGGAGCCTGCACCTGGAGCCTTTCAGGAGCATGCCCTCAGTGATGTGTAGCTTTCAACGTCGCTGAGCAGGCTTGGGGCCCTGGGAAGCTGGCTTGACAGCTCTTAACCACTCTGGTGTGCTGTGTGTCATATTAATGAAAGCTTACTTGGCTGATCCAAACTGGCTCCCCGTTCTCCCCCTGTGAGATCACTTCCTGGGAAGATAGGGGAAATGAAAGAAAGAAGAGAAGACAGGACTAAGCACTGCATGCTAGATCTTCTACTCTGCTATTTAGAGTTAGCTCCTGTAATTCCCAGAACCATGCAATGCACATGACGTGTCCCTGCCTGCAGTTTACATGCAGCATGATTGAGGACAGCTGGGACAAATTCAATGTCATAAATCTATGTGAAAACCAGCAGCCCCTTTTCCAATTTTCAAGTCTTCTTAATTCTCCATTAAATTTGGCTTCCAAAAGCTACGTCTGCCATGCTCTCCCTTTGTCTCCTGGAATGACAATGCCGCCTTTCATGGGTTCACTGGTCAGGTGGCAATGAAGTCATCTCCAGTGTCTTTCATTTCTATAATGGCAGGAAGACCTGAAAATGGAGATTTTAACCTGCATCTCAGGTCTAAGTCATCCAGGAAGGTGTCAGAGTGGCAGATCAATTGATCCCACTCTGCTCCATGGAACTTTGCCCTGTGCCCAGTCATGACAAGGTGTCCTGAAGATCTCTGAGCTAGAAGAATCCTTTCTAGCCTGTGGAAAGTGCACCCAGCCAGGCCTGAAGCAGCACTGTCATTGTGAGGAGAGCTTGGAAAATAAGCAGCAGGTTCGCTGAGGGCTTTCCTTAACAGGGCAGGTTTCTGGGAGGCTGAAATCAATGCCATAAATCAATGTTTAAAATCCCTTACACAATAAAATGAAGCACAATAGCATAAGAAAAACAAAGGCTTCTATCTACACTGCACTTTGCAGTTTATAAAAATTTTTCTGCACCTCCACCTGGAAGGTACAGAGGCCAAGAATTATCGTCCTGTTTTACAGATAAGAGAGGTCAGAAGGTCAAGTGACCAAGCAGGGGATCCAGCATTAGCAAGAGGCAGGGCTGTGGCTGTGTCTCCCTACTCCAGAGCAACAACCTAAAATTGTTTAATCTTTTTTGTGACCTATAAAATAATGCTAGCAATAAGGAATTATACTGAGGTTAGTTTGACTGTTGCGTAGCTTTGTGTTATTATAAAATAGAAAAGCAATAATTGCTGACTTTTTTGGGCACTCCAACTGCACTAATGTTTTATGCATGTATTTCTCTTATCATTCATTTCCACACCGGGGTCCCCACTATGTTCCAACTGTTGTGCAAAGAGTATTTCACTCTGTTTTACAGTTGCATCATTTGAGACCTAACAGGAAGTTACATGTCCAGCATCAAATGGAACCAGGATCAAAAGTGTGGTCTCTTGACTCCAAAATTTCTAATATAAACCATTTCACATGTAAACAAATCATCTAGTATTTGTAGCTATTTTAAAATGAAGAGATGGTATCAGGCTTTGAATCATCATTTCTTATGCCTTTTGCTTAGTCTTGGTGACAAACAAAAGAGAATATATCAGATCTGTTGTTGGCTGGCTATTATATTTTTCTCCTACTGCTGATAATACTTGCTGCTACATTTTGGATCTGTTTCAAGAAATAAATTTTAGTAATTACATGTTTACAGCATTAATTTTTTAAACTAAACATCCTTCATGTAAATCTCATCAGAGCTCGATAAATAATCATAATGGTAATTATCATGAAATATGTGTTGCTTGTGGAAATAGGGGCTCTCAGCTCGGCTCACCGCAGGCATCTGCAGGAGATGGAGAGAGGACAATCTCTGAGGGACTCTGTCCCCTTGCTCGTGCCTGACCCACAGCCCCTGCTGACCCCAGGAGGCTGTGTAAGTCTCCATGGCAATGTGTGATGTGTCGGTAGGAACCTGGAGCGTCAAAGGGGACTAACAGTCCACTCCGGCTACAGTAGCAAAGCACACAGACCAGCTGACTTATACAAATTAGAAATGCATTTCTCATGGCTCCGGGGCTGAGAAATCCATGTTCAACATGACAGTGCATTCGGGGTCTCTGTGCGCCTTAGAGGTCCCTTGCAGCTTTTCCAGTCTTCCAGATCTTGTGCCATACTGCAGGAGGCTTCCATCTGACACAGGAAAAGGTGAGGAGTGGACCAGTAAGGGACAGGCGTGGATGAACAGGTCACCCACCCCATTTCCTCGATGTGCACTGCCCGTCAATTGCCCGCAGCACCGGCGTGTTTAGTAACATCTGGTTCCTCGGGTTTATTCAGTGTCTGTCTCCCTCCCACAGCGCACCATTCTTCAGCAATCACCTCCCGAGTGAATCACGTGCATGCAAATCTTTTTCTCAAGTCTGTGCGTGGGTCATGGGAGAGGGGTGCAAACTAAGGTGACCTCCCTGATCACGGGCAGTTCTGCTTTATTTTCACTATTTCTATTGCCATTTAAGTCTAACCATGGCTTCTCTCCAGCCTGCCATCAGAGTCATCTTTCTCAAGTGCAAATAGGTTTTTGACAATCCCTGATTTAGAGTCCTTCACTGACTTTTACTTGGAATCAGAAAGAGACCCAAAGCTTTGGGTTTAGCTGGTATCAAAGGCTCCCCATGGTCTGTCTTGGGGACCCCAGCACCCTTACTTAACGTTTTCCTGCTCTGTCTTGGTGGCAGCCTCATTTACCCACAAGCTCTGCTCTTTCCTCAGAGGTGGGATGTTTTCTGTGCTCAAAGCGCTCTTAGAGGTTTTCTTTGCTCTCCTAGACCTTTGCCTCCGCCTTTGCTACCTGCCCTTAACTTGTCTTTCTGGTCTGTAGTCAGATCTTACTCCATGGGCAAGTGAAACCCTTCTGTACCTCCCAAATCTGGGGGTGTGCAGTACGACATCTCACACTCTTGTGCAAAATGTTTTCACACACTGTGGCTCTCCGATGTGATCATAACTTATTACGCAGTGTTTCTCACCAACCAGAATGTGAGCTCTTGGAGAGCTAGTCTATGTTTCCGTCTCCAAACTTTTAGGATTTCATACCTCAGGTACATGAGGTGCTTAAGAAATGTTTGGTGAAAAAAACCTCTATGAGAACTTAACGTTTTCTTCATCACTAATTTGTTTTAGTTCTCTTCCCTGTTTATATTCTAGATGTATATTTTTATATGTTCTTTTCTGTGAGTGGTCTGACAGAGAAGTTTATTATTTGTTTTCTGTTTTCCTAAGATGACAAGATCCCTATATTACAAATACACCCCACTGCATCAGAGGTGGTTCTTTCCTCCCATCTGCATCACTCAGGCAAAAAACCGTTCACTCAGGTTTCCTCTGCGAGCCAGAAAAAGTGGGCAGTCTCACCCCAGCCTCCCAAGGCAAACCAGGGTAGTCCTTTTCCTGTGGGATTCCCCTGGCAGGGCTGTCCCCTCCCAGGAGGGCGTTTCAAGACATTAAATCGCAGACCCACTCTGCCAGCTACCTGTGCTGGTAGTCCAGATCCTTGGCATTGGATTCTTGCTGTAAGATTCATTACCGACTGTTGAAAGAAGCACTGATTAAATGTGCAGTGTGCCCAGAAGGCACCCTTTGAAGGAAAGGGGAGCAGCCAGGCCAGCAAGGCTTTCTGGTTTCAAAGCTTTAGAGTGAGCTTGACTCTCAGGCTGGGAGGAAGCCTCCTGAAGGTGGGGTTTCGGCAGCACCTGCTCCGGGCCTGGTGCCCGCCTCTGTCATCACCAGTGTCTCTAAAGAGCTGTTCTGGCTGTGGATGCAGGAAACTGAAAGGTTCCCCAGGAGGCCTCCATGAAGCAGTAAGTTCGTGTGTCAAGATTTCAGTTTTAACATTACAGCACCTTGCTGGGCTTCTTTCAATTTTTGGAGAAGGTGGGTCCAAGAGTATATCTGACCCTTGCACCAAATGACAAGAATGGAGGTACGTTCCCCAGTATTATGCCTGGCACGTGGTAGGTCTTCCGTAATATTTCTTCCTCCCGCTCTTCTTGCCGTTGACTGATTGTGTGATAAAATCTCTGTGTCTAGGGGAAAATTGTGACCCTGTAGATGCTTCCAGCTTTAGCCCCACAGAATCCCATCAACGAAATCTTCTAGAAACTTCTACTCACTGAGAGCTTCCAAAAAGGATAACTGACTGGTCAGCACATCTTTTAATAATGGTCCTAGTAATAACAATACCAACTGAATAGCAGCGGCCTCAACAGATACGTGGATCTGGTCTGAAGCCTTGCTTGTGTTATTCTATGGCTCACATCTTCGGCAAACTGGTATATGTCGCCCTCGTTTACATGTGCACTGCAACAGCACCTACAGTGCACAGCTTCTCAGCTCACTATGGAACATACCGCCAAATTTACGTGCTAATCTGTAATCTCTACAACAACTTTGCAGAGGTGGTGTATTTCACCCCCACTCTACATTTTACTGTTCACCGAGTCATTTAAACAGCAGGAGATACATAAATTAATGGTGTCAACCTCCCCTCTGCCATCAAACTCTGCTTTCTCCCTCCCTGAAAGCATCTTGATAATCCTAACCCATAGTTTACAAGGTCCTTTTCAGTTATTAAAAAATCCTCTTTTAGGATTTAAAAATCTCAATTAAATCTAAACCAAATCTACATAAAAGTTTCTACTCAAACCCAGACTGAGCCCAGAAAGCTGGAACATACAGTGAGGCAGACAGACACTGTGATTTGTTCTCTTGTGCTTACACTTCCTCTTTCTCTGGGATCAAACCACCAAAAAGGAACAAGGAGCAGAGCTTGGCTGGCATGGTGCAGGGCTATTGTTTGTGAGTCTCCGTTTGGGGTGCTTTTGTTGAGGCAAGCATCCCAGTCCTAATCAAACACGGAAAGCTTTGGAGATCTCCTTGGCCTGACACCGCTAATCCCTCTATTTCCTCCCACTTTACCTCCCTCTGCCTTTTGTCCTGTCTCTCCTAGGTCTCCCCAGCCCTCCTCTTTGTTCTGGGAATTCTGACCTCCTGCTGCCTGACTTAAAGATTGGATCCTGTGGTTTACAGCTCTTCCTCTCATCCTGATTCTGTGGAAGACAGTCCCCTGGTGGGCAGCCTACTGGTAAAGCCTAACTTGTAATGTTTGTGGGGTACTGGACAGAGCATAAACACCCAGAATTTTAGATGTTTCGGTAGATTTAGAAGGTGTAAGTCAAGTTTAAAATATCTAATAAAATGTGTTCTATTCTTTTTTCCTAAAACCCACTCCTTCATAACAGCCTGAAAGGCTAGGCAGGATTGTACCTGGAGTTGTCAGACTCCTTAAAATCCCACACTAGAAGTTAGCACCAACAGTGGGCCCCCAGTTCTCTTCTATCTCACCCTGCCTGTCCCGAGACATCTTATGCATTTCCCTGTGGGCATCCTGCACCCACATCTGCCAAAAACATCGGCCCTTAGACAGCCCCTGGCCTACTGGTGATGGGTTCTACTATTGGAAGCTGAAGAGACAGAAAGAGGAAGAGGAAGAAGCGAGGAGGAGAGGAGTAGGGAAGGGAAGGAAAGTGAAAGGAAGGGAAGGGAAGCGAAGCGAAGCCCAAGCACCGATCCTAGAGTCCAGTGTCCTAAGAGAATCTCCCTCCCATGCCCAGGTCTGGGAGCAGGTGCTTTCTGGGAAAATCTATGCCCACCACCTTCCAAGTTCACTTAGCTCATAGGAAAACTCATATGTTAGTTTTATGTTAAGCTCTAGAAAAGCCAGTTTCTCTCAAAGTTGGGATTGCTGTATGCAGGGCCAGTCAGTACAATCTCCGTCTTTCTTGTCACTGACAGCTCAGGTTTCCCCAAGCACATTTCCCAGGGAACCTGTAAAAATAAATGATTTATCCCCAGGCTGGGGCCTGTGCTTGGAACAGGAGAAGGGCTCATTCCAAATGTGTGGATGATTGAAGGAGATGGGAGCATCCCATCCCCCTGCCTCTTGGGGGACATCAGTGTTCTCCATGGACCACGATGCCTCCTAGGCTCTTACTGGGGGTGACCAGCTCTGAATGAGGGCGTCATCTAAACCATGGCTTCGGTCAGCGTGGATACACAGAGGGGGGCACGGGGCCTCCTATGGGCTTCAGCTGTTTGCAAGACAACACGGAAAGTTCCAGTCAACAAATTCTATGTAACTTGCCTGGTTCACGCAGAGAGACCAGAACCCAGCACGAACTGGCTCTCGAGACATCTGCTTGCATTAAGCCAGGCCGTGTCCGGACCCTCCTGCAGCAAGGGGGACAGGGCGTGTTTCCGAAGCCTGCACTGCACACCGCCATGGCTCTGGAGCTGAGGGCAGCCTGATTCTGACTGCCCAGCACTGGAACCCTGGCGCTCCAGCACATGACTGTGCCCGAATCTCTTCTGGCAGCTGCTTTATTTCCGTTGTCAGATTCCGGCCTCGGGGGATCAGGGCAGCGCCCGCAGCCAGTGTGAAAGTTCAGTGAAATGGTTGCGCAGGGCTCCTGTGATTCTGCTGTGCTGTGATTTGTACAATTAGAACAGCTTTCTCGCCTGAGGCCATGGAAGAACAATTACCAAAACAAATAGCGGCGTGCAGCAGCAGCAGCAGAGAGAGAGAAAGAGAGAGAGAGAGAGGGAGAGAGGGAGAGGGAGAGGGAGAGGGAGAGAGACAAAGGCCTTCCTCCATCTCTGCTCTGTTCAGCAAGCATCACACAGCAAGCAGAAGGCATTTTTTTTAAATCCCAGGCCTCAGAGAGTCAGTTTCAGCAAGAGAAACAGCAGTTAGCTTCCCACATAATTACTACAACAGATTTCAACCCTTTGCCTCATGATTCTCCAGAAGTGAGTATGCCAGAAGGATTCTCTCCCTGGAAACTTCTCCCAGTGTTGGTGAGATGACCAGCACTGGGCTGGCCGACAGGAGTGGGCATCAGGTGCCCTTCTGTTTGGCCTCCTCTGGTTGCCTCTTCTTTGGGCAAGAAAACTGGCCCCTGCTGCAAGCGCTCCTGATGTCTCCACTAACATGGGCAGTGTCCATTCGTTTTGGTTTCCAGAGTATGCTGCCATCCATCTCACGGATGAAGACTATTCCTAAAGAACTTGACAATCACACCCAAGACCTGCACAGGACACAGTGATCCTCACTTTGTCGATGAGAGAGAGGAGGAAGTCAAGAGGCCAAGGTTCAAACAGCAACACGTTACGGACTCAAAGAATTCTACACTGTCAGCTCCCGCTGTGGGGGACGCCTCACGCCAGGGTGCATTTACCAAAACGTGAATTATGAAAGGGGCACACGTACAGGAGATGAATGTTTAAGGCAGAACAATTCTAAACACTAAAAGACGAATGGGGCAAAAATTCCCCAGAATTTCAGCAGGCAACACCAACATCTGCTAGTATCTATCTCTCTGTTTATCTCTATATATCTCCGTATATCTTCTTGACACTTTTTGTTTATGTACACTTAGTTTCTGAATTTATATTGTACCAAAATGTCTGCTTCCATTTTGCTTTTTGCTTAGTGATGTTTAATTCACTTTTTCTTCATGTCCGTATATACAGAAATTTCTCAGTGATAAACTTTTGATTTATTGATTTCAGAGAATGAGCAGAGCTAAACATTGGTGCTAAAGCTACCACAAATGGAAAGTATTGAGTTATTTACTTTAGTATTTACTTTGGTAAAGTTATTCTGGGTTTGTAAACAAGCGAATTTCTCAACGCGCTTTGGCCGTCTGGCCTGCAAGTCTATGGAGAGGCCTCCCAGTGCCCCTCAGCCGACTCTGTCACTTGCACAAGCTATAGTTTAAAGGGTTTTCTGTTGTGGATCACCCTGGAGTCACAGGCAGTTTCTAGGCCTGACAACCCCTTCCGGTACCTTTTCTCACTTTCCCAGTATGAGAGCCCAGTCAGTGTAAGGAGCGGAGGCTTTGATTCCCAGGGTGAGTGGAGGAGGAAGAACTTTCCTTTCAGAGCCTGGGTCCCTTCCTGAGCAGTCGGTGCAGACAGGTCTCCGGAGCCTCCAATGCACTGCCACAGTCACCGGTTCCGGTGGGGCCATTGTTAGACACACATTGGATTAAGTCTTTTTTGGCCACAAAAATGTGATTGCCTCATGCAGAGGCGTCTCCAGAGAGTACATTTTGATGCAAAGATACATTTTTGTGTTGTCTTATATTGTTCCTTGTGACTGTTCTAGAGTCAGAGACAGAAGCAATGTGGAAAAGCTGTTACCAACGTAGGTGGTGGGGACAGCCTCTCTGGATTTGACTCCAGCCCCACCAACTATGAGCTGGTGCAAACTTGGTCAGGTTCCTTAATGTTTTGATGCCTCAGTTTTCTTATCTGTGTAATGGGTATGGCAATGTTCCCTGTAGTCATGGACTTGCTGTGGAGACCCAGCGGAAAAATCCTAACATGTTACCCTGAACATATAGTCATTCAACAATGCTACTTATCATGATCTTTCTAACTAGACTGCAATCTCTCAGAGAGTGTCTTGGTGTGGAAGCTGAGGGTGCTCTGCCTGGGTCTCCTCAGCACTCCCTGCTCCCCGCCCTGTGTGTAGCTTTTTAGGGTGAGCATCAGCCTCTCTGCCTTAGGGCTTCTCTGGCCTTTGGAGTAAGCCTGGAGCTCCTGAGGACAGGGTGGGGAACCCCTTACATGGGTGAACGTAGGAGCGATGGATATGCCTCATCTTCACTGCTGGCGGGGAAGGGCAGAGCTGAGACCTGATCCTCACCACGCCCAGAGGCCTTCAGCACAGTTGCTTTCTGGTTGCCCTGGTAACTCGCTCCTGATGCTGACTGAATTCATGTCTTACATGCACTGTCTCATTTTGCTTCCTCTTCCCATTGGCTGAGCGGGTAGATCACCTCCCAAGAGGGCTTGGGGAACCCATGCTTAGCCAGGTGTTGGAATTCCCTGAATACAGCATGGAAGCACACACACACCACACAAACACCCCCCTCACACACACACACACACACACACACAGTATCAATCACCTTGTGGTTTACCAGTCAGTATTTGTGTGATAAATCACTCTGAGAGAGGGCGTCCCGGACATGTAGCTTCGTGTTTATGGGACTTCGTTACTGAGGACCCTCTATCATCACCACCAGGGATGACAGCAGGCTCATCTTGGGGAGAGAAGTGTTTCCCTTGATAACAGTTCTCTCCTTCTCTCTCTCATCCTGAAGGGATAAATTGCAGTCCAAGGCCTGCAAACTGACTTCCCGGGGTGGGGGGGCGGGGAGCAGGTTTGCCCAGTGAGTGAGTACAAAGAAGCCCCTGGAAATCACCATGATTGCAGGTGTGGTGGCGCAAGCCTGTCATCCCAGCACATGGGAGGCTGAGGCAGGAGGATTGTTGCAAGTTCGAGGCCAGCCTGGGCTACAAACAAAGTGAGCTCAAGTCCAGCCTGAACCTCATAGCAAGACCTTGCCTCAAAAACAACTGGGCATCAATGAAGCAAGGAAGGAAGGCAGGGGCTCTGCAGCCCCGTTGCCAAGTGGGCGGGAGGTCCACTGCTCCCAGACCTCCCCACTTACTGCTTCTTACTCCGCACCTTTGTGCTAACTAGCCTGATTTTAAAGTAAACTTTTTCATAAACACGGAGAGGCATAAACTCTTCTGACTGGTAACCTTCCAAGCAACAAGTTCTCTTTTTTTGGTACTGTGACCCGCTCACCTTGGCAGCCAGGAGAACTAATTTCAATGATAAAGCAGGCCACAGCAGCTGTCCCTGGGTTCCACAAGGGCCAGCAAACCTGCCCTCTGGAGTCAGCCCTGGGTGCAAACTTCCACCCTCTCCTCATCATTTGCCTCCCAAAGCACACACTGATCTAGAATTATGCAGAGAGGTTTCATTTCCAGATCTCATGTAAAATTAATTTTCATAATTCTCTTAGTTCCTGTCTGCCTGCACATATCTTTCTTCATTAACCACTTTATTTCCACATCTGAACCGTCTTCACGCTACCTATGGAGGGCAAAGATTGAAGGCGGTGTGGAGCTATGAGTTGGCAAAATCCATCCTGGAGCCTGAGCCGCTCAGGTCTCAGGGTCTGCTGCACAGAGCCCTTAAAAAACACTAGCACAACACTGCAAGGACATTAAGTTTCGTTATGAATAATTAAGTCAGATAAAATCCTGGAGAATGTTTCTCCGCTGGGAGACACTCAGGTGTCTTTAAACCTGCAGTGCTCCTGCCTGAACTGAAGAAGGTTTTGGGAGGGGGCTGTGTGAAGGGTGCTTCAGTCCTGCAGGAAAGGGTTTGCCCAAGCTCCTGCTCTGCACTGACTGCTCCTTGCTGGGTCTCATTCTCCTTGGATCTCAAAACCTTCTTAATTAAGTTGGGCCCCATCCACCTACAGCTTGTGCCCATTGTCCCTCCTGAAATTGGCCTTGGGTGCCAGCCTACTGAACATCTGTTTTTGCTCCTGTTTACAGAGGTCAAGTGGAAAAAAATTCTACAAATGAAAGTCATCATTTAGCCAGGGTCTTCGAGGCTGTGCTCTGTGGGCCCTTTTCCTCTGTTGTTCCCGGTGTTGGAGAGATTATTTTCCACTTTCTTTTTTAATTAAACTACAAGTTTGGCACCCTTTCCACAAGGTTCACACTGTGTTCTGTCAGCAAGCAAGTGATGAGACGGGATTCCCAGGCTAGAACAGAGCGCCGAGCCCACCCGCGGGCACAGCGGTGCCCGGTGAAGAGTGTGTGAGATCTGTGCCATCTTCCTGTGGAAATATTTGTTTTCATACTGGTGCAAACTTTTGTACTATGGCTTTCTTTTTTTTTCTTTTAAAGCTGTTGAATGAATTTTTAAACAAGCACTACATGGTACTTTTGTATAAATAAAGACAGCTGCTTTTGTTGAAACAGGGTGGAGGCGTAGAGGTGCAACTCTCATCCAGTCCTCCTCCTGAGTGTCTGGGACCCTCGCCCTGTGCTGTGTCTGTGCCTTCCCACTTGGGCTGCAGTCTCTGAGCCAGGGTCACTTTAGGCTGGTGGCAAACACAGAACCTTGAGCCCCATTCCTTCCTTCTAGTATCTCAGTCTCCGTTTTGCAATATCTCCAGGTGATTCCAGTGCATATTAAGATCTGAAAAGCAACAGCCTAAAAGCTGTTAGAAAACATGATTAGGAAACACTGACTCAGGGCTTCTCTCAATGGTTTGTTAAAGATAACCTCAGTCACTCAATTCAAATGTTTATGTGGCTTTTTCCAAATTCAGTTCCAACTTTGATATTGCACATGTCTGCTCTGAAACTTGAAATTAATTGAACTTCTTTTTTTTTTTAATATTTTGAGAGAACCAGAAATAATATTGTACCCAATCTCGGGAGTCAGTGGCCATCACTGGAAAAATAGGAGAAATAATATATGTATCTTTCAGGGGAGCATCTGCCCCTGGCAGGCTCTGAGCCTCTCTGGTGGACTTGGCTATTCTTCCAGGAATCACTGTCAAAAGATGCAATTACATAAATTTTTGCCTGGGCTTTGGTTCCAGAATGTCTTTCAACAAATTGGGCCTTTGCATCTTATAGTTCCATGGCATGCTCAAGTGAATGTATGTTAAAATGTCTGGATGGAAAACTTTACCAACCAACGAGATGACTGTTCGGTCATGCAGTCTTGTGTCATATTGGATCAAGTGTGTGTAATAAAATGACTACTAGTCTGCTTTCTGCTGCTGTAACAAAATATATGATACTCAATACTTCTACGGAGAGATGTTTATTTAACTCACAGTTTTGTAGGCTGAGAGTCTAACATCAGGTGGCCCAACTCATATGACCTCTGGTGAGGTCTGCTTGGCTGGGTCAGGCATGGTCCATGGTGTCACGATGCCAGTGTGTGGGAGGTGAGTCTTTTATGGGAGAGACAGGAAGCCAGAGAAACTCGGGGGTCAGCCTCAGTCTTTCATAATGATCCACTGTCCTGGGAACTAACACTGTGATAAAAACATTAAACCCTTCTGAGGGCAGTGACCCCAGGGACCTAGCACCTACCCCTAGATTCTATCTCTAGAAGGTTCTCCCCGCTTCTATATTTTCACCCCAGGAATCAAGCATAGGAAACCTCAGGAATTAGTCTTAGACCATATCCAAGCTATGGCAGGGACCAACTTCTCCCAGTCTTCCCTGGACTGTTTGTTTCTGTGTTTGTTTTAGCCCTGAAATATCCTCGACGCAGGAAGCCCCTCAGTCCTTGGTGAACTGGATCATTTGGGCAGCTGACCCTGTAAATAGGAGCAGAGATGTTTAATTACCAAAGCTCCTGGTATTGGTAGAAACGATTGTGCAAACTCCAGTCTTTGTTCTTGCCTTCAATGCCTGAGTGTATGAATTTTAAAAAGTAGCTTAATGATATTGTTTCAGCACTGATTTCTTAGATAGCAGTTGCAAATGAGTCCAAGATATGAAACAGGTGTTTCTGCATGGTCTATTGGACAGAATGAAGAAAAATGTCCTCCCAGATTACCCTACAGATGACACTCCCAGTGGTTTCTATTTTCAAATGAAAAATACGCTCAATCACTTTGTCGACAGGATTCCATCTGGCCTGACTGTAATATCCAGATTCGAAATGGAAGTCTCTGTGTTGTTTCTAGATGCAGGCAAAAAGTTCACAATGTTTTGTGAAGCAATTAAAACAGGTGTGTGTCATCTACACCTGCTCCCTCCACAAGCAGTCACCGCCCTGTATTTATGGCCCAGAAAATTGCTTTTAGTGTGGGTCTGTGTGAAGGCAGACGAATGCTTCAGCAAGGCTTGCCTTTGTGGACACCAGCATCTTATTATGGTATCCTGTTCCTTCTGTAGAACTGTCACTCGCTGCATCTTCAAGAAGGAATTTTCCACCCACTGCTCCCCTAAGTTAGTGCCTTTGGACCTGCTTCTCGTCTTCTTATAGCTTCTGCAGAGTTCTGCGCTCTTGCACTCGTAATGTAGGAATATTCTTGTCTTATGCAGAAAGACAAAAATGGTTTCGCCAAAATGTGAGACATCAGGTTTTAGAAAATTAAAACGAATTGAAAAAAACTGAAATGTCAGTCACAATTTTAACAACAAAATATACTAGTAATGGAAGCTTGAGATCTCTGGGAAAGTGGATATAAAACTCGGTGAGTACCCAAGAAACACCCAGGAAGCCAAAAATTACTGAGACTTGGGCCCTATGCCGCAGATTCTGAGTTAATTAATCTACTGCGAGGCGTTGGCATGAAATTTTTAAAAGCTTCCCAGTTGATTCTAATGTGCTCTAGGCTCTTATGCAATAAACTCCAATCTTTTATATCCTTTAATTTAGTTTTATTCCTTTCCCCCTTGTTTATTCATTTCTGCTCATTACTTTTCTATGAATTAATTGATTTATTGGTTCATTAATTTATTTGTATCTTTTGCTTGTTTGTGGCATTGTACTAAAAAACTTACAATTAAGAGGGGATCCTAAGGCAATTTGAAAGAAAACTATTGCCTCCCATGATGTATTACAAGACAAGACAGGTCAGAATCAGAAATTTTCCTTGAACCTAAGAATAAACTTGCCAAAATATTTTACTTTTTCATCTTTTACCTCAGAAGAGAATATAATAATTGAAAGGATAAGTAGTTTCTAAACAATTGAAAAACAGGTTGGTGTCAACTCTGACTTTGGAGCAGAGGCTTGGGCTAATTCCCTACTCAGATCTGCTAAATGTGCAGTCTGATTATGAACGCTTACAGTAGCCAGCCAGTACAGGGCAGGTGGGCAGACGACCCCAAAGGCTGTGGAGAGAAGTCACTCTTTAGTAACAACTCTATCATTTTGAAATCTCACTCTCCCTGGACAGCTGTGGGTTCTGCCCTAAGCCGTGGCTGGAGGCCTAACAGCGCCGATGCCACTTGTGAGCTGTAGGGACAGAATCTCTGTGCCTGCCCAGACCTCCTGCATCAGCATTGGCATTTTTTTTTTGTAGTTTTTTTTTTTTAATTTAAAGAGAAAAAAAAAAACAGGAGAAAGGTAGAAATATTACAGAATTTCAAGAAAAGAAGATAAACAGTAAGAAATCACTAGTTGATAATTACACATTGTTCTTTTAGAAATAGTTATTCAAGTTACAAAATTAAAGCACACGAAGTGGACCCTCAAGCAGTGAGAGTGCAAACAGATCAGGTCAACTATCCCGGGAAACTTTACGTGTCCGTCACATTTGAGGAGCCCTGGCCAAGCCCAAACCGCAGAGGACGGCATCCACCCCCGAGCCTCCTCTCTCCTGCCACCCTCCGCCGGTCCTCAAAGTGCAGTCCACGGTCGCCCGATTGTTCTGCACTTTGTGGCTCGCTGACTTCCCTGTAAGTACCAAAGTCAACCCATTCTTCAAAACATGCTCAGAGTTCTTCTGGGATTGGTCCTAACTTCTCTAGGTGGACTCTGCTTTACATCTCCACATTATCGATTTTGTCACTGTGTTGCTGTCATCTGTTTAACTGAATATTCTCCCCTCGAACAATGGATTCTCAAGAGCAGAGCTGTGAGTCAGCGGTCTCTACCCAGCCACTGGCTGGGAGTCACAGAGCAGGCCTCAGTGTGTGAATGGCTGAGCCGGTCACTGTGACACTAAGTCTCTGAACTTCTTTAAGTCTATATTTACTCATTTCAAAAAAGACAGTAGCGCATTACAGAATCGGCAGTTGCCTCTCTCTATCACCATGTAATTCTAAATTGTTTAAAAATTGCTACTAATATTAATCGAGCACATTCTGAGCATGTTGCTGTGGGCAGGGCGATGGCTTGGACTCTGCCACGTGGCCTCGATAACCTGAGGGGAGAGACAGACCACAGACAACCTGGAACAAATACACCTTATTTTCAATTCATTAAGTGTATATTAAAGGTTATGACATGTGTTACAGCTCGTGTAAGAGGGCAGTTTGCCCGGTTGAGGAATCCAAGTACTCTTTATATTATTTGTGCTAGTGTTTTATTAACCAAAACCAGATAATATCCACTGATTTTCTTTATATAATTTTTGGATATATGATTGTGCTTCCAGGAAAATTACAAGCATAGGAAATCAGGTCCATTGCTAGGCTTTAGACCCTTGCTAACATCCTTTAGAAAGAATCATTGCTATGATTATTGGCGCTGACATGGATTTCTAAGTGAAGAAGGCTTGAGTTCAGCAAGGTATCTGGAAACTATGCAGCACATATGTGGCCCTGGTAGCTCTTTTGCATGCAATTCTAGGGCAGCAGGATGGGGTCTGCCTCTCAGACAAAGCGTGGCTTGGCGAGGAGAAACCAAATCGGGCACTGGGAATGCAGGGGTCTAATCCTGAGTCTACCATAAAACAACAAGGCTGGGCCTCAGTGCTCTCAGTTGTGGAGTAATGAAGATGAATTGATGCCTCACAAGTTCGAATGTCTTGCCAGGGACTCCGAGAGCTGCTGACCCCTGTGTCAGACGGTGATGATTTTCAGAGAGTACAATCGAGTGTTTTCTCGGCGGTAAAGCCATTCATTACTGAATCACTTAGATAAATTAAATTGCCTTTTCCCACTTCCCCACACCGTGCCTTTTGGCTGATGGGAGGGAAGTGTCTGGACCTATGTGATGGACGCTGAGCCTTGGCAGCAGCTCTACTGGGACAGACTGTGGCAAGAGAGAACAGACAGGATCCCTCCTTCCCCGGTGCGTTCTTCATTTTCAATACAAGCTTGGCTAAGCTGCCATTCAGCAGTTGCAGGAAGAGATATATCATCGGAAGAAGCTGAGCCAAATATTTGATTTGGATGATTATGCTGCAGGTGTCTCATCAGAGCTGCAGTGCCGGGGTTACTAATTATTTCTCCTCAACCTAGTGCCTCTTGCAGGGAGTGTGGAGCGTGTTGGGAGACATGAAGAATGCCTCTAATAAATGAGATCTGGGGCAGCTCGTGCCAGGCCCTGGTTGGAGAACCCGAAACTCAGAGACAATGCAGTCTGAAGGCAGAGAGGAAGGTGGGCCCGTGGAGCAGTTAGACGGGGAGAAATGGTGACAGGGGCTCGTTATGGCCACCTCACCGGGCTCAAAGGAAAACAACTATCAAATATAAAGCAGAGCCGGAAATGGCTACTCACGATCACAAACTCCTGTGGGCCAGTGCTCTTGGGCCACTTGAACCTGCTGCAGTTTTTCACATCTGCTGGCATGAAAGGGTTAATGTAGCTCTTCAGATCTCGTGGATCTACTAGCACAGGACCTGGTTCCATACCTCCCTCCCTGGTTGCTTTGCAGTACATAAAGGGCCTTCATACTCACAACAAAAGGAGACATTTCATTATCTTGATTTTTGACAAAGCAAAAGAATAAAGGCTGAGGCAGAGTAAGCGCTGAGCAGGGTCACGGGGCTCTAAAATACTAAGGCAGGTGGGACCTCTCAGACCTTAGGGCCTACGCCTTCCCCTCCCTGCTCTTTTGCTGCAGTAGTGTTGTAAGGGAGCCTCCTCAGCCCACTGGGCTCACCGGCATGCTAGAGAGAGAAATGAGAAGTGCAGTCCCAGGCAGCCCATTAAGCCTTCACCCTTTGGTTCCATAGCTTACATTAGCCTTTCTAGATCTTCCTCTTCACCAAACAGGGATGGATAAGCGTAAAGCTTTCTCTGCTTCCAGAACAAATGGTTAAAATACAATCTATATGCAGATGGCATCCAACTTTGTATCTTTAGGCCAAATTTTTCTCTTTCTTTTCTGAGGCTGAACTGAGTATCTGGCCACCTAGGGGGCCTAGCTCCTGTGCAGCCCAGGGGTGCAGAGCTGTAAGCATCCCTTTCCCGCCAAGCCCTGAACCTGTCCTCCTCCTCTGTGTGCACAGCACTGCATGGATCAGTCCTCTCAGGACAGAGATGTGCCATCGTCACAATGCTCCTGTACCCTTCACTTCCCCCTTTGAATCTCACCAAAAGAGCCGATTTACACACACACACACACACACACTCTCACACACACTCATGCACATGCATGCACACACACACAACACATTCTCTCCCACAGCAGGCTTACAAATCCACATTCCTCTTTTAGCCATTTTAAACTGTGTTAAGTTATTAAATTCATATCTCTCTCCCCTGGGAACATTTGTCACTCTGGTTACAAGAATAAAACACTCTTCACCATTGTCCATTTTATGACTTTTCTCTCAGTCGGGGCTGGAGGTCCTTACTGGACTCTCTCAGTCACTGCACATCCCTTTCCCTTAAATGCAATGTTGTGGGCAGCTGGGGTTTGATCCCTTCCTTCCCTGGACTCCCCTGTGGGAAGGGGCCATGCCTATTTTATTCAGACTTTATCCCCAACAAGAAAATATTTGGCTCACAGAAGGAACTTTTAGTTGAAGGAACAAATGAGATAAGTGGAATAGTAGGAAGGTCATAACTTTGCATAGTTAGACGAATAACAATTTCCCCTAACATATGGCATGAAGGTAGCCATTACTTCACAGTCTCATTGTGGAAGGGTGGTAGGTCTGCTACTTCTGCGGATGGATGGATTCTATTGTTTTAAATGTTTTATTTTGAGGGTGGGTGTTTAAATTTCTGCTCCATAAAGGAAAGAATGAATGGATTCCGCACTAACGGCCTGATCTCTTTTAAGGCCTGAGGGCAGATGTGAGGCGGCACTAAAGGAGCAGTCCCATTCGGTGACCTGGGAGGGGATCAGTAAAGAGTAAGAATCAGCTCTCCAGTGTTCTCTTTGTGCCTGGACCAGTCCACTGTCCACCAATGGAAATTCCAAAACACAAATACCTCCCTTTTCATAGAAGAAAAATATGGATATAAACTGCAGTAGAAAAAGGAAAATCTGAATCGTCAGCCTGAGTTCCTGTGGTGCACCCTAGGCATGTCTGAGACTCAGCCAGCCCATTCCTTATGATAGAATTATTTCCTGATAACAGCGGGAGCCATGCCAGTCACCATGCCAACAATGGTGGTTTCAGTCCATTTTGCTGGCACTCCGGATGGTGAAGTATAGTATAGCACCATACATTCTCCTGATCCCAGAAAGAGGCTGTCTCCTAGGAGTGGCTTCTTTTGTCCTGGGGCCATTTTTCCAGTCACTGTTCTGCTCCCAATGGTCCCTGAGGGAAAATTCATTCCCCTAAAGTCTGTGCTTTAGCCCAAGGAGGTAGGTGCAGGGCTATCACCGTTCCGCCCTGATCCCATTCTCAGGCCGGGCACAGATGGGATGATGTGCTCAGTGGCTGAAGCGATGTCAGGTGACCTCATGTGCTATTGTGAGACTTCCTCTCTCTGCTGGGCCGCTGTTCTGTGACTGTTCAACCCTTGCTCTGTAATAAGTAGGTTTGCTACTTCTGTGGATGGAGCTGCAAAGGCATTCGCCCCCTCTCTGAGACCCAGCCCTCCCTCCCCACCCATACATCACCCTGCAGGCTGCCTGCCTGGCAGAGGCAGGGGGCAGGATGCACAGCGTAATAAATTCTATCTACTGCTGAGTGGAGGGATAACAGATGGATAGGTTTCCTCTTGCAATTTCTACTTCACTTGGTTTGGGTATAAACTAGCAGAAGGGTGGTTTCTTCTTGTGCAATTTTCAAACAGATGAAGCCAGAGGGAGGGTTTGTTAGGCTGGGAAGAAAGTGAGGGCCTTCACTGTCCTTCGGAGAGAGCCAAATGAGCAGGACACCCTGAGAGCTTCTTGAACGAGTCGGGCTCTTTTCCTGCTAGCTAGGAGCTGGCTCTTCCATCCAAAGCCGCCTGCTCGTCCCACCAGGCATGGCAGAGGAAATGATCTCAGGGAGGCCAGACAGTCTGTTGTTCATGTTGTTATAGTGTTATGGTGATTGCAGTACAAATTCTCAGGGTGAAGAAAGGTATAATGACAGATTGTGTGATTATACCCATACTTATAATTAAGCTGTTACAATACAGACAAGAGCCTGCTCTCTAATGTCACCAACGGAAACCTCTTTGCTTGGAAAGGAAAGTGACTCACTCTGGCAATTAGGAGGAGTTCCCTGCAGGACTTCATTTTCAAACCTTATGAACATGCCAGTGGGAAGAAGTGCAGCTCCCTTGAATTACAGGGAAAAGTAGAGACAGCCAGGAGCGGCCACCTGATCTCCAGGTACAGGATGCCTGGCTGGTTAGAGAAGGAGTTATTACCACCGCAAATAGCCTCTGTGCACGCGCAGAGGACGTGGCTCCCGCAGAGCACTTTACCATCGTGTTTACATGAGACTCTGTGGGACAAGTTGTATCTGTGTTTCCATTTCAGGGCTCAGAGAAGAGAGGAAAAAGAGGGTGTGAGGAATGGAGGGAGAAAGAGAGGGAAAGAGGGGGACAGAGATGGGAGTAAAGAGAGGTACAGAGGCGCCGACAGAAAGAAAATGCGCCCAGCAGGCAACAGAACAGGTCAGTGTCCAGCTGCGACTCTTGGCCACCTGCCAGCATGGTCATTTCCACTAGCTGTTATTTGCCTGGTGGTGAAATGTGTGGTTTCATCCTCAAAAACCCAGAAGTGTCTTTCCACTAACTTTTTCATTTCAAAGCCTTTTCTTTCTTTCTTTCTTTCTTTCTTTCTTTCTTTCTTTCTTTCTTTCTTTCTTTCTTTCTTCCTTCCTTCCTTCCTTCCTTCCTTCCTTCCTTCCTTTTCTATATCTTTTTATTTTATCACTTCTATTCATCACTAGTTCTCATCCTGATGACCAGGTCATTACTAGGTCTCGTTTCTTTTCCCCGACAGGTTTCTGCTTCCAGGGGATCAGTTTCTCCTACTTCCACATTTGTGCTGTGCAGGAGTTTCCATCTAGGCGCCCTTTGACTCTCGTGGGCTTTGTACACAGAGCACCTTATTCTCTGGTGTGGTGTGAACTTGGGGTCCTCTTGGAAGACTTTCTCCAAAGGGACATGTCGGTGTGAGGAAATTGTTGAGGTGCCCTTTGGGCTTCTTGAGTTCTATGTACTCTCTGCATGCTGCTTCTTTAAATCTACAACGGCAGGTCAGGATGCCTGGGGGGCACCCTGAAGACTAGTCAGTTAATGAAATTTGTGAAACGTCTTAATGGTGTGAGTTGTGACATGAGTAGGAAAAGTAACACTATCATATTCTCAGGGAAATAGCTCAAGTGCCAGTGCTGGAGGGACTTAGATTTACTTCCATAAACTCAGAAAATATAGGATGAATATTAAATATTTCCAATGCTTTAAAAAAGATACATTCTGTTTAGTGAGTGACAGAAAGGACTGCCATCAGACCAGGTCTAAGATGTGCCACATTCTTGGCGCTGGGTGTCCAGCTGGAGGCTCTGCACTGGAAGGCCCTCTGCCTGGTCTCTGCTCACGTTTGCTAAGATGACAAGGGAGGAGCATCTTGTCATCCTCACCATGAGATGTCGGCTGAACCAGTAGGTGAATTATCCCATGGAGGGGAAGTTGACAGGGAAAACTAAGAAGGAGCAAGTAGGGGTCTCCGGGTCTCCTGGAGGGGGCCTTGCCAGGCCAGGGTTCTCATTTTTCTTGTGATATTTGCTTCTCCTTTGGAAAAGTCACTTCTTCCACCCTCAGACTGGTTTAGAAGGTCCTGTGACCCACCTAAACCAGTTAGTTCATCCTGCCTCCTTCACCAAGGCGATTCATTCAGAGATGACTGCACAAAGCAGGTAGCTCCAACCCCAGAAAGTCCCAGTGCTAATTTTGAAACTGTAGCAGTAGAAAATCTCATCAAGTGCAAGGCACAGGTGAGGCCTGTGCCATCGGTAGGAGGTTATGTAAGTGTGGTCACCCTCCAGTGAAGGACCTAATGGAGCAATAGGTCCCAATACACATTCATTTAAACCCTGCCTCCAGCCTTGCCTGGTATTCAGTCACATCAGTCAATACTTTCCTGTCTTAAAAAACAAAATTTAAACTAGTATTGAGTTGGGGTTTTGGCTTTTGGCAATTGAGTGAGTCTTAGCTAACACTGTAATTCTCATCCATCTTTCCCTTGGAATTCCCTTTCAAATTAGGAATGTGTAGGTGTTTGTCCACCTCCCAGCCCGGCTCCTTTCCCTGTGAAGGGTCATCCATTCAGGAAGCGAGTCCTCGCCATTCACCCAGGTGCCAGAAGAATTGCACAGATAGAGATGTGATTCTGCTTTCAAAATGTTACGAATCTGAGGTTTTTGTGCATCCCTTGCATAATAATGTTTATTAAAAGCACCCACAATAATTTATTTAGATTTTTCAAAAAAAAACCAAACAAACCATGGCTATGAGTATTTGGAAAAAGGCTTATGGAAAGCTCTGGAAGCTGAATGAAGACTTATCCATTCTGAGGGGACAAAAATCAGAGAAGAACATCTAGCTCAGGCTAGAGCGTGGGCGAGGGGGATCTCGGACAGGGAATGCCGGGAGATGGAATGGAGCACAGACACCCTAAAAGCCAGTTAGGAGAAGCACAGGAATATTAATTTGGCTCATGTTGCCGGTACTGAGAGTTGGATTTTGTCCCTGAACAGGGGGATCCATGGAGCCTTCTTGGCAGATGATTGAAGGATGATTGTAGCTGTGTGTTCATGGGTGGGGGGAAGATGACAGGGGACAGGCTGCCTTTGTAGTAGTTCGGGCGAGAGATAGCAAGAGCCTCAATTGCTTGTCAAAAATGGTAGATAGTGACTGAAGAAAAAGGCTGGAACGAACAGAAAAATATTATGAAAGTTCGTAGCATGGGTTCCAGCAACTGACTGAGAGCGGGAACAAGGGTTTTCAGCGCGATTTTGAGGGGGATGTGGAAGGATAACACGTTACCAACAGACTTCGGGAGTGGAGGAGGAAACGCAGTTGGTGAGGTAGCCGTGCCCCAGGACCCTTCCCTGGCTGACGCTAGGTCAGGGTCAGCCGTAGAACATGTACCGTAGGACTCCGGGAGAGGAAGAGAAGCCGAGCCAGGGAGTCAGTGCTCGGATGTTTGTTGAAAGGTGCCAGGAACTGTGAGAGCTCACGTGTGCCATTACAAACCTGCCAACTCCCCTGTGGCTGAGGGGCCTTCCCAAGCTCACCCCTGCCGAGCCCCTGTCCTATCTCCTATGCATTCCCCAAGTCCTGGGCAGGTATGAAGAACAGCACCAACTTCTGCTGCATGGGGCTCAGGGTGGCTGCTGGCACCCTGCTACGCCAATGTGCTGGGCAGCGTCGGGGCAGCAACTCGTCCAAGTGGCTTTCCTTGCTCCGGGATGACTTGCTCACTCATCCACGGTGGTCCCTTTGGGTGTTGTGTCCTGACTATTTTGCCCTATACTTCACCGTTCTTCTTCTTGTCTGCGTCTGGCTTTCTTTTCCAGTTGGCAACACTGCTGATCCCTACAAATCTGAGGCACCATGTCAGGGACGGAAACAGCATCTCATAGGGGTTCTGCATCAGTCCCCAAGCACCAGGAAAAGCTGGATCCCTGTGTAAATTATGTCCTACCTGCCTGGGTTGGTTCTGCTTCTCTGAATGAACTCTAGATGGTTCCGCCAGATCAGGAGATCTGTGTCCATTCTCCACCACACCTGTGGGACTTGAGAAGTTGGCGGCAACTTTAAATGGGAATATATACGGCGGGCAGCTGGAACAGTGGGGTGGAGACTGAGAATGTGGTGCAGATTGGAGAGAGAAGCCTCTTTCCACGCAGATGATAATCATACCTGGGATGGTGATAGTCAGGCAGACCCAAAAAGAAAACCAAGTACAAGATTTTAAACAGCGACAGGAAAAGGCCAGGTGGGACCAAAGAGAGTACATTTATAAAATCCAGATGGGAAGAGTCTCGGGAGGAGGTGATTTTGCAAAATGATACCATGGGGGATAGTATTTCTCTTCTCCCTATTGCTGGACTTAGTTTGATAGACTAAATCATGGACATCATTTGGTTTTACCCTTATTTTACAGGTTAAATAGTGGAGGCTCTTGGAAACTATTTCGGCTTCAGGGGACTGACTGGAGGCAAAACTAGAAAGCAAACCCGGTTCTCCTGCCTTGTGTTTGGAAGACCTTGGCTATATGCTATTCTTCCTCCTCTTGTTTATAGTGCAGCTTGAATCAATGAGACAGTATTGAAAAAATACTGAGTCCTCAGGAGAAAAGATTTCATGAGAATGCTGACATAAATTTCAATATTACTTTGTCTCTGGGGTGCACAAAACACTTCACATAGATACTATTTCTCCAAAAAAAAAGCCATCTTTTGTGAGGTATTCAAATGTTTCTATTATTTGTCTTTTACAAACAGAGAAACTGAGTCATGCTGCAGTAACTTTCTCTGTGCAATAATTACAATGCCTTTTCAAGACATGTGCACTTCACATGCTTTTGACCTTGAGGTTACCTGAGTGCCACCTAATTGCCATGCTTGACAGTTATTTTTGAAAGAAAAAGACTCCCTGGTCCATCTCCCTACAGTTATAGCAGTAATCGAGCGACTTGTTGAACCGGTTTTGTTGCTCTATACTTAAAATTCACTGCAGCCTTCATATCTTTCTGTGATGATTGCACACTGGAAGCCCAGTAGGTATTCAGGGAATGTATTCTCAGGGTTCTGTGTTTTTTCCTGTTTGTGATCTTCACAAATGGGGAACAGGAATGAATCCTACGTCCTTTCCAGCAGTAGCTGCAGCCCAGCCTCACACCAGTGCACTGGATGTTGTCCACCAGCGGCTCACCCAAGCTTTCGTCTCGGTCGTGGTGCTGGCGTACTTGGTGGTGGTATTCAGGTACAATGAGACCTGCAGGAGCAGATCGGGCTTGGAGGATTCGCTGTATCCCAGAACGGGACAGAGAATGAATGGAACCATTTATCTTGTTCCCAAGGGCCACATTTATGCCTCCCAAGTGTCACATTTATGCCTTCCAAGTGTCTTTCATATTTATCAGTCCGCTTGGGAGCATCCTAGTTCAGACTTTAAGTAAATGCCATTGACCAAATGGCTTATAAACAATAGAAAACTGTTTCTTATGGTCTGGAGGCTGGAAATCTGACATTGGAATAGGGACCTCTTCTGCATTCCAGACCGCCAAGCATCCCATTGTGTGAGCACATAGTGGAAAAGGGGCTTCTTTTTATTGTCCTGTTCACGAGGGCTCTACCCGCATTACCTACTGGCTGCCCAAAGACCCCTTGTCCTTTGACCATCGCATCAGGAGTTCGATGCCAACATAGGGGTTTCGAGGGGATGACAGGTTTTAATTTCCTACTATTCACCACGTACTTTCTTGGTCACACTTGCCAGGTACCAGACACGAGATACTTAAGGTTTCTAAGTATCTCTACTAGCTTCTTACCATAGGTACAGCATCTACTGATCTGTGTAGCTAGCTTGCTGAAGAGGGAAGGCTTGGCAGTTTACCAAACGCGAACATTTATTAAGGAGTGTATGCTAAAGATCAGTCAGCAGGAGGAAGTGACACAAAAGCCTTACTGTCTCAAGAAGGGCTGCTCCTCAGCCCACAGGCACTGGAAACCCATTGGCAAAGGAACCGGTTTCCTGTCTCTCTCACAGGTGGTCGCTGCTCTTACACTTGTGTGTGGCACAGCCTGGGGCCCAGCCACCCCAGGGTCCCTGCCTGGTGCCGGGTCCAGGGAGGACAGAAATCACCCCTGACTGCTCCAAGCCTTCCTCTCCCTCCCTCTTTTGTACCTTTTGTCATTCTTGCCAGTGGGGGTTTCAAAAGCAAGAATGCTGCTTCCTTTGGCCACTTGGAGAGCGTCAGTACATTTGATGTCTGGGACATCAAACAAATGCTGGTGCTCACAGTGCGAGAAAATCCCAAAGGACAACGATGGCCATGTGGAGAATAGGAAAGAGGCAGGGTCAGGAAATCACCAGTCGGGTCACAGAAGAGGCTGTTTCACACACCCTGCTCACCTGTGACAGGACACTGGTAGCTGGCAGAGATTGCTTAGAGCTCCCTGACGCTGGACCCCAGCTGGTGACTGCCCAGCTGCCATCTCTTCCCAGGTGCTTTTAGCCTGACCCCTGCATGCTACTTTCAGCAGAATCTGAGTGGTCTTGTAGCTGTTCCTAAACCCAGGCTTGGCCATATAATGGTGAACAAATAAATGCACCCCCACTTCCAAGGGAGAAACTAACCTTCGTATGGAAAAACCAGGCCTGCTTCCTCCCAGCCAGTCTGCTGAGCATCTGAGGAAGCAGAATCCAGTGGGTTCCATCCCTGCCTGTCCCTGTGTTCCCAGCACTCCAGGGGGAGCAAGAGTCGGATGGAATGGGTGGAATTTCCTCGGCTCTTCTGGACCTGGCTTCTAGCCACTCTTTTCTACTCCTCTCTGCTTGTCCCTCCTCTCTGTGTGAGGCTATGAGAGGTAAGGGGTGAATTAATTGGAAGAGGAGGGAGGAAATAGCAGAGCCAGAGAAAACTGCAAATCAAAGCAGCCTGTCTCCCCAGCAGGCTCAGAGGGAGCCATGTTCCCAAGAGCAATTCAGATTCACCTTGTGCAAAGGAACAGAGGTGTTTTAATGGCTCTGTAGCAAGAGGGGAGGAGCGAAAGAGGGATAGAAAATAAAATGAGAGAGGGAGAGAGAGAGAGAGAGAGAGAGAGAGAGAGAGAGAGAGACAGAGAGAGGTGCAAATCCAAATGTCGATGCGCAGACAGCAAGGAGAGCCTGCTGGCTGACAGGGTGATTTATTGGATTCTTCCAGTTAATCACTGCCGGCCTGTGGCCAAACGGATCTCCAGCAAGGCTGAGAGGCAGCAGAGGGAAACAGGCTTATAAGCATAAAGCCGCATAATGGTGTTCAATGAAGTGTGAGACTTTTAGTTCAGTCTCGCTGAGCCGGCCGCACCGCCGGAATGTCAAAGAGGGATTGTGGGTGGAAAAATTATGGATTTAAACTGCTAGCTGTAAATGAGGTCAATATGTCTGGTTCATAAACAGTCCGAGCCTATTCCAAGAATGCAGTGAGGGGGAAAATTAGCGTGAAGCCAACACTGTAGACAAACCTCATTGAGATATAATTGCAGCTATAAATACAAGCGAAAAGCTTACCGAGAGCAATAAAATACAGACACGCTTTTTTATTCCCCTTCTTCTGCCTTCTTTGAATCTATGCATTTGTTAAGGGCTGTGCATCCCTAACGCTCCTTTCATCTTTGCCTCCCTCTCCCAGTGACACCCAGTGTTGCAATTAACTGACTGTTCCTGATCTCCCATTCCATTTTATTCAGGCGAGATTGGAAATAATCAAAAGAGCACATCTAAAGCATTTTCTTCCCTTTTGCTTTTCTATTTGAATCAGGTTGAAATGTGTGAAAAAAAGGCTGCACATATTTTTTTATGAAGGGGGAAAATCCAAGTAAAAAGGCTTTTTAAACTAATACATCTGTTAGATCATTTGAATCGCGATTTAATGAAGGGATTTCAAAGGCACCCTCTGCAGCCTGTGGTGGGGATTCTTTCGAGGGCTACCTGGTTTTGCCTCATGAAACACTGACACAAAATTAATATATTTTTCATTTTCTTCTTTTTTCTAAATTCCAAAGACTCTCATTACTTTATTTTGTACTCAAGCTCAAAGGACAGAGGACAGATATTAGCAAACTTGCTTTGCCTAGTTTAAAAGCCAATACCGTAATAAATTGAAGTCTAATAGCTCTGGTCAGGCTGTCTTTCCCCCTAAACCAATTGATTTAAATGGCAGTAATTTGGCCAGTGAGGCTAGTCCTGTTTAAATTAAACCTATTAATATAATAGCACAAGTCCTGAATGAAATCCATCTGTAGGAAAGGCTCCACCAGCCACTAGTTTCATAACTGCCCAGGGATGTCCTGAAACGCCCACAATCATGCAAATAAAAATTACAGATTACAGCCAAGACCCTCAAAGGCAAAGGGAGGGAGGGAGAGAGAGAGAGGGAGAGAGAGAGAGAGAGGTGAATAAACTGGCATGAGCACACACATTCAAAGCAAGTGAGAAAATGACCTTGGTTATTAGGAACAGTGAAAGGTTAATTGTATTAATAACAAGAAGCAGTGTTTCCACAGGACAAGTCTGGAGCATCCTTCTTTCTTCTTCCTCCCATCCACTGAAGAGATATTTTTCTCTTTAACTGTTCTGCCAAGACTTCACGGAACCTCCCCAAAACCAAAATTAATTGTGTCAGCGCGGGGAACGCGATCCTCTAGGAACGGGGAGGTGTACGTGTTCACATGCTTATTTCTGCCTTGGCTTTTGAGGTGATGCGTGTGCTATGTCCACAGTTGGTTCAGAGGTGTGTCCCGTGCTGGATTACACTGGAGTGTCCAAGCAAGTGAGATGTGGCTTTGAGAGTTAGAAATGTAGCTGCCACTTTCATCCCTGAGTCTAAGGCAGTGTTTAAATCTGAGCAATTGTCTGCCATCTGTTCAAAGGAAAGAGAGTGCTTCCCAACCAGAGCTCAGAGGGCTCCAGCTGAGGGGCTGGGGCTCTGGGGACCTCAGCCTTTATGTGTATTTGAAGAGTAACAGTACGATAATGATGCACATGCTCACTCACAGGTGACTGATGAAAGATGCCGAATTACCTTTCAGGCCTAAGAGGACCCCACCATGTCAGAAGCCAGTAGGAGGTGGCATGGGTTTAATAGGAATTAGTGGTTAGTATCAGATGCTCCAGGGTCTAGCTCATTGTGTACCAGCTGGGTGGTCATGGATAAACACTTTCACTTGAGTTTGGTCCCAGTAATTTTCTAAAGAAAACTTGTTCTGCGTTTTTCACAGATGGCTACTAGAATCAAATGAGTCCATTGAAGAGTTCTTGGTAATCTTTAATTCTTGGATAAACCATTCAGCTTATTTAAGGTAACAACAGTACTATTATTAGACTTATCATCAAGGCAGTAACTAGTGACTATTTTGAGTTATTATATAATTTTATGGCATATATTTTATATTATGTACATCTTATACATGTGAAACAATAACAGAAAATTGAACAGTTGGATACAATCTTTATTTCATGCTTACTAGGTTTGGACACCATGATAGGGTTTTCCCATGTGCTAGTTCATTTATCTCTCATGTCACTCTGAGGTAAATATCTTTTTTCTCCATTTTATAGGTGAGGAAACTTAATTTTTCTTGTATCTCAGTTTTAATGCTCTTTGGAGACCCATAATAATTGCTACCAGATACCTTTACACGTGTGTTTGTGCTTAGGTTCCCCCGGTAGATCCAAATGCTAAATGCAAGTTGCATTACTCCACTTTACATTATCATAATGAAATATCTGAGCAAGACTGCTTTACAGAGAAAAGGGTTTTTTTTGCTCACGGTTCTTGAGATCCTAGGGCATGGTGCCCTCACCAGCTTGGCTCTAGAGAGGATCTCATAGCAGGTGGCAGGAGGCAGAGGTCACATTGCCAACCAGGGAACCTGAGTGCAATCCAGGGCTTGAATTTGCTCTGATGATCACTCACTCTGCAGAGCACTCAGGGATCCCACAAGAATTACTTTAGTCTCTTCTGAGGATGTGGTCCTTATTGACCTCAGGATTTCCCACATACCATCTCAGGTCTACACTAACTCCCAGCATTACCAAAGTGAAGGTTGAACCACCAAATATGAACCTTGTGGGGACCCACTCAAGCCACAGCCACACCAGAGCAAGCATTAATAGCATAGGTATATTTGCTTCTTTTCAAATTTTTTAAGAGAATAAGACCAAACAAAATAAAACATAATAAAGTCAATCAAGACAAAACAGCGAAAGTGATACAGAACTTCAAAGCAAGATAACAGGAAATCATCCATGGCTACCATAAGGCCTCTTGTTATCTTCAAAACAGTTGCCCATACCATCAGACCTAATAAAATAAGATAAAACAGAGCAGAATAAAACCAATCAAAATAAAAACAGTGAAAGTTATACACTGACTTCAAACAATAATAGAAAATCAACAATGGCTACCCCAATATAGCTTGTTATCTTCAAAATAGCTGCCCATACCGTCAGATACAGTAAAATCAAACTAAACAAAACAGAATAAAACCAATAAAAACAAACAATGAAAATGACACAGGATTTTAAAACAAAATAATAGGGAATTAACAATGGCTCCCATTTTCCCTTTTTAGACGTTTTCTCCCCTTTCACTTTCACAATCTCTATTGTACATTTTGGGTCCCACTAACTCCTTCAGTTTTTTTACTAGGAAGACAATAAGATGTTTACCATGTGATTCTGAATCATTTCACCCAAAAGCATGATTGCACGTTGCATCCATTTACCTATAAAAGCCTTGTGATTATTATACTTCTTCATAGCTGAGTAGTTTCCCATTGTATAAATCTGCTATGTCATTCCTATTCATTCTGCAGTGGATGGGAAAGATAGTCCTGCTTTTTCAGGTTCCCTATCACATGGAGCATTGTTTTCTCTCCTTTGACTTTCAATCTCTGAGTTTCCTTTTGAGTTAATGCATTTCTTGTATCCTGCATTTGGATGGACCTTGTTTTGATCCCCTCTGTCTGTGTTTCTTTTTATTGGTAGATCGAGGCCACCTACATTAATGGTTACGGCCAACAGGTACTGGCTCATCTCTGCCATGATTGTTTCTTGTCATTGGCTCCCTTCTTATCCCCTTCATTCAACTGTCTGCCCCACACAGTGATCCCACTTTAATGCTGTTTCTGGGACCATGGTCATTTTTATCTCTCTCTAGAATTGTCCTTCAGTACTCTCTGTAGGATTGGTTTTGTGGTAATGAATTCCTTTCGATGTTCTTTGTCACAGAAGTATCTTATTTCTCCACTAATTTTGAAAAAGAGTTTTTCAGTATACATCAATCTGGGTTGTTTTCTTTGAGGACCTGAAACAGTTCACTCCAAGCTCTTCTTAACTCTACAGTTTGTGTTGAGAAGTCTGTCATGATTCTGATAGGTTTTTCTTTATAGATGATCTGTTTCTTTTTTCTAACAGTTTTAATATTCTGTTTTTGTACTGAGTTTCTGGGATCTTGGTTATTATATGTCTAGGTATAGATTTATTCTGGTTATGGTTAGTTGGAGTCTATATACCTCACTTATATGTATGTCAGGTCTTTCTCCTATGTTTGGGAAGTTCTCTGCTATTACTTCTGTAAGTAGTCTCTTTATGTCATTTGTGTTGACTCCTGATTTTTGGCTGATACTTACCATTCTTAAATTATTTTTCTTTGTGTTATCTTGCAGCAGTTTAATCGTTACTTCCTGATTCCTTGTTTTTTTAAGAGATCTCTCCTGTTGTGACTGCTAGCTGCCATCCTGTCTTCAAAATCTGAAAGTCTGTCTTCAGTTCCTTTCAAGCAGTTTTGCCAGCTTTCAGTGGAGTTTTTAATGTCTTGAATATCTCTGAGTCTGTTTCATGCATTCTAATTCTTCTCTATATGGTCTATTCAAGGTTTTTCTCATTCTCCTATGCTGCTCTGTTTTTGCTATCTATGCCAAAGAAAAATGGATTGTAAGGGGTCATGCAATTAACGGAGACTCAATTCCACCTGTGGTCCAGTAGCTCCTGTCTCATCACCAACCTCAGAGTCTCTTCAACTCTGTGCTCCACTCACCTAAATTTGTTGTCAAGGGATGTTGTGTTGCCACATTGCCACTTCCCTGTGTGTCACCATTGATGAACAAACATTTCACCAGCATCCCTGAGAGCAATGAGAAGAACAAAGAGAAAGATGGACAACAAGGCAACACCAGTAATAACAACAACAACAACACCCAGTGTGATGGAGTAGAAAGTACCATAAGAAAAATTAAACAGGATCCTGACATAGAATGTGAAAAATCGTGCTGGTTTGTTTGGGATGGTTCAGGGGTGCCCTCTCTGGTGAGGGGACATTTGAACAGACCAGAATGAAGAAAAGGAGCTAGGCTGGGAATAGTATTTTAGGAAGAAGGACCAGCAAGGGAAACATCCATGAGGAATGCTTGTGCTTGTCTCTCCAGCAGTTTCAAGTTAAATTTCTTTCTCTAAGGCCTGCATTTTCTTAATTACGCAGTAAGTCCATATGAACTTTGCACATCCTAGCACATGATGGTCTCTCATACTTGAACCTGTACACGCAAACCCAGGTGCATAGGAAGACCGCCTAAGGGAAAAGGCAGAGATCACACTCCTCTCCTTACCCATAGTTTTCCTGGGAAGAAAAAAACCTAGCATGGATGAACTAACCTGTCTGAGAAGGGCCATCTCTCTGGAGAAACAAGCCATTTTGTTCCCATCTCTTCTCTGTGGCCAGCTACATGTAGCTTATTATGAAAGGAGATCTTGATTCCTTTTATGAGCTTTCCCCAGGGTAGATGGTCCTCTACAGAGTCACTACAGGGGTTCAAAAGCCAGAGAGCATTAGTTTCCAGCAAGCTTTGCCACGGCAGAAATGTGAGCTGTGTCAGTGAAGTGTCATGGAAATATCCTTTAAATAGGACTGATGCAGAAAGCTTCACAAAGAGTTTGGGCCATCCCCACCACCTACAAACCATTGTATCTACGGAAGGAGTCTCTGGGTGTTGAGACCCTCTGTCCTGCTAAAGTTCATGAACCTCAACCACAACTTCAGCCAAAACACTGAGCCAAAATCCTGGGAAGGAAGAGCATACAAGGATGGCTGCAATAGCAAAGACCTAGCTAGATGGTGGACTTTCTCTTTCCAAATAACAGAAGAATAGGAATACACTTATGCCTACCTTCTAGTGTTTGTTTGTTATGCTCTGCCTTAGACTTCTAACATCAGGGTCAGAATCAATATATGTAAATATTTGCTTGGAAAATCATGCTTGTTTATAGAGATACCAGTGAACAATAGCTTATGAATTTATGTTCCCATTGCAATTCCCTGAGTGTCTTCTTTTTTTAATTGTCAACAGAATACTTACCATGAGATCTACTTTCAGAATGGATTTACGGCAGCAGTGCTGCCATCTGTGGCACAGTGTTGTCCCCTGTCTCTAGGTAAATATTTGCTTGGAAAATCATGCTTGTTTATAGAGATACCAGTGAACAATAGCTTATGAATTTCATCTCATTCCAGAAAGAATGGCCATGATCAAGAAATAAACCAACAACAAATGCTAGAGAGTCTGTAGAGAAAAAGGAACTCTTTTCCTCTGTTGGTGTGAATGTAGGCTGGTGCAACCACTATGGAAATCAGTCTGGAGATTCCTCAGAAAGTTAGGATTAGAGGTCCCCTTTGACCTGGCTCTCCCACTTCTGGCCATTTTCCCAGAAGAACTGAAAGCATCATACTACAGTGATATACCACCATGTTCATAGCAGCACTGTATGGGTGATACACCACTTATGTTTACAGCAGCACAATTCATAATAGCCAAAGATTGGAAACAGCTCAAATGTTCATTAACTGAAGAATAGATATAAAAAACATGGTATTTTTTGAGAGAAAAAAGACACACTAGCAAGCAAGCCCTGTCTGGGGACCAGTGCCATGCGCTGGCCACTGCCAAACTGGAACAAACAGACCCCAGCACCTTCCAACGTGCAGGCTGGCAAACAAGAAGTACCAATCCCCTTTCCCGCACCCTGCCATAAATGACTGGCTTATCCAGAGAAACACAGGCTGTGGTGACAGCTATGGAAGTGAAATGCAGTTGGATGTCAGTGGCGCTGTGGCATTTCACTGATACTGCAGGCCTAGGGCCAGCGGTCTGATCATGGGTTCAGGGGACAGTGGGACACAGTGCTGCACCTAGGGAGATCTCCTTCTGAGGGCTGTGGCCATCGCTGATTCCCATGGTCTTGTTTTGAGGTCCTATATCGTTTCCATTGTTTTGTTGGGTTGGGTTTTATTCTTTTTTGTTTTATTATGTCAAATCTAATGGAGCAGCTATTTTGAAGATAGCAAGATATATTGTGGTAGCAATTTTGGATTTACTATTGGCTTGTTTTGAGTCCTTTATTGCATTGATTGTCTTGTTTTTGTTGTTTCTATTCTATTCTGTTCTGTTTGATTTTTACTATGTCTGAAGTTATCTGTAGGTATTTTGAAGACTTCAAAAGGCATTATGATAATGATTGTTGATTTTGTAATGTTTTGAAGCCCTGTATCTTTTACACTGGTTAGTTTTTGGTTTGTTCTATTCTGTTGTATTCTCTTTAAAATAAAAGAAATAAAAAGGTGTATATATATATATATATATATATATATATATATATGGTATTTTTATGCAATGGAGTACTACTGAGCTATAAAGAAGGAACACATCAAGGATTTTATACATAAATGAATGAGACTTGAGACCATACTCATAAGTGAAATAAATCAGACACTCATGTGTAAATAACATATTTTTTTCCTAGTGTAAGAAACTGAAAAAGTAAATAAAGTCCAAAATCTATAATAGGTATTGTGAAAGGATAAGAAACTGCTCAAAGGAGAAAAATAACTGGGGTAGGGGAAAGGAGAAAAGAAGGAAAAGAAAAGGAAAAAGATAGCTAAGATGATTATACTACTAATTCTGTTAGTTTTTGGAAAAGAACAGTTAATATTCATATGATTAGATCAATTTTGCATGTCTATATCTGGTAATCTAAGCGACTCTTAACAAAATGAAATATTACAACTATTGTTGAATTCCTATCATACTGTTGAAAGCCTAAAACAATAAAAAACATTAAATAGATTAAACAGTCTATGAGTCAATACAGATACATTTTTATTAAAATTCGCATTTACATTAAGCTCCAGCCTTTGCCTGGCACAGTCTGTGCGTTCTAACATGTCTCCAGTGAGTGTATCTTCACATAGCATCACCTGGAATGGCTTCGCCGGCCTCAAAGTGCGCTGCACTCCACTGTTCACGCCTCCTGTTCCTCCAGGCTCCTGGTAATCACTCAGCGTCTTCTCCCTGTCTATAGCTTTACTTTTTCCAGATTGGCACATATTGGGGATCACTTAGTAAAGCGGGCCTAAGGAGATGGCTCAGTGGCTTTTTTTTTTCATGCCATATATTTTAAGATCCATTGAAGTTATTTTTTCCTTTGAATGTGGGTCATATATCCTTTAGGTCTGTTTGCACAGCTATTTGTGTAGACCGTCTACGCTAATGTAAATGCTGCTGTTCCGTCTTCTGTGTCCACTACATTTTATTATCTTCCAGCGAGCATCTGTGTTGTCTCCAAGTCTCTGTCACTATGAATCGGTCATCATCATCATCTGCATGTCTCCTTGTGGTTCCTTGTAAGAATTCGTCAAATACACTCAGGAAAGAGCACACACCTGGGTATGCATAGGCTTAATTTGATCAAGTCGCGTCAAAGTGTTTTTCAGAAGGGAGAAAACATCTGCTTTTCTCTTTGCCATGAATGAAAATCCTCGGAGCCACACATCTTCAGGGCCCCTGTGCATTTTATCATTCTGATAGCTTGAAAAAGGGGTCGCATTGCGCTTTTAATTTGCACTTCTCTACTTATTAACAAGTGTGAGCTCCTTAATCTGTAGAGTCTCCTCTTTTCTGAACTGCACTTTTATCTCTCTTTAAAGGTCCCTTTAAGGGGGGCTAAGGCAGTGGCTCAGTGGTAGAGTGCTTGTTTTATATGCACAAGGCTCTGGGTTCAATCTCCAGCACCTTGGGGGGAAAAAAAGGTCCCTTTATGGGTAAAGTGTCCTTGTGGTCAACGGGTGAGTCCATGATCACTGGACGAACTCACTCTCTAGGGCAAGGTAAGGCTTTCAGGACTTCATTTCTTCCTGCCACACACAGCAAATCTTTTCACATTTTCCTAGTGCCTGGTTATTCCATGCCAAAGATAAATGCTAACTGTGCTCTGTTATGTGTGACCCATCACGATGATCAAATCCATTGGTGACAACACTCCACAGAAATGGTGTAGGTTCAGATGTTACACCATCAGTTTTTTTAAAGAAAGGGTTTTTATCACGGTAACAGGAGAATATGTACATAAATCTTAATAATTAGAAATAACAAGCAAAGCATGAGCTTCAAAAAGAAATGAAGTTGCCGCTGGATTCTGTACAGGCACCTTTGTCTAATGAAAAACAGAAGTCTATTACACAGCACGACATGTGTAATATTTATGCCTTTCGAGGGGCTTGTTTGCAGAGTAAATACACTTCTAGGCTTTCCTAGGTGCTCACCGTTAACATGGCTGGAGAAACAAGAAGAATCATGCCAGCTACTTGTCACTCGCACCAGTCTGCTAACACTGATACTAACTTATGACATCACGCACGCCATTTACTGACCCTGGGATGTTTTGTTGTGTGTACTTTGCATATTTTCTCCTCAAACATTTCTTCTGATTTAATGGGATTCAAGTATTCTCAAGTTCAGTACTGTTGTCCCTTATGTATCAGTCACTATCTACTCATTTTGTTTCTTATCTAATTGATAATTTCTAAGAAGTTTCTGGAAAAATCTAATGGAAAGGTCTCTTCCTATGTAAAAGCAAGGGATGGAAGAATGTTGTTATGTCTCTTTTTCCTACTCTTATCAAAGTATAATTGACTCAATATTAGATACACTGGAGGTATACGACACAGTGACCTAATTATATTTTAAAATGATTACACGATTACTGAACACATCTGTGGTTGCATCCAGCTTCCGTTTTGTTTTTTGTGGAGAGAACTCAAAACATGACCTCCTGGCCAGCTTCAAGTGCAGCCGGCAACACCGTCAACACTGCCCATGCTGTTGCTCAGACCTGGCCTTCCTCATCCCGTCCAACCAGAACTGTCCGTCCTTCCATCAGCCTCACCCTGTCCACCCTCCAGCCCCAGGCAACACGTTCCATCTGCTGTTTCAGTTCAACTTTTGAGAATTCTGCTTTCTACTGAGATCATATAAATGACTTGTGTTTCTCACTTGGGATTACTCCGTCTAGCATCGTATCTGTCAAAGTCACCCACTTTGTGGCAAATGACAGAATTTCCTCTTCTTTTGGGCTGAACAACATTCCTGTGTGTCTTGATACACATGTACTCAAAATCATGGTGTTTTCTTCATTCATTCATTCACCTGTGGATATTTAGGTTATTTGCATAGCTTGACTTTTATGAATACCAGTACTGCACTGAAAATGGGGCACAGGTATCTCTTCCTTTGTTTCCTTTGAATATATACCCAGAAGTGGGATTAGTAGGCTGTATGGTAGTTTTATTTTGATCGTTTTAGGAAAATCTGTACTGTTTTCTATCATGACTAGACCACCTCCCATTTCTACCAATCATGTCCAAGGTTTCCCTGTTCTTAGTATCCTCACCACTACTTGCTAACTCTCGTCTTTCTGATAACTGCTGCCCTAATAGGCATGAGACCGTAGCTCACTGCTGTTTTAATTTACATTCCTCTGATGATCCACAATATTCAGCATTTTTAAAAATATCTGTTGACAATTTGTGTGTCTTTTGGGGGAAGATGCCTTTCAAGTCATTTGCCTATTTTTTAGTTAATGTTATTTGTTTTCTTGCTATTGATTTGTTTAAATTTCTTACATATTTCTAATTAAATCTCTTATCATCTGGATGGTTTGTCAAAATTTTATTCCAATCTCTAGATTGCCTTCTCATTTTTTTGATTGTTTTCTTTGTTGTGCAGTCCTTTTAAGTTTGAAGCAATTGGGTTTTTGTATTTTTTTCCAGTGTTGTCTGTAATTTGAGTCGTATCCAAGAAATCATTGCCAAAACCAATGTCAAGGGGTCATGTTCTTTTCTAGTTGTTTTGTTTTAATTTTTTTAAATTTTTTTTATTTAAAGAGAAAAAAACAGAAAAAATGTAGAAATATTACAGAATTTCAAAAAAAGGATTAAACAATAAGAGATCACTGGTTGATAAATTACATATTGTCCTGTTAGAAATAGTTGTTCAAGTTACAAAATTAGAGCATACAAAGTAGACATTTAAGCAGTGAGACTAAAAACAGAACTGTACAACAATCCAACAAGAATTTAGAAGTATGGTTATCAATCCTATACACTTAAATATTCATGCAGTTATATATTTTATAGCACTTCCTATTTCCTCTTTTTTACAATAGCAATTATGCATTTTTTAAAAATTTTATTTAAAGAGAAAAAAAGCAAAAGAAAAAGGGTAGCAACAATACAGAATTCTAAAACAAAAAATAAAAAAAGAGAAAAAAACACTAAGAAATCACTAATTGATAAATTACATATTGTCATCTTGGATGTAGTTGTTCAAGTTGCAAAATCAGTAGATACATAGTAGACATTCAAACAGTGAGACTGCAAAAAGTTCTGCTCAAAGATCCAACAAAGATTCAGCAATATGGTCATCTATTTTACACACTCAAACATACATGCAGTTATATCCCTTAGAGCACTTTCTTTTCCTCCCTTTTTTTACAATAGCAATTATGCATTTTGTGTTTTATTACTCTTACATTTCTTATTACTTTTTACACTAGAGATACAATGTGATATTTATAAATATGATTCTTATTTTTTTCACTAATGAGGATAGTCTCAAGTTGTCTCCATTTACCTATAAAGGCCTCAAGATCATCCTTTTTATAGCTGAGTAATATTCCATTGTGTAAAAATACCACGTGTTTTTCATCCATTCTGCAGTTGTTAGGCATCTTGGTTGCTTCCAAGATTTAGCTATTACAAATTGGGCTGCTATGAACATGGGGGCACAAATGTCACTGTGATATGAACTTTTCAGTTCTTCTGGGAAAATATCGAGGAGGGGAATAGCTGGATTGAATGGAACTTCCACTCCTAGTCTTCTGAGAATTCTCCATATGGATTTCCATAGTGGTTGCACCAGTCTACATTCCCACCAACAGTGAAGCAGTGTTCCTTTTTCCCCACAGCCTTGTCAACATTTGTTATCAGTTGATTTCTTGATGGCAGCTATTCTTTCCAGAGTGAGGTGAAATCTCAATGTTGTTTTAATTTGCATTTCTCGAATGACCAGTGGTAGTGAACATTTCTTCATGTATTTATTTGCCATTTGTATATCTTTCTCTGATAACTGTGTGTTCATCTCAGATGCCCATTTTTGAAGAGGGTCTTTGAATTTGGGGAGCTTGATGTTTTTCAATTCTTTATATATTCTGAACATAAGTCCTTTGTCTGAGGGGTTGCTGGCTAAAATTCTTTCCCACTCTGTGGGTTTTCTTTTCACTCTGTTGGTGATTTCCTTTGAAGTGCAGAAACTTTTCAATAATATGAGATCCCATTTGTTGATTCTTTGAAGTGTTTCCCGTGCAGTTTGCGTTTTGTTCATGAATTCTCTGCCTACTTCTATGTCTCCAAGACTTCTACCTACCTTGTCTTCCAGTAGATTTAGTGTTTCTGTTTTAATATTTAGATCTTTGATCCATTTAGACTTTAGTTTTGTCCATGGTGATATGCATGGATCTAGTTTCAGTTTTTGACATGTGGAGAGCCAATTTTTCCAACACCATACATTAAAGAGGCTATCCTCCTTCCAGTGGACATATTTGGCCCCTTTGTCAAATATCAGGGGCTGAGTGTTTTTGTATGTGCTTGCATCTTCTAATCTGTTCCAATGATCCTCAGGTCTATGTCTTTGCCAGTACCATCCTGATTTTATCACTGTGGCTTTGTAGCATAGATTCAAGTCAGGAACTGAGATGCCTCTTGCCTTGTCTTTGTTGCCCAGAATTGCCTTTGATATTCTAGGTTTCTTCTATTTCCAAATGAATTTCAGGAGTGTTTTCTCTAGATCTGTGAGGTATGTCAATGGTATTTTGATTGGGATTGCATTAAATCTGTATAACAGTTTGGGGAGTATGGCCATTTTCAAAATGTTGGTTCTTCCTAGCCAAGAGAAAGGAATATCCTTCCATTTTCTAATATCTTCTTCAATCTCCTTTTTCAGTGTAGTATAATTTTCAGCATATAGGTCTTTTACATTTTTAGTTAGGTTGATTTCTAAGTATTGCAGTTTTTTAGATGTTATTGTAAAGGGCGATATTTCCATAATTTCTCTCTTGGTGAGTTTTTTGTTTGTGTACAGGAATGCTACTGATTTTTGAGTGTTGACTTTGTATCCAGCTACATTGCTGAACTTGATTATTACCTCTAGTAGTCTTTTAATGGAGTTTTTTAGGTCTTCTATATAAAGTATCATGTCATCTGCAAATAGTGATAATTTAACTTCTTTTCCTATCTTTATTCCTGTTATTTCTCTCTCTTGTCTGATTGCCCTGGCTAGTGTTTCTAGAACTATGTTGAAAAGGAGTAGTGATAGCAGACATCCTTGTCTTGTTCCTGATTTTAAAGTGAAAGCTTTCAGTTTTTGTCCATTTAGTATAACGTTGGCTGTTAATTTGTCATAGATGGGCTTTAAAAGGTTAAGGTAGACACCATGAATTCCGAGTTTCTGAAGGGTTTTTATCATGAACATGTGTTGTACTTTGTCAAAAGCTTTTTCTTCATCTATTGACATGACCATGTGGTTTTTGTTTTTGGCTCTGTTGATGTGGTATATTACATTTATAGATTTGTGTATGTTAAACCATCCCTGCATTCCTGGAATGAACCCCACTTGGTCATGACGTATAATCTTATTGATGATTTGCTGCATTTTATTTTTTTGCCAGTATTTTATTGATAATCTTTGCATCAACGTTCACTAGTGAGATTGGTCTGTAGTTCTCGTTTTTGGTTGGCTCTTTCTCTGGTTTTGGTATCAGAATAATACTTGCCTCCAGGAATGATTTAGGGAGGATTGCTTTCTTCTCAATTTCATTGAAGAACTTAAGGAGTATTGGCATCAAATCTTCTCTAAATTTCTTGTAGAATTCAGCTGTGACTCCATCAGGACCTGAGCTTTTCTTTGTTGTTAAGTTTTTAGTTACATTTTCAATTTCAATAGCTGATATTGGGTTGTTCAAACTTGCTGTATCTTCTTGAGCTTTGGTAATTCACATGTTTCTAGAAATCTATCCATTTCCTCTGTGTTTTCCATTCTATTTGAGTAGTGATTTTCAAAGTAGGTATTCATGATCTTTTGAATTTCTATGGGATCTGTAGTAATTTCCCCCTTTTCAGTTCTTATTGTGTGAATTTGGGTTTTTTCTTTCTTTCTCTTGATAAGATTAGCTAGGGGTTTGTCAATTTTGTTTATTCTCTCAAAAAACCTGCTTTTTGATTCATTAATTCTTTTTTTTAGTTTCAATTGCATTGATTTGTGCTCTAATCTTTACAATTTCCTCTCTTCTATGAGCTTTGAGTTTAGCTTGCTTTTCTTTTTCTAGAAGCTTGAGATGGAGCATTAGGTTGTTTAATTGTGCTCCTTCTCTTTTCTTGATGTGACAATTTATTGCTAGACTGCTTTCATTGCATCCCATAGATTATAGTATGTTGTTTCTGTGTTTTCATTGAATTGTAGGTATTGCTTTATTTCTTCTTTAATTTCATACGTAACCCACTGGCTGTTCAAAATGTTATTTAATTTCCATGTATTTGTGCAGGTTTTGCAATTTCTTTTGTGATTAATTTCCAATTTCAGTGTGCTATAGTCAGATATTATGCATGGAATGATTTCAGTACCTTTGCATTTAGTTAAGAATGTTTTGTGGGATAATACATGGTCTATTTGGGAGAGTGTCCCATGCGCTGCTGAGAAGAATGTGTATTCTGATGCGGTTGGGTGGAACACTCTGTAAACATCTAAGTCCAATTGCTCACAGGTATGATTCAGTTCTGTTATTTCTTTGTTGACTTTTTGTCTAGTTGATCTATCTCTTTGTGACAATGGGCTGTTAAGATCCCCTGTTATAATTGTGTTCTTGTGTATTTGGTTTTTCATGTCCATTAGTGTCTGTCTTATTTAGTTGGGTGCTCCTGTATTTGGTGCATATATATTTATAATTGTTAGTTTTTCCTCTTGAATTTTTCCACTAATAAGTATGTAGTGACCTTCTTTATCTCTTTTAATCATTTTAGGTTTGAAGTTCATGTTTTCTGCAATTAGAATAGTTACCCCTGCTTTTTTCTGGCTTCTGGCTGCATGGAATACTGTTTTCCATCTTTAACTTTTAATCTATGAGTTTCCTTTTGGGTCAGATGTGTTTCTTGTATACAGCATATTGTGGGATCCTGTTTCTTGATCCATTCTGTCAATCTATTTCTTTTTATAGGTGAATTGAGGCCATTTATATTTATGGATATCACTGATATGTATTGGCTCAACTTTGCCATCTTATGTTCCAGTTGTTTCTTTCTGCTTTTCCCCTTATTTAACTGCTTATCCTACCTGGTGGTTTCTTTCTGTTGTTGTTTTGGGGATTGTGGTCATTTTTATCTCTGTGTAGTATGTCATTCAGCACTGTTTCTAGGGTTGGTTTGGAGGACATGAATTTCTTCAGTTGTTCTTTGTCATGGAAATATCTTGTTTCTCCATTAAATTTGAATGAAAGTTTTGCTGGGTACAACAGTCTAGGTTGAAAGTTGTTTTCTTACAGGGCTTGAAATACCTCACTCCAAGCTCTTCTTGACTTGAGGGTTTGTGCTGAAAAGTCTACTGTGATTCGAATGAACTTTCCTTGGTAAATGAGTTGTGTCTTTTCTGTAACAGCTTTTAGTATTCTGTTTTTATGCTGCATACCTGAGATCTTAGTTATTATGTGTCTGGGTATGGATTTATGTTGATTGTGACTGTTTGGCATTCTATATGCCTCACTTATCTGCATATCAGATTCTTTCCCTATGTTTGGGAAATTTTCTTCTATTACCTCTGTAAATATTTTGGCTACATCATTTGCTTTAACTCTTGCCACTTCACTGATGCCTATTAATCTTATATTGTTACTCTTGGCATCATCTTGAAGCTGTTGGATTTTCACTTCATGCTGCTTTGTTATTTTTAAGAGTTCTATCCTTTCATGATCACTAATTGCAATCCTGTCCTCAAGATCCAAAATCCTATCCTCAGCTTAATTTAAGTGGTTTTGCAAGCTTTGAATAGAATTTCTTGTTTCTTGGATGTCTCTTTAAGTTTGTTTCATGAATTCTGCATGTTTTCTATATTGTTCTTTTAAGGTTTTACTCAGTTTCCCATGCTCCTGTACTTTTTCTCAATTTCGTCTTTAGCTGTGCTCAGCAACTCCTTTACTAAGGTTGTTATTTCTGTCTTTACATGGGAGAGTATTTGTAGTTTGATTTCCTCTATAGCCTCATGGAGTTGTTTTTTTATTTTACTTGCTATCTTTTTAGAGTTGTGTTACTTTTGGGGTCCTCTATTTCAATATCTCCTGCACTTGTTTCTGGTGGACTAGATGTTTGAGACTGCATTTTGCTTTTTCATTTTACCATTTTCACTCTGCCTGATGTTTTGTGTGTGTAGGAGGTGATCCCCCACACTCTTTTCAGATTCACCAAAGTCTTACAGTTAGTTGGAGGGGGCTTTACTACTGGTCCTATCTACCCACTGTACACCTCTATTTTAGGAGCATACTTACCACACTGGCACAGTTAATCTGCTGTAGTCCAAGGTTCACCACCTAGGAGCTAAATTCCAAGTTTTTTTTCTGTGCTAGGATTCTGCCAGAGTACGTAGTCAGAGCCTGAGGCTGGAATCTGGGTTCTGCTGCCTGCTTGGTGGTCACTGGGTGTGGCCCAGTTTGGCCCCCATCCCTGTCTGCAGCCCTGGGTGGTCTCAGACCACCAGACCACCCTGAATAAGCTTTTATCATCAAGTATTAAAAAAAGTCTTACTGCCTGGGAGCAGGCTCGAAGTCCCTTTCCGTGCACTGGGATTCCACCAGAGCACGTGGTGAGGGCCCAAAGCAGGAATCTGGGTCCCACTACCTACTTGGTGGTCGCTGGGCGTGGCCTGGTTAGGCCCCTGTCCCTGCATGCAGTGGGGATGGTCTGGGACACAGCATGTGGTCTTACTGCCTGGGAACAGGCTCAAAGTCCCTTTCCATGCACTGGGATTCCGCCAGAGTGCGTGGTGAGTTCCCAATTCTAGTAGTTTCTGAAGACCTTTACATTTAAGTCTATGACCATCTCAAGTTAAAAGTTTTGCTGCTTATGAGAGTCTGATTTTTTCCTTTCCTTTCTTTCCTTTCCTTTCCTTTCCTTTCCTTTCCTTTCCTTTCCTTTCCTTTCCTTTCCTTCCCTTCCCTTCCCTTCCCTTCCCTTCCTTTCCCTTCTCTTCCCTTTTCCTTCCTTCCTTCCTTCTTTCTTTCTTTTTTCTCTTCTTTCTTTCTTTCTTTCTTTCTTTCTTTCTTTCTTTCTTTCTTTCTTCCCTTCTTATTTTTCTCCTTTCTTTTTTTGAAGAGCATATCTTTCCTCTGAGTATTTTTGTTACCTTAGTCAAAGATAGGTAATAAGAATTAGGAATTCCCTAGTGTGAATTCTAAGTGAATACCCTGAATACCTAAGGACTAGGATATGATTTTCTGGACTAAATGAATGTTTTTTGTGTAGAAGAGACTTTTTTTAATACTTGATGATAAAAGATTATTCAGGGTAATTTAAGTCTCTATTTTAATGTCTTCTTTAGGGAATGTACTATTTTATTAAAGAACTATTTACATTGTCCAGAAGTTTTATGTCCTGTTGAACAAGGTGTGATGTCAATTAGCAAGGGATCTTAAATACATGCTGGGTGAATTAATGAGAGAATATAGGAAATATTTAAGACTGGATTTCCTATCCCCAGGAATATGTGAATTTAATAGAAGCAGTTTGAAAAAAAAGCCACAGACAAACAAACAAAGCCAACCTTGAAAACCATAACCTAACATTCTCAAAGTTTGGACTGGCGAGAAGTAAAGGTACCTTAAATAAGTAGAATTAACCAGACACCACGCAAATGATACCTCATAAGCAATCATCAAATTACCTACTCACAATTTCATTTCATTCCATTCATGAAGGTCATCAAGGACCTGCTATGCTTGGTGTTGAGCTGAAACATTGGCATAATTACCCCTTCTCACAGTTTCATAAGGAAAACAGATAAAATTGACATAATAGTACACAGACTGAGGCAGGTTTTGTCTATGAGTTATGGTCAGAGTTATTGGAAGACAGAGATAGGAAATTACTCTTTCTGGAAACACCAGGTGACTTCTTGGAGGAGCTGGTATTTGAGTTAGGTCACAGATCTCAGGAGTCCCACAAATGGCTTAGTAAAAAAAAGATGGAAGAATAAAACACTAGAGACCAACATCAGTACTATATATGACCAATGGAGACAGAAAGGTTATGACAAAATCTCCAAGGCCACCAGCTTCAGGACATCTTGCTAAAAACAAAGATATGACAGGTGTATCGTTCAACCATGGCTCACCTCGCTTTCACATCTTCCAAGAGCAGAACCTCCCCTCTTTCCTTCTTAGGTTGTCTTGGTGCATCTGTGTTGTGACAATCAAGGTTGATTATCTTGGATTAGTTATACTGTTGAGCTTAATTTTCCTTTTGAGCTGTTAACCATTCCAAATGTGTGCCAGTCTGTGATTAGTTTTGCTGAAAAGATTTTCTACTTGGGAACGTGGGTAGCTTTTCAATCTTGTTTTTCTGGCAGAATTATAATATAAGAACTCCGGAAATTCGGGGAGACAGAGATGTTAAACCAACATTAAGGTAGCGCTTACTACCTTCTAAGCACTATGATGGCTTTTTCCTAAGAGATCAGATCACACAGAAGTGACTTGTTTAATATACGTTTAATTATAAAGCCTGACCTAGCCCTTTGTGACCCTTCTCCACCTGACTTTATGAAAGAAGGCAGCTATAGGAAAAGGGTATTTTCTGCCTTAGCTTCTTACCTGAGATGCTAAGTCACCTTATTTTCCTGGATAAATGAACACTGCATGCTAAATACTTGTTGACATTTCCATAGCAAGGGTGGTACTTCCAATTATTGGGTTCTCAAAAAGGGATTTGGGTAGGGGCACAATGGACTTCTATATATTTCTTGCAAGTACAGTGAATGCATCTGAAAACAATCATAAGAAAATAAGAGAGGAAGAGAGCTATTTAAGCATGGAAGCCAGGAAAACTGACTCCCAGTCTTAGATAGATAACTGGATTTTGAGAGTGAACTCCCAAGACCCCAGCATTCTTGTCTGCAGAATGAAAGTAGATTAGATTATTCTCAGACCTTTCCCTTTTTCCTGAACCCTCAAATGGAAGTTTGATGTGAGCTGTGTTGTGTAATCTGATTTTTTGTTTCAGAGTGGGATTCTCATCGGTGACTCTACAGTTTGCCCAATATCCCTTCTCCTTTCCTTCCCACCAACCAAGTGCTAACGTTTAGTTTGCAGAGAGGCAAGGTACCACATCCACACTGGGAGAGGAGGCCTCTTTCCCAACATGCTTTGCAAGCAGTTTTGCCAAATGACATTTCTCTAGACAAAGGGACCTCAAGAGAAGTATACTGGAAACTCTGAGAAGGCTTCTGTTTTTCCCAACAAAAATGAAGGATAATCTGGTGACCCCATTCCCTGCCCTCTCTCACTAAAATGAGGACTAAACTGCAGGGGGCAGGGCATCTTGTGACTCGAGGCAGAGTCACTCTATGTCAGATGTCCTCGGTAGTCACCAATCTCCAGAATTATTAGACAATATCAGTACATCTTTTTTTTGCAAAATCATCCTTCTTGAGATCCTTTTTGAGGGCCTATGTAACAATCCCAATGAACTGAAAGTAGCCTATTTAGAATGAAGCTGTTCATGAGAAATGTTAAAGGTTCAGGTTTTAATACTGGTTGCTGTGTAATCTCAATAATTGCATCCTTTAAAATACATGTGGAAAAGGTGAATATATTTTAAGGTATATAAGCACAGTTATTGCAAGGCATCTGTCCTGTACTTCTGTTGACTGCATGGCCAAGGACAACGTCAGAGTACAGGGCCATAAAAGGATGTGAAGGGTAAAGCTTGAAACTGAAAATTTATCTTGTTAGAGTTTCAGTTCTTTTTTCCTACCACCCATGCTTGGAGTTTTTACTTTTCCATAGGAATATAATACACTAAATCACAACAAGAAGTTAGATAATTACTTTCCAGAAACTGCTTCAGTCATAGGAGAATATAGATATAATGGGATTGTGATCTATATAGGGAAAAATTTCATTATTTAATGGCTGAAGAAGAATTTGCTTGAGGATTTCTTTTTAAATAATACTAAATATATTTATGGTATACAACATGCTCTGAAATCTGTACAGAACGCAGAATGGCTCTATCAAGGTAGTTGGCATACACTCATAAACTTATTGTTTTTTTGTTTTGCTTTGTTTTTGTTTTTTGGGGTTTTTTTGGATAAGTGAAGACACTTAAAACTTATGCCCAGAAGTTTTCATGAGTCAACACAATTAACATAGTCCCCATTTCATGAAACTATTGTATCAATGTATTCCTTCTACCCAGCTGAGATTTTGGATCCTTTCACCAACATTTCCTGGACATCCTGTGTCTCCTAGACCTGATAGCCACCATTCTGATCTCTGCTTCTCTGAGTTCTTTTACATCTCTTTCAATAATAGTAAAATAGTATTCTGCAAATGAAAATCAACCGTACTTTTACATGAAGCCAGCTCAGGGCTTGTAGTGTAAGTTGAGAAAGACCTATTTAAAAGGTTTTTTTCTCTTTGTCAAAAGGAAAAACTGGCAATATGATGCTATAGATAACCCAACACATAGCTGGGCATGGTGCCACATACCTGCAATCCTAGCACTTGTGAGGCTGAGGCAGGAGGATTATCATGAGTTCAAGGCCATCCTCTATAACATAGTGAGTTTAAGGCCAGTCTGAACTACACAGCAAGATCCTGTCTCAAAAATAAATAAATAACCCTAACAAAATTATATCTATTTTTTTGCAAGTAGTTAGCAATAAGTACACATTTACCAATGTATTGTACACACACACACATTACACACTCACTTACCTATTTATCTGTTTTCCAATTATGTTCATCACAGTGACACTCATGTAATGTGACACCAAAGAGGAACAGTTAACCACTATTTCACTGCAAACAGAATTCAGCAGTAACTAGTTTCTTGTACACAAAGACCCTATGTGCTAGGAAGCTGTGATACATGGCCTCTACTTCCTCACAGCCCCGCCAGGCTGTCGGACAGTGACACGCCATGCATACCGAAGGACACCACTGCACATGTACTCAGACATGCTGCACATCTTAGAGAGGAGCCTGTCTTTCCCATGCCCACAGCTGCTCACATGGAAACCTTTGATGTACGGGCTTTCAGTGCTCAGTGTGTTTACAGAGTGGTCCTCAACTGGGATCTCCTACTGGAGGAAATGCTAGCTATGATACAGAACACAGTACATTTCAATTAAAGCAGAAAGAAATTGCTACTTTCATAGACAGTACACTCAGAATATAGATGTGTCTAGAATGCAAAATAGGTGAAAAGTATTGGTAGTCACTAGATGGAATATTTCCAGGTGTGTGATAACGGAACAGATCATGCTGTCTTCACTGCCTCATCTCCAGCACTTTATCTCAAATCGGCATCAGGAAGAAGGAAAGAAAGAAAGAGAGAAAGAAAGAAAGAAAGAGAGAGAGAGAGAGAGAGAGAAAGAAAGAAAGAAAGAAAGAAAGAAAGAAAGAAAGAAAGAAAGAAAGAAAGAAAGAAAGAAAGAAAGGCTGGTTCACCTCGGGAGGCGCCGCGCAGAGCAGAGGGCCAGTGCAGGGACGCGGAGGTCAGCACTTTCCCTGTGGGGACGCGGCGCGGGCTTGGTGGCTGTTGGATGGGAAGGGTGCGGGTGTTTGCCTCTTGCTAGGGGCATCTCGAAGCCCACATGTGAGCACATGGACTCTCCGGGGATCGGGGCCTGGGTTAAACCCTAGCTCACCCCTGCTCCCCATTGCAAACGCCTCTTCTCAGCTGCCTGTCTCCCATTGCCCGAGTCCCGTCCATCACTCAAGCTTCTGCGTTTCCTTTTCATCATTCTACGCAAGCTTGGACCAAAGCATTTCAAGGGAAGACAAAACTATAGATGCGGAGTGTTTTTTTGCCAAAGGAAGACAAAAATAATGGCAAAATTGAAGAACATAATTTTAAAAATATGAAATTAGAAAAGCTTAGGAAGTATAAGGATTGTATCTTCTCTTCCATCACAAATTAGCTATATTTCTACCTCTGTATGGCTGAAACAAGAATCCTGGCTTTGGATTCTTTACCTCCTTGTTCTTAATCTCCAAATGGTAGGTACATTTGTGTTTGTGGCCATTGAAATCAACCCTTGGACTATTCACCTCTGTTTCAGAGAAAACCAGATCTTATTTCACTGCGGGCCCACTTTGGGTCTCCTCATTAAGTCCCTTGGCATAGCTCTTTCACTGCTAATGTTGGAAAATCAGATGCTACAATGTCTGTCTCCTCAAAAATAAGTGACAAATCCTAATACAGAAAACACATGCAATTCTACTGGATTTTGATTCACTTGGTCCAGTTATAAAACAGGTTCAATAAAATTAGATCATCAAGGAACGATAAATTCTTCAGGCTTTCTCTGCAGTTCTTTTCCCCATCCTAACATTTTCCTTCAAATCCCCTGAGGTGGTGCTCTTGGCTGATTTTTTCTAATTGCTGTAAAAGTTCTCGCCTTCCTCCAGTCCCTCCACCCGAAAAAGTTTTTTCTAACTTCTTTTCCACCCTCCTTTTATCTTTTATTCTGCATCACATGAGGCCAAATAACCTCGCTGGCTGTCCTGGCTGTGGTGTAGCCAAAGTCTCCTCAGCCTTGTGGTGAAGGTGGGGAGCAGCCCGCGGGAGAAATGAGTGAAGCCGGGTTCCTTTTCAGTGGACTTGGTGGGGGACGCCTGGGAATTCTCAGGTGTGAGTAAATTGTGTTCTTCCACGCATCGAGTCAGACTGCCCCTCCTGAGTCTGGTGAGTGTCCTGCACGTGTCCAGTCTTCCTTGAGAACAGACAGGTCAAGCACCCTGCAAAGCATCCTCCTACTCGCCAGCCTATGCCTGTGTCCCACACTTATTGTCTAGGACAGGGGTGGCGAACTGCCCCAACTGCAACCTAAAACCCACCTATTTGTCACAAAGTCTCGGCACTGCAATTAAACCTGAGTGCTGAGGTTAAGTTTAGAAAAAAAATGACTCATGCATTAACATCTACTTTCTTAAAAGAAAAATAACACACATGCCATAGGTTTATCCCCGCTGGTCTAGGACCCAGGTCCATTTTTGATCTTGGGGTGACCTGTTTTAAACGCTCTGAGGTGATTGGGTAAATCTCTGCCCCTTACTTTGGGATTCCCATCAATCATTAGTCTGGAAAGCATCCCCAATTTTTTAAAGTTCATCAATTTTTTTTTTCTTCCAAACAAAATAGAAAACTTCTTGTTGCTTTTTCCTTACAAAATGGTCGTTGGGCTTTTCAGGTGCTTTCCCTCCTACGTATATTTAACACTGGCCTCAGATTTGTGAATTTTGTGAATTTAATATGGCGTTTAGGAAAGGAATATATAGCTCAAATTCGCAAAAGCCCATTTGAAATAGTTGCGGGAATTGAGAAGCTAAGATGCTGGGAATGCTGAGAGGCAATTCTTTTTTGAAATTTTCAATACACTTTCTGGATCAGTGACCTGGTCCCTCCACTCCCCCTGCCTTGACAAGAAACTCCACGGTTTGCAGGAACACAGTGGTTTAATAAAATTGGCCTTCTTCCTTCCACTAAAAGTTTACCTGCGAGAGCCCCGAACATAATAAAATCAGATTATGAAGGCAATCATATTTACTTGTAATAAATCAAATCTTGCAGACATCAGTTAAATCTCCCTACCGCACTGGGACAATATCATGCATGCATACATCAATACCTGAGGTGTCAGAAATATATTTCATAAGTTCAGAAAAATTGCACCTACCCTTGCCGCACCATTATGAGCAGTGAATTTGTAATGTGAACATTATGATGTATAAAGTGGCTTTGTTCCTACATTTAATAAGCACTGCATGTCAAGCCCACAAACATAATGGAATTTGCTGGTGATTTCTTACCATTAAATGTAGGTTATTGCTTTCAGAAAAAAAAAAAAAAGAAAAAGAGAAAAAACTTTTCCACACTTTGCCACCATTATCAATTTCTAGGCATCTAACCTCCTTCAACATAGCTGTAGCCTCTTTGAATTAGTAAATAAATAGATAAGTAAAACCAGGCCCACCACTGCGACATTAAATTAGGTTGAACCAAAATAACTATTGGCCCCTCTCTTTGTCTGGTATTAGCTGCAATGAAAAGCTATGCTTTCCTTTTTCAAAGACATATTTTAAAATTACAGTGGCCCCCAAATCTCACTGTCTTCTCTAGAAAGGTCTCCAAACAATATGACATTTCCACGGTAGCTTCATCAAACTTTCATCGTTCTTTTCTCTAGTACTTCAAATCGGTACAAGATGAATCTGAGTTTATGGAGTTAGGAAATTTTCCAGTATAATTTGAAGGAAACAGCACTTCCATATATTTGTTTTAAGCATCTTTTCATAATTTTGGAGGTTCATTATAAGAATGAATATGTACCTATGTGTAGAGTTTCCAAGCAATTGCCTATTGAACAACAAAATCAATGTAGAATATTCTTTTCTAATTCCCTGACAGAATATTTTTCTCAGCAATCTATCTGTCCAAGATCTGGCTGCATTAGAGATGAGCTTATGCTCTCTTTGTGGAGAAGGATGGTTAGTGCAGCTGTAGGGACCAGATGGGGCCGCGCCGGAATGGATGTGTCTGCGTGGGGTTGAGGTCTGCTTCGGAAGAGGAGGGCATCTCAGATGCGCCCTGTGATGCTGGAGTTGCGTTCTACCGTAGGGAGGGTTCACTGCTTCTTACTGGTCACAGAATCGGCATCTGGAAGGAGACTTCAGATTTCCCACAAGCTTCTTTTCATTTTTCTCCATTCTTTTCCACAGTCCCATCGGGACTGTTCTGTCCAACTCCACTTCATTTTGGAGTTGCCTTGAGTGTTGTTAGACTTTGGTAAATTGAATTTTTTGATGAAGTCACTACTTACCTGGGTGACAGGTCCATGACAGCGTGTGAAGGGTCATTGCTAACTCGAGATCCCCATAGATGTTCAGTGAGCGCTGGTGACACGTGTGATTCTTCCTCTCCTTTCTCTCAGCTTTCTCCAAGCTATGCATGTCGTGGTGGGTTTGGGTCCATGGAAAAGGGTGTGTGTTGTACTTGTGCAGAAATCTAGAAGGTAGAAATACCTGGCAATATACTTTGTGGGAGGCAGACTTTTTCTTTTATGGTTCCAGGAATTGAATTCAGGACCTTGCACTTGCCAGGCAAGCGTTGTTCTGCTGAGCTGTAATACCAGCCAGGCAGAAATTTAATTACTTCTTAATGTTTTTCCTTAAATTCTGCCCAGAGAAACTTGAAGCACCTCTTTTAAAAAGCTCAGAATTTTTACTTATCACAGGGTATTTGTAAGTGGAACATTTCTCCCTTTTTGAGTCTAAGCAATAAACATTTCCATTCACAACTGCTCTCAAAGATGCTTTTTAAAAACTACCCACTCTGGATCTCCAAAACAGCTTGATATTTAGAGTCCCAGGTCTTATTGTTCGTAACGGGATATGCAGACAGCAAAAAAGCAAAACCTTGTGCTGCAGGGAACTGAAAACACCACTTTTGTTGCCCTTGAAATTAAGGGAAAAAAAGAAAAGAAAAAGAGAAGCAGATAGAGAAGAAGGAGGAGAGGAGACAGACCGCCACGGCTGCAAGGCCTACTGCATACCAAGCTCCACGTCACCATCTTCCCATGCTTTTAAACACTCCAGGACCATTCACGGCAACCACAAAGGTTGTCCCTAAAGTCGTGGGCCAGGGATCCAATACAGACAGAGTCCACGCTGCTAAGGGGCAGGACTGACTGTGCTTTACACTTGGGTCCACCTCTTCTAATCACACTGCATGAGTGTCACTACATTTACCCCCCTCCTGATAAAACCATCTTTAGGAGCAAATATCTGGTGTCTTTGGGTTACTTTTTGTTTCTAAATTCATCTGATTCAACTGACTACAATCTTAAGATCTTAGGGCTTTAGGGTCTTCAAATGCTTTCCTTATAGCTAGCTGACTGCACAAAGGCAAATTTTATTGGTGGATTTAGTTTTCAATTAACCAGATAAATGAATGTGGTTTGAATATTTATGGTCTTTAAAGTTCATTTGTTGAAATTATCATCCTCAAGGTGATAGCATTAGGAGGTCAGGACTTTGGGAGGCTCATACAGTTAGTGCCTTCATGAAGTGGATTAGTGTCCTTATAAAAGAGGCCCCAGAAAGATTCCTGACCAGTTCTGCCCTGCAAAGGCTGTTGTCTGGGAGAAGTGGTCCACCAACAAACACAGGATCTGCCTGCGCTCTGCTCTTGGATTCCTCGGCTCCAGAACTGTGAGAAGTAAGTCTCTCTTATTTCTAAGCAAGCAAGTCCATGGCATTTTGTTTCAAAGCCTGAACAGACAGATAGGAAGCATGGCTTTCATGCTTGGTTTCTTAATGATCTTCCCTCATATTATCAAGTACTGAACAACGAATATGTGGTATCATTGCTGTGTAGTGCTTTGACTTGTGTAGACTGGGCTGCTCTCCACAGAAATCCCTTTCTGTCAGTTTCTGTTTAGATGGATTACCAGATAGGTTTTGTATGCAATTTAGAGGCAAAAGCAAAGCAGTAGCCATGCTACAGCTCGCATGGCTATTTATCTGTTGGCGCGCTTGACTGGTGTGGGCAGCGGATAATCTGACAACTCCCCACCTCTCCTTAGTCTTCTTTGGGATTCTCTGGCTCCTGCACTACGCAAGTGTTCAGTCCACAGGGAACTGCACTGTCTTCCAGGGTTCTCACAGTACCAAGGTCTGAGCACGTGAGCACTGACTTGGTTTCACTCCTGGCTTGTGGGTGTCAGCTCATGGTCATCTGTCCCCACTCTCCTGAACTGTCATGGGTAGAACTGTATCTCCCCAAGTAAGACAGGATATAAACTACCTTCCCACTGGCATCTGAGAATACATCCCTACTTGGAAGTAAGATCTTGTAAGAGGCAAGCAAGTTAAATGAGTTGCATGAGCTCATCCAAATGGCCCTGATCTGCTTTGACTCGGATCCTTATAAAAAGGGGGCATTGAGATGCAAAGGCTTGCAAGAGTAAAAGTGATGGGAAAATGGGGGGGGATGCTCTACTAAGGCAGGGGACAGAGGGGACCCACGTACGAGCCAAGGGGTAGCAAATTTTCTAGCAAAACTCCAGAAGCTCAGTGGGATCATGAAGCAGATCCTTTCTCTTGGTCCTTGGAAGAAACCAGATCTGCTGGACCATACCTTAATTTTGTATTTCTAAACTCGAGCACTGGACAGCAGTACATCTGTGTTATCATAAGCCACTTGATTTCTACACTGTTCTAGAAGCCCTGTGGGCTTGAAGCCATGCATCAGATGCAAGAACAACACCTCATCAAGACGGCTGCATCGGCTTTCTTTCTCTCTTTTTTTTTTAAATCAATCTTTTATTTTAAAGAGAATAAATGCATCGGCTTTCTCCGCCCTAGAAGATCAAGTCTCTCGCGGTTCTGTTTCTCTGAGGCAGAAAATAAATTAGTTTAAAAAGGAGTCTAAAACTCCCAGCACAGTTGCACAGTGGGTAATTTAAGGGTAACAAGAAGAAGAATACTGCGATGATGCTGACAGACAGAATAAACCCAGGTTTTAATAAATGTAAAATGCTGATGGCTTATAATGAAGCTTTTCTTCCCTCACAACCACCTCACTGTGCTATTACACTTGTTATTTTATTGATGTTGCCTGTGTTAGCTAAACACACTAGTGACAACTGCCTCGTTTTCATGGTTTAAAAGCAGTAATTTTTATTTTTATGAAGTCACAGAACAAACCCTGAACAATTTTATGCTCTTTCAAAGAAGTCGAACACAATTCAAGGAATATTATCCCCCTTACTGCTCTATGTAACATAATTAACATGTATTAATATTGCAACTCAAAGAAGACATAGACACTTGGCGAATAAATCACTTTATTAGAACCCTGCCAGTGTCCCTCGGAGGTAAGAGGGAGTGCCATGCGGTGGGCAGACGGGGAGCAGCTCTCTGGGTTTCGTCTCCAACCCCACACACCCAACATGCTGTTTCCTCAAGGAAAACAGCAGATTTCCACTGAGGCTTTACTGTCCTGGGATTTCCATTAAAGTTATCAGAATAATTGTTTTTTCTTAAAGTGCAAAATTGTTTTGGACCTAGGCCAAGGAAGACTTATTCAGTACTAAACCATAAAGCCTAATGATGAATAAATGTGCTCCAATTTTTTTCCACAAAATCTTATTTTTATATCTCCAAAATTCCTTTTGAATTATTAGCATCTTTCTACACACAATGTATCATTCTGTAAATTTTCATTTATTTTTATTTAATCCTTTCTTTCAAAGAAAGATTTTAAAAAAAAATCAAATATCCATAAAGTTACCTGAGATTCAGTCTTTGAAATGCAATCTCTAACTAGGCTTGGCAAAACAAAGATTTGGTGGTCTCCCTTAAAATGCTGTTGTATTCTTCACCCAGGTGGTCTGTTCAGCTGTAAATTCTTAGAAGTGTACCAACCACCCGACTTGTAAAGTTAATATCTTTCCCGAGGTGAAACACAGAACAAATCTAATCAGCACATGTTCCCAGGATCTAATGGCTTTTAGCTGGTTTTGGCAGTGCTTTTTCACTTGATTCCTATAACTTCCTTATATTATCATGGAGAACTTTGATGTCAAATATTCATCATTTTGTCAAATTTTATTCCTCCTCTTTATCATGTGCTGCCTGCCACAACCAATATAATTACCTCGTACATTCATTCCATGCAAGACCCCTCTCCTAGGAAGAGCCCCCTATGTGAGGGATATGTTTACTTTTTAATGGCAAGTTCTGTTTCAGTTGTCTTTTTAAAAAATTAAGATTGGGGGTTAAAAAGTAGTAAGATATTTCCCACCAGAGATCTTGACAGAGTGACAATTAGTTCTTGGATTATTTAAGCTCCCCTATGCAAATTGACTTATTTGCTTGGATAGTCAAAATAGTGAGCTTAAAGGTAGCTGCAGGGGGTGACATAATTATGGCTGTTAAGAATAAAATATTACCAGCCAAGGAAGCTGCATACACTTTCAGAGAGAGTAAGCAGTAAGAAAGAATTGGGACAGTGTCAGTCAGAGAGTTGCTGGGAACAAAGTCAGTCAGTAGCTTCCAGAAGTGAGGAAGGAAGGAGAAGGGCACAGAGAGGTGGGGGATACACCAGGCAAGCCACAGGCGTGGAAGGGACAGTGCTTCCCTCGTGTGAATCACCAAGCTACAGTGTTTGCCGCCCAGTCACCGACTGCTGCCTTCCGCAAAGCAGCTCGGAGGAAGGCGAAGCAGGAAGCCCTGGCAGCAGAGCACAAAGTGGAGCAAAAGTCTGTTAGGCAAGTGGGAGTTAAACCCCGAGTCAGAGGTCAGTCAGGGTTGAGCAGAGTTACATTTTGGATGCTCATATAGGTGTAAATATTTCTTTGAGTTATGCATGGAATTTCCTAAAGAAATAAGGTTAACAAAGCAGGAATTAACACAGCATTTAGTAAAATACATTCACTTTAACAGAAAGGTAACATTTCCAGGAATATTTGTGTGTGAAAAAAGCAAATTAATAAGTTTTCAGGATGCTTGGCTTATGGTTCTAATTCTGCCATCAACTTTGTTTTCTTTCTTTCTTTTTTTAACCTTTAAGTGTTTATCTGTGAAACGAAGAATCTAGCATAGATAGAATAGGTGGTGATTCCCAACTTGGTTTTTGGACGTGAAGCAACTGGTCCAGCTGCAGTTTTGCAGGAGGCCCCGTGCAAAGCCGAGCTGCTCTCCTGGAAGCCGAGGCCATATGCAGCCTTGGACACTGAGGAACTCTACTCTCCTCTGCTCCCATCACAGCAAAGTCCAGGCTGTAGGGGTAGTTTCTCCTGGAACTGCAGTTACCAAGGCGATGAGTCACCCTGCAGAGTCACACTTTGTGTGCTTATGGTTTCTCGCCAGTCATTCTGAAGTTTCTGGTTCAAGGTCACCTGCTTTGGGGACCTGTCATGTGTAATTACTCAGGTTTTCCTTCTTTTAATTTCTTGCTTCAGTCGGGTTCTGAATTTGCTCTCTGCTTGTTCTTGGCTTTCTTCAATTAGAGCACTATTACAGCTAGTCACACTGGCACATCAGCTCTTTGCTAATCTGTTTTCCTTGGGGATTCGCTGATGATGCGTTACAGTCCACAGCCTGAGAGACAACTTGCCCGCAGGTTTACATCAACCCCTTATTCTTTCTCATCCTGAAATGCTCAGGCCACCCTGTTCTGAGTACATGCAGTTTTTTTTTTTCTTTTACAATTTCAAATGCTTGTATTTCTTTGTGTTAAAGATCGTTGATGAAGTGAATTAATGAATGGTAAATTCACCCAATCATAGTGTTTCCCTTACACTGTGACAATCTGTGTTTCTTCAGGTTGTCATTATTTCGATCATTACTATGAGTCAGTGATTAAAAAAGAAATATGATAAAATTTGCTAGTATAGGTATATATGAGTTTATGTTTTTGATTTCTGTTTTTGAACTAGAGAATATACATACATAGTCATCAAAGTCTTACAGCTCTACAGGGCTTTTAACAAGTGGCATTTCTTAACTGTGCTTCTTACTCCTGGTCCCTTCCTCTTGAAGATTACCATTCTTTTAACATTTTCTTCTGGTATATGCCTCCACATTTTAAAATAATATTTTAATGTTTTTCATTTTGTTTTAGGTATTTTATATTAACCATTGGTCAAACTGAAACCCCTGAAAGCATATGTCCACTCCATTCTGTTCAAACTCCTAAAGCAGTTACATGAGAGTTTAGATAAACCATTAGTGTTTACATGGTTACTGCTCTGCAAATGTTACTTACATTTGAACCTTATAAATCACAGAAATATTGTAGAAGCACTACTTTCTGTTTTTCTTGGAGTTGGCAGTTGTCTTATTCATTGTCTTATTATTCACAAATTCTCTTCACAAGTATAATTTGCTTAATACAGTCAATAAAACCAGGTAACCTGTTATCTGTTTTTTTCTTTTTTCTTTTCTTCCCCCTTGGCAGATATTTACCTTCTTGCTCCAATTTTGCTGGTTTGCTTATTTGAACTGGCACACAGCTGTAGTTCCAGGTTTTTATTTTTTTTGTCTTGGGTTGTAGCTTCTGTTTTCTGGATCCCATGTTTTCCTCTTCCTTAATCTTTTACTTCATTTTGGTATTGCTTATTCTCTAGTGAGTTTCTGAAAAATGGTGCATAGGAACAATATTTTTCAAGAATTTGCATATATGGGTTTATTTTTAAAATTTTTCTATCTTTGGGAGAGGCTGGGGAGATGGCAGATCAATAAGTAGCAAGGTAAAGAGCCTCTCTGAGAGAAACAGCTCAGTCACTAGAATTTAACACCATGGAGAAGACCAGACAAAAGGGGAGGGATTCTCATGACCCAGGAAGAAACTAAGGAAAAAGAAAAAAGAAAAAAAAAAAAAGAAAGTTATGAACAGAAGGCTGGAGCCAGAGGCGCTCTCACTGGAGCTGGTCCCATGGTGTGCGAGACTCCGCTGGAGTCTGAGGACTCTTGGTTGTGCTGAAGTCAGGGCTTGGCGAGCCTGAGGACTTTGATGGGAGGACACGTTGCAACAGAGAATGGAGCTCTGCTGTGGAGATCTTCACTGGCCTGCGGTGAATGCTCAGAATCTGGTCCCCTTGTGGGAGGGGGTGACTGGCTGGACAACATCTTGGAATTGGGCAAGACAGCCCTGATCCCGGAACTGTAGTGGCTTCAGTTGGCCACTCCTGGCACAGAGCAGATTGGTGGGAACTGCATGGACTAGGTCATGCCCCTGGGCAGGACCCAATAGCCAGGGACAAAGTTGCCCCCAAAACTGTCCTGAACCGGTTCCATCCACATGACACACACTAATGTGGTGAAGACCCCCAGTGATTGACTGGCTCAGAGGGGAAGGGCCAGCCTATACTGCCCCTGCTTGTACCTCAGTGATCAACATCAAACTGGAGAGGGCAGCAATCCCTAGCCAGCGTGTGTCAGAGTAATCACAAACAATACAGAAAGGCCTGGGACCTCCACTATACACTTGTCTGGAAGAAACCAGATACATGACAAGAGAAAGAAACAAAAAAAAAGTCTCCAGCCACCAACCCAAACAATATGGGTCCAGGAGAGGTAAACAAGGAAGAGATTGAGGGCAGCAAACCTTCAGTATTGGAAGCAGCATCAGCTGACATAAAGAAATATCTTTGTGACTTTATAGAACTAAAAACAGAAATAGTAATACAAGGGGCTGGGTGTTTAGCTCAGTGGTGTAAGTGCCTACTTGGCAAATGTAAGGTCATGATCCCTGGCACCAAAAAAAAAAAAAAAGAGTAGTACAAGTAAAGCAAGATATAAGAAAAATAATAAAAGAAATGCTAAGCACCTCTCAAGAAAACACAGATGGAATAATGGAGGAGCATAGAAAAAGGAGAGAAACCTTCAATGAAGAATATAAAAAAATATATAGAATACATGAAACACATTCAAAAAGATTACCAGGAAATTAAAAACTCCATTGAAAGCTGGAAAAACTGCTTGAAAGAAAGTAAAGATAGACTATCAAAACTTGAAGACAGGTTTGCAATGTGTGACTGCAAAAGGAAGGATCTCCTAAAAATAACAAGGAACCAGGAAGTAACAATACAAAGGCTAGAAGACAACAAAAGGATCTATAACTTAAGAATAAAAAATGTGAGTGAAGAAGCAGAGGTAAACACAAATGAAATACAAAAGCTATTCATAAAAATAACTAAGGAAAACTTCCCAAGCATAGGAAAAGGAAATGATATCCAAATATATGAGACATACAGAACTCCAGCCAGCTATAACCAAAACAGATCTGCACCCAGACATATAATAAAGATCCCAGAAATTCAATACAAGAACAGAGTATTAAAAGCTATAAGAGAAAAGAAACAGATCAGCTATAAAGGAAAACCCATCAAAATCATGACAGACTTCTTGACACAAACCATCAAACCAAGGAGAGCTTGGAGTGAAGTACTGCAAGCCCTCAAAGAAAATAACCTCCAACCCAGAGTGATATACCCTGCAAAACCATCTCTCAAAATTAATGGAGAAACAAGATGCTTCCATGACAAAGAGAAATTGGGGGAGTTTGTGACCACCAATCCAACCCTACAAAAAATACTGAAGGACATTCTAGAGATTGAGAAAAAAACCACCAGGGTTTCAGGAACAGTGGTAGAGAGGCCTCAATGAATGGAGCAGACAGTGGAATAAAGGGGTAAGGTAGACAACCAATGGCAGAAAAATAGCATTGCAGAAATGAGGCAGAGAAAGTTGGCTATAATCTCTAACACAGATGGCCTTGATACACTAACAAAAAGAAACACAGGCAGAGCAGATCAGGAGATAGGTTCCATCAAGATGCTCTGCATAGGAAATATAATCAACCTGGAAGAGGATTTATAGAATGAAAGTCAAGGATGAGAAAATGATGCTCTATGTGACAGGGAACCAAAGAGAAACAGGGGCAGGTCATCCAGCAGCTGCAATAGGTTGGAAACCCATGACACTTTTATGCAGTGGAGAACGACTCAGCTATAACGAAGGAAAACCTTGAGGCTTTTGTAGTTAAAGGAATACAACTTAAGATCAAGCTCAGGGGTAAAAAGGTTCAGAACCACTTAGGTAAATAGCGGGTTGCCCCCCAATCTAAAAACTAAAGGAGTTAGTGGAACTTAAAAAGTACAAAGCATCCTGTGAAAGTGAAAGGGGAGGAATTGTCTAAAAAAGGAATGCAGAGGACATTGTTAATAGTGTATCATGATTTAAAACCCACATTGTTCTTAATGCTCTGTTTTAGTTTGGTTATATTCTGTTCCAGTCTGTCTACTTGTACTAGATTTGAGGGCACAAACAGCTATTCCAAAAATAGCAGGATATACTACAGCAACCATTCTTAATTTCCTACTAACTTAATCTGAAGCCCTGTATTACTTACACTGTCTTATTATGACTGATCTTATTTGAATCTGGTTTGTTAGGTCGCTGTCTTGTCTTGACTGATTTTATTTGAATCTGTTAGGTTTGATAGTATCAAGTCTGAGAGTATAGGCAACAACTCTGAAGATGATAAGATTCACTAGGATACCCACTCTGGTTTGACTATTACCCCTCTTTTGAAGTTCTATAATGTCTCCAGTGTTTCATTTTTATTGATAGTGTTCTGTCCTGCTATGTTCAATTTTACTATGCCTGATGATTTGGACAATTCTATTGAAGATAACAGGAGACATCATAGTGACCATTGCAGATCACCTTATATTGTGGTTTTAATCATGTGCTATGTCCATCCTGTTGTGTTGAATGATGCCATTTTGTTTTCTTTTTCATTTGGTTTCATTCTTTTCAAAATAAAATTTAAAAAAATAAATTTTATGAGTGTTATAGGAGAAATGCTCATCTGTATTTTCTTAATGAGAAATCTGAATTTTTGTTTTATATTTATCACAAAAGTGCTATTGATTTGGATATGTATTTAGACTTTCTGTAAGAATCAGTCTTCATTAGTCTAAGAAATTATTATAAAGATACCAAAAAATCTTAATCTAACCACACAGTTGTAAAGGCATTTTATAATAACTGGCTTATTTTAGACATTAAACCAAGTTAGTTTCTGGAATGCGCTTTCTGCATCGAAGTGCCCATGGTATGCATCACTCAGCATTCAGTACACATTTTTGAGCAGTTTTTATGGGCCAGGTACTGCTCTGAATATTATATTATACAATTTATTTATGATATGTGAACATATTTCACAGTCATGAAACTTCACAGAGAGGGAATCTTAGAGACAGTGAAGGTTAATTTCCTCATTTTATTTATTTATTTAATTATTGGTCCAAGGAATCGAATGTATGAACTAACACTTGCCAGGCAGGTGACATGCTACGGAGCTATATTCCCCATTTTGAAGATAAGGAGACTAAGGCCCAGAGAGATTTGCTAGATTATATATTTCTTTAAGAAGAGACCAAATAGATCTGAGCCTCCTTGTTATCTAAATCCACAAACTGGTTCATGAGACTTATTTCTAAAGTGCTTTAAAAGATGAAAAATAACTTAAGAACTAAACTACAGATGACATGTAAGTTATGGGTTATAATACTCTGATATAGTAAAATACATGGAGTTCTCACACATTTGACCTGTGTGTGTATGCGCTGAGGTGTGTGTGTGCTTGTGTGTGTGTGTGTACGTGCGCGTGCGTGCGTGCGTGCGTGCCAAGGGTTGAACCCAGAGCCTTTTGCTAGCTGGAGAATCACTCTTCCATTGAGCTACATTCCCAGCCCAACATCTGAATCTTAAACACAAAAAGTAACAGTTTTTTTTTTTATTTTAAAGAGGGTATTACAAACCATAATAAAACAGAACAAAGCAAATCAGAAGAAAACAATGTAAATGACAGATTTCAAAGCAAGATAAAACAGTAACAGTTTTTATGAAACTAACATTGAGGGAAAAGTATAGTTTATTCAGTACAAATGAACCAAGAGAAGACTGTTGGCCAAAGTCCAAGAACTTTTCCTGAGGAAGAGCACAGCCATGGAGACGTCTCCAGTACAAATCTTCCGGGACAGTGACACTATCCCAAATATGCCCTTGACGCCAGGCACAAGGAGGTTGTAAGAAAGAAAAACAGCAGGGAGGAAACCAGAGCCAACAGTGCCGGACGGACGGAGGGCTTCGTCGGTGTCACGCAAGTGTCTCTGCAGCCTCAGACCGCAGTGGCTGCAGCCGCCGCCGCAGTTCAGCTGAGCAGGACTGTTTAGGTTCAGCACCTTCTAACTGGTGACTTCAGGAAGAAAGTTGGAAATCTCAGTTTGTCTCTTGTCAACAACGTCTTGCTAACAGAAAGGACTTTTAAAAGGCAAAGCTTCAGACTCACGCGGTCTTCTGAAAGCAAAAGCCAATCAGTAACTCTCAACATCATTTGTTATACTTTTGTACATTTTCTCCACTAAGCAATGACCAAAAAATGAAAGAATGTATTGAGTCTATCATATCAGGGTCTGTGCTAAGTGCTTCTCCAATATTTTTCTAATGGAAGCTTACAGGAATAATCTTGTGAGGTAGATCTTTGCAGCCACAGGAAATAAGGCTCAAGCAGATGGCACGACTTGGCCAAACTCCGCGTGTAAGTAAAACTTTAAGATTCGGTCATGAGCAAACTTAATTTGTCAAAGCCTTAGAAGTGTACATTTCCACTTAAATGGTTTATTTCTTATCTATTAATAAAGAGATACGATAATGTGGGCTTAGAGCAAAAGAACGCACATACATTTTAGATAGCATTTTTCCTAGAAAGAGAAGAAAGCGAGACAAGGAGGAAAGAAAGACAGAAGAAAGGGAGGGAAAAGAGAGGCGTAGAGGAGCCCAGGGAGGGTGACGAGGGAGGAAGCATGGGTCCATCAGCACCACGAAGGTGGACAGTGCACACCATGGCTGTAGCTGAGTGAACTTCGGGAAAACCAGAGTGCAGAGGAAACGTTTCGTGCCTTCAGGCCAGCTGCCCAGCTGCCCACTGCCCAGCTGCCCACTGCTCAGCTGCCCACTGCCCACTGCCCAGCTGCCCAGCTGCCCACTGCCCAGCTGCCCAGCTGCCCACTGCCCAGCTGCCCACTGCTAGTAAAGTTTGGCAAATGTGGCGTCCACCCCCCAGCCCAAGTCCAAGTTTTGAAACATAAAATTCATGAAAAGTTGTTAAAAATCTGTGCTGTGCTTACTTATTTTCTTGCCAGGAGAGCAAAATTGAGAATTCTTCACAGTTCTTGATTACTAACATGGGATAGAAAGAGTCCTGGGCCAGAAAGTTTGGCTTTTGCCACTCACTGCACAGCAGGTGTCAGCTCATTTGTGCCCTGGCTCCTGGCTCCGCCAGGTCCTGTGCAGGGATCCAGGTCCCAGCTGGACTGTGATGGCCACACTGTGATGTTACTTCTGGGGAACCTCAGAACTAGGGAACCCGAATGCTTTATAAAATGCACAAAGCAGGTGTGACTCTTGTTACTGGAAGAGGCGGCCTATCATCGCGCCAGGCGGATTCCACCTGCTCTCTGCTGAGGGAGACACCAGCCCTGTCCTGGACACAGATATCCTTGAAGAGGTCCTCCAGACCACAAAGACGTGTGGGACATGAAACTCTCAGGGAAGATCATCTCCCGACAAAAACAGAGAAGCTAGACTAACAACACTGAGCCTGGATCACTAATGTAATGTTAGGGAGAATCTAAGCCTCAAATTTGGTAACTTACCAGCTGAACTTGTAAAACTATTCTTTCATACCTGAGAGACGATGGGCAGAGTAAGAAAGACCTCCTGCCCTGCTTCCAACCATCTGTCTCATATGGCTTAATAACTAGCAATACAGCTGGTAACAGATTTCTCAGTCATATAATTAGTTTGATCCTTCCGGGTTGTATATGACTACATGTGTGTGTATATATGAATCTAGCTATCTAGCGACTACAAGCTGAGTGTTTACAAGGGCTGGCAGGTAACCTGAGCATGAAACAGAAGCCGGCCAGGTATGAACTCTCACGTGGTTTCTTAGCATGATATTCTTGACATTTGGGGCTGGCTAATGGCTGCTAGAGGCCTCCCTGTGCAGCATAGGATGCTCAGTGCCATCTCTAGCTCCGCTAAATAAAGGTCAGTAGCACACCCAGCTTCAGTTCTGATAGCCGAAGATGTCCCCAGACATTAGTAGACACCCCACGAGGAGATCTGTCCTTCTGGGTTGAGACCGACCGCCAATCGCTGAAAGCTGAGGAGCTCCATTCGAGGACATGAGCGCTCGTTTCTCTATGACTGCTGATTCCTGCGAGGTGGGAATACCAGTGCATTATTGCCAGGCCTGAGAAAACTTCAAGAGAAGCCTGAAATTCTGACATTTTAAAACACGAAAGCACTCCTTTTGAAAGTGTTTTTATACATCTGAGTTATATGTGCCTTGCCCACACTGAATAGAATTGTGAGGGGCAGACATATGAGAACTTCCAGAAATGTCTCAGATGGTACATGTCCAACACAGGAACACAAATTCTCACTTATTTACATGTGGGGACAGGTCATTTTGGAGTATTAGCCAGTAGAAAAGGGTATAGGAGAGTGGACGTATTGAAGAGAGCTAGAAATAATGGAGGAAATAATGGAGGAGATTCCCAGGGAAAAAAATAAGAAGTTCTTCGACCTGAGATTGATAAGGGTATTTATCCATCATGACTGGCCCTGGTATTCCTTTTTCTTATCTTGTCTGCTCAGAGGAGCAGTTGCCTCAAGCTGATGGAACTTGCAGAATAACATTGCCAGAGACTTCTGTGTGTCCTGGCTCCGAGAGAGAAACAGACCAGGAGTAGGTGTTATCTTTGCTCTTTTGACAACCATATGCACCATTTGCTGGTTTACTGGGTGTGCAATGCACTGGAATTAAACACCTCTACAAAACCAGCATTTTAAAAACATTTTGGTCATTTGCACTGAGACTTCTGTTCACTATCTTGTAATAGACTAGGAAATAAATATCTGAGTCAGTTCTCCAAGAATAATACTTTTTCTGAAAAGAAAAGGATGATACTCTACATATGAACTATGGAGCAATAGAAAATAATTCATACAATGACATTCTGTTTTTTAGCTGAGAAAAATCATAAATGTGTCAAATCCACTAGGAATATGGTAATTAAGAATTGCAGTTATTTTTACTATGTTACTGTAATGAATTATAATATGCAGTGATTAACAGTAACAATTTCTTTCATTACAAGCACAAGTCAGAGTTATTCAAAGGAGACAGTACCAAGTGGTAGCTGAAGGAACTGGTCAGAGGGAGGTGACTGCTGGCTGAGATCAAGCTCCCGCCCGTCACTCCTGCCTGGCTGCTTATTCCAGAGACTGTTGCTCTGACTTGGAATCCCTGAAGTCCAGTTTTGACAAGCTTAACGCTCTGAAGTGTGACAAGATAGTGTTAGCAGAGTCTAGCAGCTTAAAAGTTACATGCTAGGGAAATATTTCAGAGTGTTAGACTGAATAAAGAAGTCTACCATCTTTACGATGCCAAAGAATCTAAACTTCACAACATGTCTTCAGTTGCCAAGGTACGTACTTTGTGATTCAGTGACCAAAAAAAAAAAAAAGTTTCCGAAAGCTTCACCCTCCTAATTTTCTACAGGAAGAGATGGAGTTCTAGCACAAGTGTGGCACAGAGGAAAGTTTGCTTAGCCTTACCAGAAAAGCCTTTCTCCTAGATCCCGCTGCACTTTGTGCCCCCCTTTCTGTCCTCTCACATTTGCTCCCTAATCTGTGCATAGGGTCTCATCTCATATTTGCCATTTCAGGCGTCTTTGACTCAACAAGTAAGCCTTCTCTCTGTGGAACAGATGATTACTCATTGTTATGGAAACTGCCAGCATCAGCTATTAAATGAAGAATCATATGAAATCATGCCTTGGGTCCTTATAATCACAATGCATGAATGGCATGAAACAATTTTCACGCTAAGAAAAACTTAGCACCTGTTATGATTATACCCATGTCAAACTCTTTTGTAGTCTGGCTTAACCTTGGAAACCTTCTGGATTTACACAGACTTTTAACCAGAAATCCTGAATAAAAGGATGTATGTGCAGGGAGCAAACAGTTGGAGCATCCGGAAGGGTGTGTAGGCATGCAGCCAGGGGCCCTGGAAATGCCGAGTCACACTGGCCAGCGAGCACATCTCGTTCCTGCCTCCTCCTCACCTGTGTCTCAAGTTCTCAGAGACATCATGAAAAAATTCACCAGACTCAAACGTGTCTCCAAAATGGTGCAGGAAAAAGGTGCCATCTCCCTACAAAATGTGGAGAAAGCAGACACATTTTCCTCCCACTAAAGCTGGTGCACACCTGGTTATGGTGAATACTGTGGATCAAAAAACAGTGTCTGCTCCTTGTCCCTTGAATACAATCCATATGTCTGCCACCCCTGTGGCAGAAGCCTTGAGCAGCATTCATTTCTTACCCACTGTCCCCCTAACTCTGCTGTATGGATTAGTCCGTGTTCCTGGAAGGGGGAACTGCATCCCCAGCCAGTCATTCATGGGTGATAATACCATCTCTGTTGAGTGGTTATCAAATCCATCCTGACTGCAAGTTATATGCTATTTCCATGATGATTAAAAAACTTAACACTCCCTCTCTCATCCGCTCCTTCCTGCTTCACCCTGGAAGCCTCTGGGCAGCAGAAAGTGTGAGAGTCACTTCACTTGGTGTAACCTAGTGTATCACTTTTCCCTCTTTCCATGTTGTTCGTTGGGGTTAGACAAGATGCGAGAACAAGATGTGAGAAAGCAGGAAGGTAACCGGACGGCACTTCTGATTTAATCCAGGGTCAGTGTGTCCAGCATCGTCACAGACGTAAAACTTCCAGTGAGGGGAGGTGTTTTGAGTTTTGTTTTTGTTTTGTTTTGGTAGCAGGAATGGAACTCAGGATTGTCCACTTGCTAGGCAGGGGCTGTGCTGCTGAACTGTATCCCCGACCCTTGAGTTCCTAAGACAACAGCCCTGCTATGGGCTTTGAGTTGGTTTGTCTCATGGAAACTCACATTGAGGCCTGGCCCCCAGCGTAACAGTGTGCAGAGACAGTGAGGCTTTTAAGAGCCCATTAGACCCCTGAAGGGGGTATGGCCCTTTCTCAGGGCAGGAAGCCCTGCTCTCTTCAGACTGCATGGGGCCCTGCGGCCGTGGGTTGGTACAAGGGAAGCCTGACAGCTTTCTCTGCCCCTCTGGAACACAGGTCACTCTTCCATGTGTCCCTACCTTCCTGCTATGCAGAGAGAAGAACGCAGCTCTCACCAGGCCCTGAGAGGAGGTCAGCACCAGGCCCCTGGACTTCCAGAACCATAAGAAATAAACCTCTTCCCTTCATAGCCAAGAAAGTGGACAAGCTCCACCCGTCAGCCCCTCATGCTCAGCATCTCTTAGCCACAAGTCACTTGACGAGGAAGGAGGGCTAGGGACAGTGATTCCTCCAGAACCTTCTATGTAAGCCCAGTGGCCCTTAGAAAGGCTCTGAGATCCCTGATTTTAAGGGGAAAAACCACTAGCTTCTTGCCCTGAGAAACTCCAGGCATATGAGCAACGCTTAGCAGTCTGCTGCTCTGCTCAACTCCAGGAGCTGAGAACACAGTTAAAACTCCTTTGGTGTTCGCTCGAGATGTCACTTTCAGTGCTTCACCTACTTCTACCTCCTCTAGATGTGAAATCTATGAAGAGTCAGCTGTTCGGATTGTGAGGCTCAGGACAGTGCGGTCATCCTCAAATGGGCCCTGTGGCCTGCAGTCTGCATGGGTTCTAGCCAGTGCACTGCCCATGGTGACGGATTGAGAGCTTGTAAGAAGAACGCCTCGGGATATAAAGCTTCTGCTTTATCATCTTCTGCTTTGAGATATGAGGAGAGCTGCTCCACGAGTCTTCCATTTCAAGCATCCAACAGCCTTTGGGAAGACATCTTCCTACTCCCCTCTAGTGACAGTGAACTACAGTCGTAAGGAATTGCTCAGTCTTGGACTAGGGTACATGTGTAGGAGATAATCTATCAGCGCTAAGGCAATCTCTTTTGGGAAAAATGGCAGCATTTTATACAGCTTAGGGCACAAACACAGTAATTTTCAATCTTAAAGTTTTCATTGCCTAGTTTTTGAAACGCTCCAGAGAATTTTCATTTGCTTTGTTTTTGTTTTGAGACACATTGTCACTCAGTGCCACAGCCTGGCCTTGAACTCAACAATTCTCCTGCCTCAGCCTCCTGGGAGCTAGGATTGCCAGCATGTGCCTCCTAAACACTCCACTTCGCCCAGAGAATCTTGATAGAGGCTGTAATTAAGGCAAGAAGTTAGCCAGGAGTCAGTGTTTGCATTTATGTACATTGATGGCCACTAAATTGGATCACTCTAGTGTCACCGTTTCCACTCTAGCCACGAGCATGGCCCTGCACTCTGCCTAGGTGACTGTTACGCGTAACTCCGCATGCTTTGCTGTTGTTGTTCTTTTTGGCAAGAGCAACAGACAGGAACTGTACAACAGTATCTGTGTGTGTGTGTGTGTGTGTGTGTGTGTGTTACACTGACTGGAAATGGGCTTTGAGAAAGAACAAAAAATAAACATCCATTTGATCACCAGAATAAGCTTCCTACTGGCAAGAGTTCTTTTGTGTTGTGTTCTCTGATGAATTCTCAGCACTTAGGCTAATGTCTGGCGCATAATAGACCATAAGTATTTATAAATATTTCTCGAATTGAATGACTGAATCATTTCTGTTTCATTCTTCTTCATAACAGAGGTGAAAGTGACACCTCCCATGTGATTCATAAAACGAGAATGGAATTTTATTTTATCTCAACAATGAACAATATTTTTTGTAAAAACTAAATTTCATGTTGATAATACCTTATGAGGGTTCTAATACATTTTGGCTGTGGTCCTAGGCGCTTTCAACCCGCTGTTCCATTAACCGTATTCTGTGAAGTGTAGTCACACATGTCTCTATAGGTAAGTGAATAATGCTAATGAGACTTGCCTGAGGTAACATGTAGGAAACAGCCAAATAGGGATCCAAACGTGGTCTTCCAATCCGTCTACCAACACATGCGTTTTAATTTTCAGGTAGGAAGTAATGTTGTTTAATGACATGCTGTGTCATGTTATTATATTTCAAAAACCCTTTTCTCTGAGTAGTGGGAGGAGAAACTCTGCAGCAGAGGGAAGAGGTCGTGACACTGTTAGTCCTGTCCCTGGGCTTCTGTGCCTAGTCCTCCTTCTGTAAGCTGGCCTGCACTGTGAGCTACATGAATCCCAGGCCTGACCCCCAGGCCCTATGGGCACACGTGTCATCACCCTCCTTACCCCGAGGCATAATTCCCGACCTACAACTGAACAGAGAGGTACATTTTGGTTCCCAGTTTCCTAAGCTTCAGTCCACTTTCAGGGGATCACAGCACGGTGACAGGCCGGGCTGGAGTCAGCTGCTTACTCGTGGAATCCAGAATGCAGGGGAAGAGGAAGGAAAACGCGTGCTTCCCAGTGGCCCACCTCTTCCGGGCTTGCCCCGCTTTCCAACAGCCCACTGAGCTGCCCAGGTCACCGCCTGGTGGCCGCTGCCACTGGTGAGTGCAGTGTTCTGTGATCCAGTGCCTTTCACAAGCCCTACCTGTGGGCACATGAGGCCTAGGGGACATTCTTGATGCAAACCAGAGCAGAGCACAAGGGGGGCGTGGGGTGAGGGAGGGGGACAAGTAGCAATGACTTGTCTCTATACCAGTGATTCTCAGATTTAGGGTGTGCAGGAATCATCTGGGAAGATTACGCAGGGCACGGAGGAAAGGCTGTCAGAAGCAGGCTGGGTTTGCTTGTACTTTTTTACTTTGTCTCTGAGGGATTCTGATAACTGGTTACAGTTGAGAATTATTTCTCTAGTGGTAAATGAGACTTCTTTCTCCATTCTTTTTATGTTTTGTGTCTTCTTTTTCTTTTTATTTTTTTTTGCACAGTTTCAACAGTTTTGTTCTCCTCTTATTTCATTTCCCATTCTTGAAATGAAACTCACAGAGAGATAAAAGGAAAGTGTGCACAGGAAAAAATGACAATATTCCCTGACGCATGTGTCATGTGCATGCCATTGGCTGTGGTCATCAAAAGCCAATCAGGACCTTTTGAGTCTATAAGGAAATACGAAGTTGTTTAAAGGCTTTTCACACTGTGTGAGTGTGTGTTCGCATCTGTGAACATGTCCGTGGTGGGCATGCTTGTGTTTGCACAATATCTTATCCTCCAATGGAATCTTATGTGGACTCTGATGTGTAAAACCTGATAGAACTGGGGCATCTCTACATGAAACAAATATGGTCAAGGGTGAGGAGGGACTGGGCCTTTGGCCCACTGAGCATCCCTTTGCCTCTTATATTGTCTTTTAAGGACTTTCCGAGAGTTCCTGTTTCTTGGAGAAGTCTGATCCTCAACAATGCACTTTGACACCTCCTTCTAACGCCCATTCCTCTCGGTGGACACATGCAGCACTGACCTTAGCTAACCACTGAAATCCAATTACACCTCACGTTTAGGAAGCTACCTGTAAGCCAGGCAGTTCGCGCCAGATCTACTGAAAGGAAAGGCAATGTGAAATCCCTGGCTTGGTTTCCCTCTGGACAGAAAGACAAGCCTGAGCGGCGGCAGGGAACACGCCAGCAGCCAGGTTTTCATCCCATGGTTGCCAGTTTGGCGTCTTGTCCCCGTCTTCGCTTTCAGGAGCTGCATGTCTCTTTCAAGGGGAAAAGGGAAGAGAAGATTCTTCTGCTGGTCCATGTGGGATAATTTGCTCTTTTACCTGCAGAAAATGGTAGCATAACTTTCTTGTCATTCAGATTGGCTCATGATTACTTTATTTGACGGAATAATTTCGAAAGGAGTTGTTTTCTTCTTCCTTGAGGAAGTTTTTTTTTGCTTAATTTTGACTTAAAAGGGTTTAAGTTCCTTAGCAAACTGACTTCTAACTTTTAGAGCAGTGAGGGAATACCTGATACTGATTACTAATCACATTATATAAATCTCTGAAGACTGGAAAACAGTGCGCATCTCTCCAAGCTCCATCCACTTTCTTTCGGAAGGAACCTGTCTGACATGAAAAACAGAGATGACAATTTATTCTAATTTCTAAAGTAAAATCATCCACATTGCAAAGGAACCCAGACTTGAGAAGCGCAAGCATAGAAACAAGAAAGACTGCTTCCTCAGGAACCCTTGCAAGCGCTTCAATATCTAGCGCGACAATCTCCCTTTCACAATTATCTCCTGGGAGTCAGTCCTTGTAGGATAAGCTCCTTAACTCTACTTTCCAGAGAGCAATTGTTAGCAATTCTAAAACTGATCTTTAATTCTTTCAGTAAGGTTCTAGAATTTTTTTTTACTTTTAGAATCTCAAAATCCTGCTAGGAGAAAGACGTTTGGCCGATGTATTAGGATTTTCACTCTGTGCTCCTTACTGCTTTATTTTTTAAAGGAAAATTTGTTCAACTGGCCGACTTTAGAAATGTTTGTGAGAGAAAATTCTTTCTAGCTCCAAGATGAACCGAGGAAGAGCAGGAGAAAATTTCTCATTTGTATTAAAATATGCATCTGTAATTATAAAGTGAAATCCCGTGTTTGCGCATTTAAAACTGGTGGGAAGGAGCTGGCGGACGCTCAGCCGGGCGGACTCTGCCTCCAGCCCCGCCGGCCGAGCTGGGTCCGCGCGTGGACCTCGCCTGCGCGGCCTCCCAACCACAGTGCGCACTTTCGCAGGCGCAGACCTCAGGCTGGAGGCGCAGGGTCAGCGACATGAAGCCTTCCCCTTAGGCAGTGTCAGAAATTGAGCCTTTAACTCCCTGAGTCAGACGCTTGCAGAAATTTCTGTCTGAATGTAGACTCACCCATTTTTAAAAGAGCTTAAAGTGGAAGTTGTGTGTGTGTGAGTGTGTGTGTTTTATCATGCCACGGTTTTTTCTCGCTTTTGATTTTTTTTACGTTTTAAAAGGCAGGCACAATAAAATAGAAAATTTTTAAAAATAGGCACAATGTATATTGTGAAATCACCAGGCACAATACAAAGAATAAATATAATTCAGTTCAATATTAGGCCACACAACCCTTTATGTAAAACCATTAAAATAACAATAATGAACTTAACTAAGTTAAAAGTTTAGCTTCCAGATCCAGATATGCTGCCTCGTGCCTGTAATCAAAGTGCCCTAGGAGGCTGAGGCAGGAGGGTTGCAATTTCCAGCACAGCCTGGGCATCTTAGCAATTTAGCAAGATAAACTGTCAGGAGAAGGGGAGAGGATCTTAGCGACGGAGCTCAGTGTGAAGACGTTAACACCCAGAGTTAGAGCACTGATGTTTGAGAAGTAAAAATGACCAAACAGCTCCTTTAATACAATTTGGAGTTTTTAATGATCTGCATATATTTTTATTAAAGAGAAATCATTAATTGCCCATGATAAGTTCCATTTTTGACCCACTTAGAGTATTAAAGGTAACTTGTAACTCATGGAGACAGGTGATCTTGCTAAGGCTATTGGAACACCACCTGAAATCTGTTATGATCAGCACTCACTGACTTCTGACGTGAAAAGAGGTGAATCCTAGAGGGTCTGGGCAGTGATACCATTTTCTCTTCAAGGTGCGACTGCTCGCCCACAGCCTGCCCTGCGGCGGGGCCTCTGCCATCTGGAGACATTCCGGGGTGTGGGGGGGGCGGACGTTTCCTCCTGCCACAGCCTCTGAGGCAGTGTGGAGAGACAACGCCGCACTGCAGTGGTCCCTGCAGGGAACAGCAAGGGATTAGGGAGAGGAACTTCCCACGATTTCCCTGATGCTCGGTCCTTAATGTGGCCGAGTCACGCGCCGGGGCACCCTGGCTCCATTTCCGGATGACAATAACCAAGCTGTCACGTCCACACTCCCTTCTCCACTCTCTTCTTTCTCCTTCCTGCCTGGTAAAAATGAGTTCGGGGAGATGTGACGATCGCTCTCTCATCTCCGCTATCTTGGGTCGTGGGTAGATGTGTGGGCCAGCAGTGCTCTGACTGTTTCTGTGTCTTCTCATGAAAGTGATGTTTAACCCGATGGACTCGGAGGCGCTCCGCAGATGGCGCTCCATAATCTGAGCGAGCTTTTTGCAATCAGGTGAAACCCTGAATAGCAGGAGAAGGCTGGCTTCCTTCTGGAGAAGTCCAGACCAGACTTTCAGGCTTTCAAGTTTCCTTCTGAAACCTCAGTACCTCAGTTTCCTGGTCTTCCATAGCTTCCCTCACTTTAGACTTTGGATTTTCTAATTTCCTTAATGGTATGAAGCAATTTCTCGTATCTGTCTCTCACTATATATGATGCATATTGTTATTTCTGTTTCTCTGGAGACCCCTGACTATTACAGGAGATAAAAGTTGGATTTTATTTCTGGGGACTTGGAAACCAACAATATTTGGCTCAGAAGCAGAAAATTATGGTCGTTAAACTCGCTGGCAGTTTGATGACTCCTTGAATGGACATAAAAAAAGTAGAGATACTGTTTCATCAGCAGACATTGAAACGCTACTTAGCGTGCGAAGTGATGTGTGAGTTAGGAATCCCTTATCTTGCCCATTCATTCACCCCTCTATTCATTCCTGAAATGATGTTTGGTGAATATTTACCCATAGCAGCCACAGTGTCGAGCACTGTAGTTCTCTGAACTTCCTCAGGGTGTAGCCATCAGGAGATAGAAACATGCAGTAAGATTTGGGATAAAATTTATATCTTACTTATTAATATATAGTTAAGACCAGGAAATGCTGCATGGCAGCATGGAACAGAGATGAAAGATGGACAGCCTTATGGTTTCACAGGAGAAGAGGCAGGTTGGCCGCAGATAGGAGAGCGATCTGCTGCTGTGGCCAGGCCGAGCCACACTGCAGTGCCGGGAAAGCAGACGGCTACCTGGGACCTGAGGGTTGTTGGGGGCTGCTGTGCTCTATGGAGAGGGGTGTAGGCAGGTTTCGGCCAGGTCCACCCAGGCCGTGCCATGGCTCCCGCTGCATCCCTGGCAATGGCAGGCAGTGGCACTGGCTCTCACTGAGGGCCCAGCCCTCCCCACCGGACGCCATGGAAAGCCCCTCCTCCTGCAGTGTCTGTCTGTGGGCCTCTAGAGAGGAGGACTAGCGCCATACTCATGTTGGAAGAGAAATGCTGGCCTGGGGATTTAGCTCAGTGGCTCAAGCTCTTGCCTGGTAAGCATGAGGTCATGAGTTCAATCCTCGGTACCAAAAAAAAAAGAGAAATGCTAATGCTTATGGGACTCTCATACTTCGTTATGACATTTTTTTTTCAATATGAAGAGTTGGATCCAGGGCCTGAGCCCTGGGCCGCAGCCCAGCCTTTTTTAAAATTGCTCAACAGGGCCTTGTGAAGTTGCTGAGTTGCCCAGGCCAAGCCTGACCTGTGATCATCCTGCCTCAGCCTCCCATGGCATGTGTCAAAGGATAAATTTGCAGCGGAGGGGCAGTATGTGGGTAACTGGCACACAACTGAGTAAGGTGCCATTGGCAGATTCCAGCACTCACTGTTTAACTGGGTACAGGCCACACAACAGACAGTAATTCGATCACGGGACAAACGTGACGGAGGCAAGTGCAGCACGCTCCAGGGGACAGCTGAGCCGGTCCTGCCACACTGTGGCCGGGTCAGCCACGGTCCCCTTAGAACTCCTCCGATGGCGCAGTCAGCCTGGGTGACTCTGTGTGCTTAAACCCCTCTTCCCAGATCAGCTCCTCCTTCCCCTGCTGACCGCTGTCTGTAGCTTACAACGGCTGAACCGCGGCCATAGCTGGTCTCAATCAGCTTGCTTGCAAGGTATTCAGGTTCTGGATTTTAGAGTAGAAACAAAACGAAACTTTAGAGAGACATTTCAAATCCTGAGTGAGGTCAGGATCAGGACCTCTCAGGATAGGCCCAACCCCGTGCAAGAAGAATGCGGGGAGTGCACAGCACTGCTCCCCAGGACTTGTGCTCTGTCAGAATGACCAGGCCGTTGGTAAAGACCCTTCAGGCTGCAGGATGTTGCTGCAATGAGTATTTCTCAGGCGTCCAAGAGCAATGAGGGCGGCCTGGAGCATAGTACAGTAACTGTGATAGGCGCTCATTAATCGCATATATTGATACCTGGTAGAGAGGGTTTCGATCGTTTCCAACACAGAGAAGCGATACACATTTCAGGTGATGATCTTGCCACTTGTCCTGACCTGATCATTCTGCGCTGTGTACATGTGGGAAACACTGCATCCTATCCTAAGCATACACTTATTATTCGTCAGCTAATAACAGAGAAAAAGAAAAAAAAAACAGCGTGGGCTCCAGCCATGCAGGCCCTGGCCTTGTTGTCATTCGACATCCCCCCCAGACCTCAGATGGGGTTTCTCTGCTGACCTCCTCGCCCCGAAGCACGCTGCAGGCTGTCTCCCAGGCGCGGCGTGCTCAGCACTAAGCCCAGGGGTCACAGCAGCACCTTGTGCCTGAACTCTGGGGCTTCTAGGACTTGTGGGTTGACTGTCATTCTTTGTCACTTAAGAGACACAGATCACCGAAAGGAAGAAGACACAGAGAAGCCTGGCCAGAATAGAAACTCAACATCATGACTCCACGGGGAAAGTAATAAAATTTGGGTTACTCAGGGTGGCGACTTTCCAGCTCAGAGGAAGCATCTCCCTACTCTTCCCTCCTATGGAGGGAATGAGAAAGACTCCGTGTTTCCCGGGGCTGCTGGTCTGGAACAGAAAGAAGTGGGGCTGCCTGTCTGGGGTTCTGGCTAAGAGGCCCTGGGCAGCTGCTCTGAGCGCACCTTTGTAACTCGGCACGGATCGTAGGCACCCGTCTTGGCCTCTGCCAGGGTGAGCTGAGGAAATTTTGAAAGATTTTATTGGTTTGTACTGAGGGAGAAACTTGTTCTAGGATTAAAGGGAAACCTCTCTCTGCAGACCCTGTGTTGGTGCGCCCAGCCCGGTAGAGCTTGCTTTCTGTGGCTGTCCTCAGTCACATGGATTAGGGCGATCTTTTATGTGGCTGTCAATTCTTTTAAAGAAAAAGGAAAGAAAACTTCTAATTTATTCCTGTCTATGTTTTTGGATACTAAGTCACAAAAGGTGTAAAAAATTTTTAGCTATAAAATAATTTCCTCTCTGGAATCTCTTTTAGAGAAAGCTACATTTGTGGATGCCGTAAAATATTTTCTATTTTTTTTTCTTTTCTTCCTATCTCCTCTCTCTCTCTTTCCTTTCTTTCTCTCTTTTCTTTCTTTCTTTCTTTCTTTCTTTCTTTCTTTCTTTCTTTCTTTCTTTCTTTCTTTCATTACCTTTCAAAGGAGAAAAAGGTATTTCCTTCTGAACGGGACCAGGAAGGCCGGGCTGCCATCTCTTGCCTAATGCTTCCTTCGGTTCTAACAAAACCCTCCTAAGCGAACACTGTCAGCCAATTATTTGAATCCAGCCTTTACATTAAAATATAGATAAAAAATAAAGTGTTAGTTACACAAAAGGGAATTTGCCAGATTGTTCCATCAAAAGCCCCCTATGCCATAAAAATGTCCTTTCATTAATCAAAATATCACCTGGATGAAGTCATCACGCTCAGCCTGATTGCATTTCCCTCATATATGTGCAGCTGCCTTTGCCTCTCCATAAATGTCATTTGATTATGAGAAAATAAACAGGAAGGGACTCAAAGGGAGTCGCTGCGGCCGCTTGTTTACCTGCCGCAGCTTTCTGAGCTGCAGAACAAATGTCATGCAAATGGTGCACCAGCAATGAGCTGCCAATCACGGGGCTTGGCATTCATGGTGATTTGCTAAATCATTTAAAGAGACATGCTTTACTAAATGAAAAAATATCAGCGCGAGGGCCTGTGTTTAAACACAGGGCTGAGTTATTATCCCAGGAGGCTGGAGAGAAATGAAGACATCTTCCAATTAAAGCTTGCAGATGAACCCAGACAAACCCCCCTTTTTTCATAAAGACAGGCAGATTATGATTGGGAAGGAAGAGCGACAGGGGCTTTCATTACACGCTGATTATGGTGATAAAATTCCCAGCACTGCGTGTCTGCGGGCCCAACTTCACATTTGAAGGTTTTTAATATAATTTCCTTAGGGTGAAATGCTGAAGATTTATTAAACTTTATGAAGGGCTTACAGATCCAATTTAAGAGGACATATCATAGGGCAAAACTGACAGACGATAAAATACATTCCAACTATAGGGGAAAAAAGGGAGGAGAAAGTGGAGCCCTGAAACTGTTTTTGAACATTTTTGGTGGGTGGTGGTGTTCAAGTGAAATCAATCATCTCCCCAGTGTTGTAGCCTCACTGCTCCCTGGAAATTTCTTCACGCTTTTTACAGAAGGTGGGTCTTTGGCCCGTAGAAGCAATGCCTAGAGACCTTAACTAATTTTGCTTGAAACAAAATAAAAGCACCCACATAATTCTGAAGTCATCAGTTCACAAATATGTTCAACATTTGTAGCTTTTTGGTAATCAAAAGTGAGTGATTATCTCTCAGGGTAATACGTCCCACTTTAAAGTTTAGCAACTTTTAGAAAGACAAGTTTAGCAACTGCCATTTGCTCATTTGTTTTTTTCTTCAAAAGACTTCAAGTATTGTGAGAGTGACTTCTCTTTCATTTCCATCACGGTTTTATGAACCCCTGCTCCTGCTATGAATTTGGGTAGGATTTTTATACAGGAAAACAAAGAGTCTGTGATCACTCACCCACTTGCCCATAAAGAAACATTTCTTAGCCACTAGGACAATGTAAGTACTGAGCTTCACCCATATGCAAGAGGCTGAACTATGAGCAACTGCAGTCATCCAGGCCTTTATCTAGGAGACCCCAGTCCTGGAAATCTGCCTGAATTGCTCTATGGACAAGATTTCTCTGCTTTCCCCTTAGGTTTCTTCCATCCCGCATCTGCCCCTCCTTCCTTCCACAAGGTATTTAAATGTAATTCAATAAGCCTAACAATTTACCTGTTTTAGACGTACAATGTAATGCTTTTGTAAACATTTAGATTTATACCACTTAAACTCTCACCACAAGGCAGTTCTGAAATGTTTTACGATCCCCGCAATGATTCCCATGCCCATGTGTAACTAACTAATAGCAGTTCCTACCCCAGAGCCAGGCAAAGTCTAAGAAGTTTTCTGTCTCTTACAGACTTAGATTCTAGATATGTCGTATAATGGAATCACATATGTAGCTCTCTCTAGATTGTTGCAGTGCTATATCCGGATCTCACCCAGCATTTCCAGAAACCCTGAAAAATGGCTCAACAGGTCAAGTCAAAATAGAATAAGGCTCATGACTTTTTCATGATAAAAAATTTCTCTCAGTGTCTTCAACTAAAGTCTTGGTGAAAGTCATGAGAAAGTTGTGAATAAAGCTCCTCTGACATTTTAAAATTTTTGGTAGGGTGAAAGCAAAGTAATATTATTTATGAGGGATCTTCAGTGTTCTATAAAAATATTTTGCTTTTCACTGGGGACCAAGAAAGGCTTGTCTTCACTGACTTTTGCATTTCACATCCATAATGTTTAGAACAAGGAGATGCACATTAGTGGGGGCAAAAGAGACAGCCCAGACGTGAGGCAGGAACCTTGCCTGGATATTGCATCTGGAAAAATAAATACTCTTGAGATAGATCCAACAATAACTGGTGAGTGCTAATATAGACAACACATGGGAAAGATTGTTATGTTGATCCTGGACTTGGCAATTTTGCTAAGAATACCTTTGTTCTTAAGAAAACATGGCGAGGTATATGTGTGAAGAGAGCCTGTGAAAGAAGAAAGGGAGAGAGAGAAAAAGGGAATTGAGAGGCAGGGAAGCAAAATACTAACAACGGATGAGTCCAGGTATTCTGGAATATTTTTGGAATATTCTTGTAACTCTAAGATAAATTTTAAACGTTTTTATTAAAAAAAACTGGAAGTGGTGTAATAGTCATGTTAGTAATGGTTATAAACAAAATAATGCCCATTTCTCTCTCTGCTCTTTCCCTGAGCTACAGCCTCATGGCTTAGAGCTGAGGCTCCGCAGATGATGAGAATGACATTTCTCAAGAGCTCGTGTGCCAGGCGTTGCACGTTGGTTTTTTCCCTTTCAAGACCAAAGCCAAGAAATAGCTTAATATTCAAATGCTTTATCGAAATTCAAGGGCAAGATTTTCCTCAGCTTTCTCAACAGTACCCTGATCACAACACAGAGGTACACAGGGTTTTTGAAGGCCTGGGGGTGGAGTGGAGTGCTGTATTCCTGTCAAACTAGAGAATGTGAGAGCCCAGGACTCGACTCTGGGCATTAGAAGGATACATGGAACAGCATGGTTGAATCATTGATCAGTTAAGGAAAGTTAGGAGCGCCCATAGTGATAACATTGGTAGACAGTTAATACTTACCATGTGTCAGCTGTTATGCGAAGTATACATGTGCAGGGGGGTGTTTGTTCCTAGGTGTGTGCCTGTGTGCATTTATGCTTGCTGTATAGATATATAATCTCATAGATTCCTACCAGACCTGGTGAGATAGATTTTAAGTGCCCAGAATGCAGAAAATTAAGGTCACCCATGGTCTCCTGGCTAATCAGTGACAGTGAAAGCCTTAAATCCAGGTCTGCCCAACATCTGCTGTGGCCTCCCACCTCTAATCAGTAAGGCTCTCTGCAAGCCTATCCATCCACAAACAAGAAACAAGGGACGTGCCATGTCTCCTATTTGCTGTGTAAGGAGGCTAAGAGCATTTATGAAACAACCTATTGTGATGATGCTTCATGGGAGACATAAAGTTCCATTGGCGGAGCCACTAAGACACTGGGAGCATAGATGTATATCACAGCGCCCCCAGTTCCCCAGCTTTTGGCTGTGTCATTCCCAGGTGCATTAATGGCCTACCCCCACAGATTAATAATAGGACGAGGTGTGAAGAAAGGAATCATTTCTCGTTACCTGCATTATCGTGAAGAGATTTATTTATCAGCACAACTACTCGTGACTCTTAATGGATTCCTGAGAGAAAATTAATTCAACTAATGTGGTGATACAGTATAAATATGTGTTTGACTAAGTATTTATGCACTATTTATGATTCTGTGATGCAAAATGATGATTAGTATCAATGGAACTATGTTCTATCATTCCTCCAATTGTTTATTTTCATCACTCAGCAAATATTTCACATAGACAATGCTTCATTGTTCATTTTGCTTCTTTATTATTTTTCTCTCTTGTCCCATTTTTTGCTGCTGCATATTTTCTGGGGAAGACCGTGCCTCAGAGCAATGTTGCTCCTTGCATTTATTTGCTCAGTTTTAAAATATCTTTAATTAGCCCATGTTTGAAGTTCACCGTGTTTGTACCATGTTAGGGAATAGGTGTGTTTACTTAACCTGTCTCAATTCTTTTTATTCTCTTTCCTCTCTGCTTCCTCTTTCTCTGGGTCCCTTTCCCCCAACTTTTTTTTTTATTTAGAGGAAAAAAGCAAAATGGAAAAAAGGGTAGAAATAATAAAGAATTTCAAAAAACACAGTAAGAAATCACTAGTTGATTCATTACATATTGTTATCTCAGAAGTAGTTGCTCAAGTTACAAAATCAAAGCATAAAAAGCGGACAATCAAACAATGACAGTGCCAACTATTCTGTTACATAAACTAACAAAAACTTAGTAGTATGGTTACTTTTTAGTTTGTGTTTGCAGTGCATAGAGATTCCATTCATCCTAGGTAGTTGGTAAGGTACATGCCTCATCTTAATTCTTCACTTCTTTTTAATTATATATGTTTCACAAAAGTCTACCAGCATACCAAAACCACCCTAGTCTGTTCAGGCTGCTATAACAGAACATCTTACCTGAGTGGCTTGTAAGCAACGGAAATTGATTGCTCACAAGCCTGGAGCCTGGGAACTGAAAGATTAGGACACTGGCAGATTTGGTGTCTGGTGAGAGCTTGTTTCCTGGTTTGTCACTGGCCCCTTCCTGCTGCACCTTCATGCGGTGGGAAGGACGGAGAGCTCTATGGTCCTATTTTATTAGTTCACTAAAATTCATTGGAGCTATGTCATCATAACCAAGTTACCTCCCCAAACCTCACCTCCCCACAGAGGACAAGTCCGAACTCTCACAAAAAAGAATTTGTTTGTTTGAACTGATAGCCTGTGTTCTAAAGTGCTGCATTGTTTTATTTAGAGTCTTGATACCGAAGAGAAAGAAAGAGTAGGAAAGAAATGAAAGAATTAAAATACATCTTAGAAAGAAGTGAAGCTGTAGAATTAAGGTACAAAGAAGATTAAAGAAGTTAGCTTCCTTTAGGAAACTGCAAAGTGACATTTAAATTCCAAGAATGAGAAATAAAATGGAATTGAAAGATGGTATTGAGAATTAGAAAAGTACCAGATAGAGTCTTCTGCTCTTTACGAATCAGTGCAAATGAATTTTAAGAGACTCGAATCAAACCAATATTTAATGAAAACTATTTTGTGCAAGGCATTCTGCCAGATGCTATGGATTATACCAAGATAGATGTGTCGAGATTGCTGATTCAAAAAGAATTCAGATAGTGAAGAGGCAAAGAAATTCCCAAGAAAAGAGAGCTCATGCCCAATAGGGAACTGGAGAGGAGCAAGGGAGATTTAGGGAAGGCTGTGCCTTGAGGTTGGGCTGGAGAGACAATGATACTGCAATAGTTGCAGGATGTGCTCTGCAGGTGAGAACGTTCTGAGGAGGATGAATTACAGGAGCAAAAAGACATTAGCAGGAGGACTTGGGTGTCTTCTAGAACCAACGCCTTGTCTGGTTAGATGAGTATGTGAATTTTCTACCAGCCAACAGTGGGAAAAGGCTACCACACGGTGGGGAGGGTTTGTAGTTTGGTGGGCAGTGATGGACACTGGACATTGACTGGGATATGTTTGCTTTCTGTTTATGCACTCGGTGCTCCATATGTGCAGGCTGAAGTAGGGAGGGGAAAGGAAAGGTTAAGGGCAGAGTGAGGCTGAAAGGGCTGGTGCAGAAATCAGTCTCAGTGCAAGGGAGTTTCAGAGCCAAGAAACATCGGAAAGAACCACCGAGGATTCAGAACTGAGTGGAGGAGGGAAGGAAGGATAAGGGAAATATTTGGTTACAGACCTTGCAGTGAAATGAATTTTGAATTAAAAATGTCCTTTGATCCATGTAACAGTAGATACAGGCCAGATCCAGTGTTAAGTGCTATACAAAACAGATGAATTATACACGATCCAGCCCAAGGAATGTGCAGCCTGTAGCCAAGGTAAGACAAAATGCAAATAAGCTTTGCACAAAATAGAATATGATAGATTTTGTTACAAAGGTTAAAAATCACATTCTCTGGGGTTTTAGAGATCATTTCTTAAATGGAAGGTCAGCACTAAAAAGGTGTAGAAAGGAAGGAACTTTGGACTGGGGCAGAGAAGAAAAAATATTCAATAGACTGAAATTTTACAGTGAGTAGAAGAGAATGAGAAAAAAGTTGCAGATTTATCCAGAAAAACCTTAAGGTGAGCATAGGCTGGTGGGAAATACTAGTTCTCTTTCTCTCTCACACTTTTCTCCTGGTTGTGACTATGGTAATGCACAGTGAGCCTGCTTCTCCATCATCTTAATCTTTACTCGCACCTAAGAAGAGATTAAAAATAGAATGTTTAAATAAAGTTTTGTTATAGTAAACGCCACACTGCTATCAATCTTTCTCAAAATATCCCCCTCACTTTAAGAGCACTTACCCTGCTGTTCTCGCCATTTTCTGAACCAGTCCCAAAAGTTCTCTTTGTGGATGTCTTCATGAGGTATGAAAATCACTGCTGTGAAGGCTGCTGCTGAGTGCCACTCAACAGAAAGGCAGGTTCCTAAAATCACTGTCAGGGCTTCACTACCCTATTCACTGCATCTGGCACCCATGACTTCTTGCTCTTCCTCAAACTCAAAATGACCCTGAAGATACAAATATTGCACTGATTCAGGATATGAGGCAGATACAACAGTGTAACTAAAGACATCCAAGAAAGATGACTTCTAAAAGTGCTTTACATAATGGTAACAGTAAGTGTTCAAAGCAAACGGGTGTATCCTGAGGATGATTAATGGCCATGTGTCTTTTACTACAATACATTTTTAAAATTTTATATTATATTTATATAATATGTCTCATGTATTATATATTATTTATATAATATATACTATACTATATCTATATTTTATTTTATATTTTAAATTTTATCACTATATTTTTATCACACCTTGTATCACATATGGATAGTATTACTATTTGCCAAAGGATGTAAAGATCTTCTATAGTTTCAGAGTAAAAGCACTAATGAAATAGATCTCAACTATGAATACAAATGTGTAAGTCTGGTTTTCCTCATCTCTCAAGACCATTACTGCTGAAAAACTTTTCTTATGCTCCCCAAAGGATAGAAAGAGCTATTTTTTTCCATTTTTTAAATATAAAACTCTTCCAAACTCATTTAACTATAAACAGTGTTTTCATATTAATATCTCTGGTAAGGCTGAAAACTCTGATAGGTCATAACTTAGCTCCTGAAAGAAAGCAAGGCAAAGCAAAGCAAAACAAAGCAAAGCAAAATACCGGATTTTTGTACATGATGTCTGTTTCTGAGATCATAAATTGAAAAGCCACAATGTTAAAGGTAAAAATCAAGACCAGCTCAGTCAGACTCTAATGGGAATCATTGAGAAGACTAATCACAAATCTACTCTTTGCTCCAAGCAGTGACCTCAGAACTAAATAAACAATATCACATCCATCTTACAGTGACAAATATTACACAAGGCTTGTGTACTGTTTTTGAACAAACTCTAATGGAGGAAAAATAACCATGAAGGAAAGAGGTGGCATCATCTCCTTACTCATTTTCAAGAGAGTTTGAGTGATTCTTCCTGCTGTATGGGAAATTCTCCCAAGAGAGCTGAACATCATTGCTACCTACACAGATGACACCTCAAAGTGGCATGCTAAGCGGGGGCCACATAGTCAGAGTTAAATTCTATATTCCCCATTAGTGATTCAACCCCCTGAGACCATTCCTTCCCAGGTTTCCATTCAGCCATATGACAAACAAATAAAAAAAACCTCTTCATTTTTCCCTCTGTGTTATTACCTTTCTCTGGTGGCTGAGACAAAATACCTGACACCCAAAATTAAGGAAGGAAAGTTTAATTAGCTCACAGTTTGTAGAAGTTTCAAAGCAGAGGAGCAAAAGTTCAAGGTGGCAGAAGACAGCAAAAGCTACTAGAGGAAAAGTGGAGAGCAAATCTCTTTTTCTCCCTTACATGCTATGCAGGCTACACGCCCTAGGGTCGGCCTTTTACACCCAGTCCACCTCTGTGCCCTCCTCTTGCACAGGTTGTGCATGTTTACAAAGTGAGGCCCCTGGCCCCCTGCTGAGTCATTTAGACTTAAACTTCTAAACTTCTCAAGTTGACACAGTGTATCAGGCATTACACTCTCAAGGATTACTGGATTTTTTTTAACGGTAGTATCTTCATTTACAATTTGGGTAAAGAAACGGGATATATAGCAGTCACACATTCCTAGTGGAAACAAAATTAAAGAAACAGTGATGAGAAGATATTGTTAAATTTGGTCCAAGTTTGCTTATAACCAACAGCTCCCAGATGCCCACTTCTCCCAACCACATTAGACTGGAGAGTTTAGTAACCTTCCTGGGTCTGGGGATACCCACCTGAGTTGTGTCATCTGATAAAAATGCCACAGGAACTGTCAGCATGGGCAACTCAAGACACTTCCTTGTTTTTATTGCATTTTAAGCTGTAGAACAAGCTCCTGACCATACAATTTAAAATCATTTGTAGCACTTAACCATTAAAAAGAAAATAAGTCATGCATATTATCAGAGAAATAATTCCTTTCTAATACATTGTCAAATAATTACATCAATGTACATGCATTGATTTTTGATCACTGCACCCTGTAAATTCAGTAGGCATTCTCTAGTGCATAATTCCTCATAACTACTACAGGAGCATACAGCAGAAACCAGATTTAAACCCACCACACCACTAAGTTTAATCAAGTGGTTTGGCAGGGCGTGATGGGACGCGCCTGTAAAGCCCAAGACTCGGGAGACTGAGGCAAGAAGCCTACCACGTACTGAGGCGGGTGCAAACTAGCTATGAGACTGTGTGTGGAAAGAGAGAGGAGTGGGGAGATCACCACCAATGAAAACAAAGCAAAACAAATCATCTGGTTTGGAATTCATGGCCATAGTTGAGTGTGTGATAGAGTTAGATATTGATTCTAGGAACTATATTTCCAAGGCTTGAAGAACAATATGCCAAATTCTTCTTAACAGCTAACAGTAAAAGACAAACCTGTGACATTCTAAACAAGAAAAACCAAAAGTTGCAATGACTTATGAGTCATTTCTTCCTTCCATGAGCAGCTATTCCTGAAGGGAGCTCCTCCTGTTATCAGCCTCCTCTACATTCCTCATTTTTCACTGTGTCTTTGGCCTTGGCCAAGTTGTCTGCCGTGCATTAGCCCTTGATTGACTGCCCTCTGCACTTGACATTTCCTGATCTATGATGGTGCATATTGATTTTCACTATTAGATCTCCCTCTCAGAGTCCCATCCCAGGCACTATTAAGTCTGTAATATATTCTTCCCGTGATGCAACACTCTCAGTTGCCTGCATATAAGCGGAAGCAGAGAGTCACAGGATCTCAGAGCTCTATGAAACCTTAGAATTTATGCAACTGAACTGCCACATTTTATAAATAAGAATATAGAACCTTAGAGAGGGAAGAGCCCTGTATAAGATCACTCAAGTATTAATGTGAAGGGTCAAGAGTGCGAGCCCAAGGATTCTGTTTACAAGTTCAGCTACGGACTTCACTGCACTGCACTATGCAGTGATCCTCTCTTGGGGCTCCGCAGCTTTGTCATGAAGTGAACACCACATCCTGTTGGCCAGGCTGCAAAAAGTGACCTACTAAGAAGGGAACCCCAAGTCAAAGAAGCCTTCTACATCAGGAGATATTCAATTATTTATGATTTTTATGTGTCAGTAAAACTACAGAAAATTTAAATATTATTTCTCTGTTACCCAAGACACTTCCTTGTGGCATTCTAGGAGAAAGTAAGGGATTAAAAAGATGCTTTAATAGTTTCAGACAAGCAGATTTCTTATGTTCAGCCTATCATTCTCCTACCTGTCTAGGGACACAGCAAACCCAAGAGAACACAGAAGGACTGAGAAGTCACAGACGGCTGTACGTGACTGGTTGGATCTAAGAGACAGTGGTCTCATATCTGGGCTCCCGTGCTAACCCTTTTCTGCATAGCCTGTCCTCCTCCAGGATTTCTCTGCCACTCTGCATTCCTATTGGCCTAGGGCAGGAGAGGAAGAAGACTCCCTAACACCCTACCAACCGCAGCAAGCAGGCTCTTGTGATTTCTGGCTTCCGGTAGGAATTAGATCATGGGAAACCTGACCTACCAAGATATGGAGAACAGACAGTTGGGCATTTTTACCCATCAACTTCTTCCTCGTGATGCTGTGGTCCTGGCAATGCCTCCCTCCTTCCGCTACAGCTTTCAGCCTTGCCTCCTCACTGCCATGGAGTCCCCTCAGACTCTTCCTGCATTTGGCTGTCCTGGTCTAACTTCACCAGTGCTAGCCTTGGGTGTACTGTACCGCTGGAGGGCTGCTCTGGGCGGGGGGTGCTGTAAGTCCCCTCACATTCCCTAACATTTCTGTCTGGGCAGCTTTTCCTGCTTGCCCGGCGCTGACTGAAACAGTTCATTTGAGGTTAATCATAGTCTGAAGTCACCATTTATCTTCTCTGCTGCTGCTGCTGCAGCAAAGCCATCATCATACAGGATAGGATCAATTCTCGTTCATTTTGTGTCTCATGGATCTGCTAATCCATGAGAAACGCAGCTGATCTGAGCAGGAGATGGACTCTCACCTCTGACTGCATTTTTGCCTTTCGGATTTGGCCAACAGTAATACGAGAAAGATCATTAGAAAATAGCAGCACACAGGAGCAAAGGGTACGTTTCGTTCATGTCGATGAATTCTAACACTTCCTCACACAGGGAGGTTGGTGTAAGAAATTTATTAGAGTTATGTAAGAACTTTATTTATCATATAGAACATAAACACTTAATAGACAAAAACATGCCAGTGCGGTTGTGGCGCTGCTGGATGTAACTATACCAAAACACAAAAATCACTGCATTTATTTATAAAATAGTATGATTCGTGGGGAGGTTTAAAGTGACCTCAATTTTTCTTTATAAAACCATTATTTTTAAATTTTAAAAAAACTGTTCATTTTTTTCTGTCAGTTGGATTTGTTAGTATTGATTAAAAGAATTCCTTTCCTGATGCTTCTGAATATTATCAGCTTTCCCTTAAGCTATAGGAAAATGTTTACCAGTACTTTTTAGGGAAACGATGCTGTATGCTCGTTCCTTCCTACTCTTTTGGGTTAAAAAGCATTCAGAAGGAGAAAGCTGCCCTTCCCATGAAAGGTAGGGGTTGAGACAATAAGCAGAAATATGGGCCTTTTGTGTTTTGATTGCTCTTAGGGTATAGCTTACACATTCTTTCAATCCGTTAATAACTACCATGCCAATATTCACTAAATCCTGCCACATGCCAGAGAAGATGAAGAAAACATGTTTATGATGGAGGGGACTCAGCCCTGAGGAGCCAATGTCCACAGCCAAGCCGGCAGATGCTACCTGTGGGTCCACGCTCTTGCTCATCTCTTTGGTTTGGACTAAGAGGAAAAGAGACTCAAATCACCGCTCCTTAGTTTCATGGCTTTGACAAGGCTGGACTCAAGTGTCATCTTCTGGCTTGCTCTGGGAAGCAGTGTAAGGCTGGGACAGGGAACACTTGTTCTCCATTAAAAAGAGAATTCACTAGAAAGGAAGAAGGAAAGAAGGAAGGAAAAGAGATGAGACAGGAAGAAGAGGAAGAGTGTCTGAGTGAGAGAGCAAGGAAAAAGAGGAAGAGTAAGAGAGGGAGACAATGGACAGGAGGAAAAGGAGAAGGAGAAAAAGAAGGAAGGAAGGAAGGAAGGAAGGAAGGAAGGAAGGAAGGAAGGAAGGAAGGAAAGAAAGAAGGAAGGAACTCACTGGCATAGAGCAAGGCTCGGTAAATATCTTGCACATTTTGCATTTCTACTTTTATTCTCTCTCGTTTAAAGGCAAGGTTAGCAAATATTTTAGCCACGTAGCCTGACGCACCTATTCTGATCTATCTTGTGACACAAAAGCAGCCAGAAACAACAAGCAAACCAATGGCTATGTCTTAATAAATGTTCATGGAAAACTGAAACCTTAATTTCATGAAATTTTCACATAGCACAAAGTATTACTTTTGATTTGTCATTCATTTAAAAATGTGAAATCATTCTTAACTCATGGGACACGAGTGAATGTGGCCCATGGGTCACTGTTTGTCGAATCTAGGGCTAGGATTCAAAGCCTAGCCAAGGAATGGTTATTTTGGAATTGCCAGAATGCCTAGTAATGCCGTCGCCAGCTCCCCGTAGCCACCAGGAACCCTCCCTGTGCAGGTGCGTCACCAGCCAAGAGCAGCCTCAGCCTGGCAGCCTGGGGGCAGACGAGGAGCTGACCTTGTTGAACCTTTCCTTGTCTGTAAAATAGACAAGCTACAGGACGCTTTTCTTTCTAACTCATGGATTTTGATGAGGACAAATGAAATAAACCCCAAGGAAAGCACTGTGTGCACTTAAGAAGAAAAGCATTGTACAAACTCGATGTATTATTAAAGAAATAGCAAAGCTGTCCGGAGGAATTGGAAAGCCCCGAAGTGCAGCCCTGCACCGCAGACTGCAGTGTGCTGCTGACAGAGCCCTTGGAGCTGAGATAAATGGGATGGCTCTGCCTCCCTCACGCCTAGTCCCTGGGCTTCATCTGCAAACGGGATGACTTTGCTTATTCTTTCTTTTCTTGTTTGCCTACCTTATTAATGCACTGAGAGAACCAAATTGCTCCTCAGATGGATTGCTCTGGAGATCTTGCCGGCGCCTCCATCGGGTGTGCTCACAGGAGCTCCCCCCTCCCAGTGAATCCCCTTAGATAGCAACAGTCTCCCCACAAGGCCCAGGGAATTATGCCCAGGGTTTTCCCAGAGGTAACTCGATTAGGTTCCTAATCAGATTGCTCTTCCAAGGGGGGCTGAATAGGGTCACTTTTGTAAGCTAGACCTCCCTCTCCTTTCACAATATTTGTATTCTTTTTCAGGATAAATTGTTGAGTATCTTCCCTTACAACAGCTACCTAAGAAGCTACACTTCCTCGGACTCTCCTCATTTCTCTCTCATAGGCAGAGCAGACCAGTTACACTAGACCACATTTTGTGCACTGTAGGTTGGCCCACATTTCTATCCAACAGTTTTGAACTTTCTGTTATAAAATATTAATGGTTTCCAGATTTCCTCCTATTGAATACAGCTGTAATTTCTAAAAAAAGACTCGAAAGAATTTCTCCTAACGAATGGAAGCTGTCTTGGACTCATGATCGTCTCTTAGAAATTGCTTATTTTAATTTTCAGTGACTTATCTGCTTTCTCCTCTCTCTTCTTGACTTTTCAGAGCTTTCTTCTAAGAGTAGAATTAGCCATAGAAACACTCAAATAATAGATGTGGGGAAAAGTTTTGCATAGTAAAGGATGCTATGTGTTTGGTTGAGGTTAAAATTCAGTTGCATGGCTTTTAGAGGTGGTATGATTAAATAACATTTTCTCTGTGCTATTGTCACTCATGTGACATACCTTTGTTTGTTTGTTTGTTTGTTCTAAATTTTAGGGCTTCCATTTTAGTCCTGCCTTTGTTCTTCTTATTACATCCACAGTATTTCGATATGTACCAGTGACACGGGCTAACTCCACCGTACTGCGGTTCTGCCCTTCTACTTCCTTTTTCCAAACCTTCCTCTGTGCAGTATCCTGAATATTATGGCACAATCATCCTCAGAGTTTGACACACACTTGTAATGTCAGTGCTGACAGAGTAAAAGATATCTTTCTAGAGCCTTGTCTCATGAAACTTGAACCATAATTTATATCAGATGGGGAAAAAAATCACTCCCAGTAGAGAGGTAGAGAAGAAAAGCGCTTCTTTCCTTCAAAAGGAATTTTGAGTAGTTTTAATAACAAACCATTCTGAGCCAATGCTATTGTGCCTGAGAGGTGCCAGTGCCCCTTGCTTCTACAGTTGGTGCTTAAAAGAGTGTCACTTGAATTCAATCAAGTAGAGTCCTCTGATTACTTTTATTTCTGGGACAGATTTTCAAGAGTAGCTTCTAATTTTAGTTATTGTGGTTGAGCTTCCTCCTCTCCTCTGCACGTTGCTGAGGTCTAGGTGCATTAGCTTTCTTTTAAAGATGACAATCGCAGGCCTTCCATAGGCAGCAGAGAGCCACTGTGGCCAGAGTGGGGATGGCAGAGACACAGGGGGGTAGGTTTTTGTGTGTCTTTGCATGTGCATTTTTACAAGTAAGCAGATATTTTAATTATTGCCATCCTAGAGCCCCAGAAGCCAGCCTGAAGCTGTTCTAATGTTCAGCATCAGGTATGTATTTCTACTGCAAATGAAACTCAGTTTGCGGTCTTACCATTCTGATGATCCTTACAACACACAGTGGATCCTCCAGACTGGTTTCGGAGGACACATGACTGTGGAGAAATGTTCCTTCAGCTACTATTGCAAAGCCCAGGGTAGGTGAGCCAAAAGGGAATGCATTTGCTCATAAACTAGGAAGTCTGGAAGTTTAACTCTGAAATGCACACACCTCACAAAGTGGGATACTAAGCTGAAATGAAATGTTAAGCTGATAGCGTGGAAATGAAGTCCTCTCAGGGGGATTTCCTCACAGTCTGCACTGTCCAGGGCTCTAGGTGCTCACCTGTCTGCACACTAAGAGCACAGCCTGACCAGGGTCTAGACCCGAGGCAGGCGCACCAGAGGCACTGGTTTCGTGGAATAAGAATGTCACAGACTGAGATTAACGCAAGCGCGGGAGATGAAAGAATGTATAATCTTCCTGTTCTAGGAATGTGGAGATATCATTTATGTTTCTCACTTCGGCATGGGACAATTCACAATGTAACTCACTGCTGTTTCCCTTCTGTCCTTAATGGCGCTCCTGGAGATGGAACGTAGGAACTTGCAATAATGCCCTGCATGCGTGAGCTCAGAGTCAGATGGCGTTTTCACAAGCAGTTAATGAAGTGACTGCTTTCGTAGGAGTGAGCAGAATGAAGGGGGACAAACATGGAATGACACTTGCCCTTGGGCAGTGCAAGCCGTTACAGACCAGGGTCCCAGGCTCAAGAGCAAGGAGCAGTCCAGGGGTCTTCCTGGACCAGCAGTGAGGGTCAAACCTGCAGCCACGGTCACAGCCTCAGCAGCAGATGGACGGAAGGGAAATGAGCTTCTTTCCAAGTTCCTCTTCTGTTTTTTCTTCAATGCCCACTGGCTGACCCAGCTGGCTGCAAGAGGTGACTCGACCTTGGGGCTAACGATCAGGGCGCAGCAGTGGGGGCAGAGCTGGAGGCCAGACTGAGGGCGCCCGCAGCTCTCCTCACATAACCCTGTTCTCCTCTCCCAGAAGCGCTTGGCTTTCCTTCTTCATTTTCAGCTCCCGGCCTTATGCTCTCAGTTTCCCTGCCTCGCAGGATTTACTCCCTCTCTGCTCGCTGTCTGTGCCATCGCCTGGTGCGATTGGCACCCGGAGGCCTCCTCCATCTGCCCGCTGCAGCGCCGCCCACCAGCTCTGCACAGCTTCGCGTCAACATCCAGTGTGCCCGGCGCTCTTGCTAGGCGTCGCCCTCACCTGCGGGGGTTTGCGCCTTGGGTCTCAACTGCCTTCCGGAGCTGGAAAACTCTTCAGCACCAATATTTTGAAGTCACACCTCGAGGTTGCAGATCTGTGGCTGATACATCCTTTCACACAGCACCGTTTGTAGTTGGAGTGTTGCGTAGTAAATCGTAATTGCCACCTACTAAAATAGCTCTAGAAAATAGGAGGTGTGGGCATCTCTTATGATTTACCACTCCCGTGGAATCTTCCTCCCGGTGTGACTGCGTGAAACACCAAGGAGCACATCGGCCCGCACTGAGCAAAACTGCTTATTCTCTTCCAATTGCATTAAGCTTGTAGCTGCAGGCTTGGTGGGTCTGCTGTCCACAGGAAGTTTGAAGATGCCCATTGATAATACGTCCACTTGTCAAAAGCCTAGCTCAGTCATCTCAAGTGCGGGCTGTGATCACTGGAAATGCACCAGTGTGAGGGATGGATTTACATAGCAGCCACCGTTTTTATGGGAACCCAGAGGAGCCGGGCCGCAGTTTTCAGAGCTGAGACGCTGTGCTTCCCTGACCGAGCCGGGGTGCCTTCACATCCTGTGGATACTGGGCACGTGTGGCATGATTGTGTCATCCTCTTGGTTTTGCTTTGTTCTCGGCAGTTCAGTGAGGTTTGAGCCCCTCCTGTGTTACTGTGGTCTAAATGCTTGTGCCCCACACATCAAATTTCTGGGCTGAAATCTTCATTCCTAACACAGTGCTACCAGCACAGGGGGCCTTTTGGTCAGCACTGCCATGAGTCAGATTAGTTTCCTTACAAAAGAGCTCCAAGGGAGGCCCTGTACCCTTCTGTCACACGAGAGAACAGGGAGAAGGCACCCTCTGTGAGCCCAAAACTGGACCCTCACCAAGAGCAAATGGGACTTGGTCTTGGACTTCCAGCCCCAGAACTGTAAGAAAGCCTTTCTGATATTTATCACCCGCCCGGCCCACAGCGTTTTGCTACTGCAACTGGAATGGACTAAGGCTGGTACATGCTGGGCCCTGAAGCACCCCTGTGGTTATTCTGCTATTTCACTTTCCTGTCTCACATGCAGTCTTGGAAACAGTTATGGGTTCTACTGCTAAACACATCCAAATCTACCCTCCACTCGCCTCCTAGCATGCTGTGCAGGGGCGGAGGGAGAACCTCCAGCACTGCTCTCCCAGACACTGCCCAGCCCTGACCGTTCTTCACCATGACCCAGTGCCCCTCTCTAGTTTCTTCTCCACTCAGCACCTTGAGTAACATCTTGAAAACATAAATCTAATTATTTCTCCCAAAGTCTTATTTTGAAGGAAATAAAACATAAAGCAAATCTGCAGGAATAATACAACAAATACCCACGTCCCCATCCCTGGGCTCGCATTTCATCCTGTGCTTCCTGACGGAAGGTCGTGCCATGCTCCTGCGGGGTCCTGCCATTGCCCTCAGGCAACCTGGGGACACGGGGGACGAGAGGGTGGGGCAGGGGAGGCGAAGGGAAGCAAAAGTGATTGTGATGAAAAGTCTCCATTACCAGCTCCTCCAGGTGAATGTAACTATTATGCATCATGAACACAGTGTAAACAAATGGAACTAAAGAAGGAAACTTACCATTGACACAGTACTTTTACCGGATATATATTCATATTGAAACTTCCACTACTGTCTGAAAGAGGCCCTCCGAGTTATCATGCTGTTCCTGTTTTTGCTTGTTGTTACCATCTCTGTGTGTTTTGTCCAGTGATTGCATTTAGCAGTAGCTTGAACCAATGCATCTCTTTAATTCCATGTTGAAGATTCAGGTCAAGATTTTGCAGACTGTTTCTTGCTTTGGCATTATCTGGTTGTTTTTTCAGATTAGTTCAAAGTTAAAAGTTCTCAATTGTATTCTTCCAGAACACTACAGAGCTGGTGGTGCATCCTGGGATATTCAGAGAAGGTAGAGTGTGTTAATTGATTTCATTAAAGGTGAGGAAAAGCTTGGTGGTTTGGTTAAGATCCCGCCCAGCAGGTCTTTGCATGGTAAATGCTCCCTTTCGTTTTGGTGATTTATATGTAATCTGCAGGGTGGTGAGTTTCATTATTTTAAAGATACAAATCTAATCTTTAGACAAGTTATAAAAGTAAATACCTTCCCAATTTTCCCCATCTAAATGTCTCACCACTGGATTCATCACATACACAACTCCTTCTATTTCTTGAGTTGGGTCAAACACTGGTCTTCAGAGGGGCTTTCTCTGGCTATCCAATCAAAGCAGCCCTCTCCTCAAACATCGAATTCTTACTACCTTAGTGTCCTGTTTATTTCCTTCTTACTCCTTTTCTAAGATGTGATGATTTACCTAGCGATTCATTTTATTATCTGCAACTATTTCTAACCCTAAGCTCTTACAAGTTTAGCTAGTACTAAGCATAAGCCCCTTTTTCACTGTTGCAGTCCCAGTGCTAGAATATATAGACCCCTCCAAGTGGTGGACTATCAAATAAACATTTGTTCAATGAGAAAATCGATAAGGTAAGAATAAATGCATTATCGTCATAGATTTTTATATATTCGTATTTTTTAAAATTATCTTTATAGCCAGAAGGCCCAGACAGTGAGGCAGAGGTATGGGGCTGCATACACAAATTTATTCTGCCCCTTCCATGGTGTAGGGGCTGTCACAAGGGATCACATCTCCCAGCCCCCACCCCACAACTGTTCTGAGATGGGTTCTCACCTGTGCAGTGTAGTGCTGTGTGTTTCTCTTTCTGGTTCTGCTTCTAAGAAGTAGCTGGGGTTTCTTCATCATCTTTTTGTCTCTGCCAGATGGAAACTGTTAGGCTTGGTATAGCCATGATGCAGAAGGATCCCAGAGCCTTGAGTCATGACCAAGAAGATCACTTCCTGTGAGACCATCATGAAAAACAACTCAAAACTTCGTGGTGTAAATTAATTAAAAAATTTGCAGCTTATTTGTACAGGTGTAGCATCCCTCAGCCTCAAGTGCAAAATCAAAAGTGGTCCAAAACCCAGAAGTTTTGAGAATCAACTTGATGCCACAAATGGAAAATCCCTCACCTGACCAAATAAAATGGCTTTCAGTTAAAACATAAGTGCACTAAAACTAATGCACAAAATAATTTTCAGATTGTGTGTGCAGTGTATGTGAAACACAAATGAATTTTTTGTTTAGATTTGAATCTCAGCCAATAGATAACTCATCTACACAGAAGTACTAATAGTCTGAAAAAATTAAAACTTTGAAATCTGAAACACTTCTGGAATTTCTAATAAGGTAGAGAATTTGCATTATTCTGAATCACATAGAAATAAAATCCAGAAGACTGGTAGTCAGAAAGTTAGCAGAATAAAAGTAAAAAGAAAGCTGGAATTGGTGCTAATCAGCTTTCTGATATTACAGCAAACACTTTGATACAACCAGCTTTTGAAGAGAAGGAAGGTTTATTCCCGTGCACGGTTTCTGAGGCCTCTCTAGGCGCTGGCTGGCCCTGCGAGGTGTGGGGCCGCAGTGACCAGGGTGATCGAAGTGTGCAGAGGGGCTACCCCTCACCTCACCGCCGGAACGGGGAGCGGGGCAGGTGGGCTGCAGTGGGTCTCGCTGCCCTCTGCAGGGCCGTGGCCACAAGGTCCCGACTTCTTCCACCAGGTCCACGTGTGGAAGTTTCCACTCCCTCTGACAGCGCTGAGCCCTGAGTGCACGGGCCTTCGCCTAGTATCTGACTTCAAATTTCCCATCCCCTACTATGTTTGTACTGAGCACTTTCCACATGGCCCGCGCCTCACGGAGTAGGGTTAGGCCGGAAACGGTCAAGTAGGAGGCCTGGATGAAAACCTTAGCGCAGGGTAAACACAGGGCCACCCAGACTTTGGGAAAGGTGCGAATGCAGCCTGTGTAGCTTTTTGGATGCCGTGCTTATTAAACCCATGGTTTGGGAGATCCTGCGCTCTGTTGCCAAACTGATCTGGGCAACCCCAGTGCGACCTGAGAGACCACCATCAAATCCTTCCTCTGTCACTGCTGGGCATTTCATGTGCTGTGAGTAGCGTTGCTAATGAAACAGCAATCTAGCCAGCAATTATTTTTTAGCTAGTTGGGGAAAACTCATCTCAATATCAGGGATGGAGGGTTCCTTAAGTCTATTTTGTAGTGGCCCAAGATACAGTGTTTGCCCATCAGCACATGTCACGGAGTTAGTCCCCGGAAGCCAGGACCCTGGTCATAGAGTAGGGCGTCTGTTAACCCGTGTGCCCTGTGACACTCTCAGCAGGACTCCATCCGATGGGCTTTTAAGGACTGCTGTCTGTATTATCCATTCCTCTAGTTTGTCTGAATTTTAACACAAAGAATTGGGTTATGCTTTTTAAAATGTGTGTAACTCTACTTAGGCATTTCTACCTTAATACAACTGTTCTAAACAAATAAAATCAAAATGCAACCGTGTATTTGTGAGACATTAAAGATTATATATGTATTCGAGTATCAGTGTCACATACATTTCAAATTGGTATTTAAACTTATCTTTAAGAGCTTGTGGAACATTTTTATTTTAGTTATTTTTTTATTTGATTATGAAAATAATTGGATGCAGTGGAAATAGAGGAAAAGAAAAGAATTGAAACCACCCGTAATGTGATAATGGAGAAGTAATAATTCTAAGTATGGTAAAGTAATTCCTAATAAATGTGTGTAGCAGCATGTTTATATAATGATTTTACACTTAAAATTTGATCATATATGTTACCTATTAAGTGAATTCCTTAATTTAAACTAATACATTAAGTCAAACTGCTGAGTTGAACAACATGCATAGTGTTTTATCCAGTATTTCTACGATGGCAAGTTACTAGGCAAAGTTTAGAAGGTTTTGAGCCTCGTGAGAGTGTATCCTCATGAGTGTTCTTTGTATTGGTAAAAACTGATCGACTGTCATTTGGGAATAGGCAAAAGATACTGTATCCAAATCTGATGGATTAGGTAAGTAATTAAACCAGGAAATGCCATTCTGAAGCAGGGACTAAATAAGTACGCATTCACGTGTGATATTTACTTTGAAGGAAATGAGTCACTTTAATACTTAGGTTCTAGTAAGGAACTCAAAAAGAACAGACCTTGACCCTATTTCTGTTACACATTTGCTTAGATCATCATGAAAGCTAAGGGTGGAGAATCACAGTCATCATGTCTGTAGGAGAAAACTAGACTTTGTCACTTCACATGCACTATCCTGTCCTAGTACAAGAAAGAGAAAAGATGAAAAAGAAAGAAAAAAAATGAAGATAGAAAGAAAGGGAGGGGAGGTAGCTATAAAGAAAAGGAAACAAGAAAAAAGAAGGAAGGAAGGAAAGACAAAAGGAAGGAAGGAAGGATAAACTGGAAAACAAAGAATAAGAAGGAGAGAGGGAAGGAAAGCAGGAAGGAGAGAGGCACGGAGGGAGGATGGTAAGAAGACAAATTGCTGTTCCGAATTCCTGTGAAATACTGATAAAGCCAATATGTAAAAATGACTACATGAAGCCAGGCTTAAGCTTAGAGCAAGCTAATGGTTTTCAGAAATTTAAAGATATTTTTCTTCTGTAATATTTCCAATTCTATGGAATTCTAATTATAGCACAAGTTGAGAAAAAACTGAAGGTGAAGGAGTAGACAGACACAGAGATACACATTAGACATTGCCTTCTCAGTGCCTCTACAGATCAGCTTTTGAAAACTAGTTTTAGGTGACAAACTCCGTTAGTGTAGTCAGTGGATACTTTCAGGGCTTCCGCGGGGGAGTTCATGGCAAGCAGGAGAGAGTTGAACAAGGTTTTCAGAATCCGAGACATTTAAAGATGAAGCACTCTGACCAGAAACGGAAATTTGGGGCCTTTATGAGCTCATTATCCAGTTGTCTTCTGAAAGGGCAGAACTGTGCAGAATGTACCCATTAAATCCACCAACTTCAGGGTAAAATGCCAGGCAGAGCTGGGCCTATCTTCAACTATGGCTTAATAAAAGGCGGGAAAGAAACATTCGACTTTAGAGGTGTACATTTTTAGAGATCTGAAAAATCCAACAATCCACCTTCAGTATGATTATATTTAATATCATTTGAGTGAATGTCTTATTCGTAATTTTGCACTCAAATACATGTACACATGCATACAACATTCAGAAACAAAAATTTATTTTCTGTTCCTAGATGGCTGTATTATATGCTTCTGGAATTCATCTATAGTTTGTAAAATGTTTAAAACAGTGATTGGATTTGCTACAATATAATAATTGGGACAGTAGATGTTTGAAAGTTTGTGCATCTTTCTCCCTTCATTGGAAGTAGCGGATCCTTTTCAGTAACATAAAAATACAGAGATAACAGGTGAAATGCTGGGGAAAAAAACTGCTTCAAATTTGCTGTTTGCCTACTTCCCTGCTACTAAAATCTCAAGGCTAGAAGGTAAACTATGTAATGCTAAAGAGGATTTGTCTTGCGAATACACATGGCATTAGACAAACTTTTATAAAATAATAAGATAAGCCAAGGTCTTTCTGGAGCATACATTTTGAGAGCAATTAAGACAGAAATAGACCCAGAAGAGAAATGCAGGAGTTATCTAAGTAGATTTTTAAATAGAAAAGAAATATGTGTTATAAGAAGTACACAGTCAAAAATTTTTCTCCCTCCTTCCCTTCCTTGTGAGTTGGATGGGGGGTAAAACTCAGGGTCTTATGCAATCTACACAAATAGCTCTATCCCTGCCTGCCACCCACCCCAAAGCATATTGTATTTTATCTTAAAAACTCAGAAATATTGTCTATCTTCTGAGATTTAAGTAGCGAAAATATTAATAGTAAGGTAAGCAAGGGATAAACAATGATTCAAGGTGTGTTTCCATGTAGAGGCATGGTTAAGAGTAGACCTTCAAAATCAAATCACTGCGCAATGCTTTTATTAGCTATGGCAGGTACATAAAGACCTCCCAAAGACATCTGTCACCTAATCCTCAGCACCTGTGTACATGCTACTTTACATAACAAAGGGGATTTTTGCTATAATTAAGTTAAGGATGTGGGGATGGAAAATAGCAGCCAATTATACAGGTTGTTCCATTCTATGCCACGAGAATCCTTAGAGAAAAAACCAGAACGCAAGACAGCCAGGGTGAAAGGGGGACAGGACACCTGGAGCAGGGTCAAGGGGGATGTGGGGGCCATGAGAGAAGTGGGGTACAGTTCCAGAACGGGGAGACACAGGAGACCGGTTGTGCCCTTCGGCCCCCAAAACACGTGCAGCCCTACCGATGCATTCCGGGCTTCTGACCACTAAATATGTGATAATTTGTGATAGCAGCAGTAGAACCAGTATATTAGCTTTTCTTTGTTTGTTTGTGTTTCTCTCTGTGGTTCTGGGGATTGAACTCAGGGCCTTGTGCCCACTAGGCGAGCACTCTACCTCTAAGCTACGCTCCCAGTCTGGTCTATTAGCTTTAGAGAAAAACTAGATTTTAAACAAATTTATGCAGAATCAGACTCAATTGTCCTCTAAGCATCTGATCTCTTAACTCAAAATAATTGTGCCAAACAATCATATTCTTTTTCTTTTCTAGCACTTATTTTTGTTCAGTGCTTATTATCAACTTTATAGTAAGGAGCAAAAGATAATTGTCTTTTCTCAAATCTCACTAAGAGCCAGTGATGGTGATTTTTTTCACATTACTTTATTTAATTCTTTTAACAACTTTCAATGAAAGCATCATTTCTTATTTTCATGCAATGTGACTGATTTTCAGAGAAAATGAATAAATTGTCTTATTTCAAATTAGTGATAAATTTAGTAAATTATAATATTGGGACAGAGACTGGAATGTGGGCAAATTTGTTTCCCACATAGAGAGCAAATACACAAAAGATAAATGAGATAGAAAATAGATCAATCAATCAATACATAGGTAGATTAGACAGAGAGGCAGGCTAGTAGGTAGAAGAGAATTGGAGAAAAATACAGAGAATCTTACAAACAGAATTTAGTGTGGCCAAGAGTTTGACCTAGATAGTTGCTAGAAAAGTCTTTTGGACACTTTATCTAACCTTCTAGTTCCCTCCTTTAGAGAAAAAAGATAACAATGGACGTCTCTCATAAAGAATCCTAGGAAATAGTGCCGAATACTGTGACACTGAAGAGCTCTTTAAATGTTGATTCAACACTCAGTGGTCTCCTTAGGGTCCCCAAACCAATTTGTGACTCATTCAACACTGAGAGGTAGGCTGTTCTGAAGGAGCAAAGGAGATATTGTAAATCAGATGGCAACCAATGGTTCCATAGAGAATCGAACATATTCTTTGTCCAAATGAAGCAAAAATGTTGTTATGAATTGTGCGTTCTTGTGAAAAATAGATGCAGCCCATGCTGCTTACCAGAGGGTGAGCATAAGGCACAAGAACCTTCAAGATCAGCAGCTCAGAAGACTTGGATGAGTGTCTTAAGTTAGGTCATCAAGATGAATGAGGTCACCTCGATACAGTTTAGACAACTGTAAAGCAGAACAATATGACCAAAGGCTGGCTTAAAACCTCAATGCAACTACAGAGCCAGTGTCAGCTGGAAACCGTTAAGGACTGAATGTGAAGGAGAGAATAATTTTGACATCAAAGGGATCAGTTTAACAAATGAAAATCAAATTGGATGGACTTTAATGCAAACAGCTGGGTGTGATGCAAACTGAAGAGGCTGATTTCCTGGAGTCAGCGAAACAGATTTATCAGAATACCACATACCTCCCAGGAAGAATGTAAATACGGATTTTTTAATTTTCAAGTTTTTTTCTACTGCCTGCAATGAAGATTATGGTGAGATAAACAGACTCCACCACGATCTCTGGCATGATGTGATGGTGATGGTTACTTTGTGTCAAGGTATTTTCTTTTGTCTTTTCCACATATTCCCACCCATCTTTCCCCCATTTCTCCTCTTAATGTGCAGAAAATTTTATCTAGAGATAATATATTGGAATGTGATGCAATTTACTTAAACAGTGTTTTCCCACTGAAAAGTTTTTGATGTTGGAAAGTCTTCCGAATGGACCCAGGCTCTGCAACACCTCACGTAAGAATGACAGATAATTTTACTTCCCAACATGTGCTTGGCAAGTGGCCATCCTATGAAACGCGTTGAAGGTGATAAGAATGCACGTTGCTAGTGTCTTAGGCCAGAGGATAGGAGCTCATTCAATGATGGAGGTAAATGAAAGGAAGAATGGAAGTTATTATCAACCAGCAAAGGTGTTGCTTCAGGGACATCTGTCTGCTTTACTCTCTAACAGTTCCACCTTTGCTTTATGATCACTGGTGCAGCACTACTGCACTCTCATTGCTCTAATTCTAGCAGAAACATCTTGAAACTGGAAGCACTTATCCAAGAAGCATAGAAACTGCTTCACATTGCTCATTAATGTATCCCCAGAAATTAGAAAACTATGGGACCTCTAGTAGATACCCAATACATATTTGATATGTTAATGAGTAACATGAGCCAGAAATCCGTAAATGGGTCTAGACATGATTAAGTGTAAATGGAGAAATAAGACACCCTCGGTTTCATTAAGAGATCATTATCCATTTAAATACCTCGTGTTGCAGCTCTGCAGTGCAAATTCAAAGCCATAAAATCTAAATTCAGGATTAATTTGGAGGTTCAAACAAGACAAAGCGGCAAAAAAAAAAAAATCCTCTGGCGTTTGCTATCTTTTAATAGGGTCTGTTTGCCTCATTCCGACGATGTCTTCACAGCACAGAGGAGATTTTAAGCTAATACACCACTTATCGTGCTTTGCTGGTGGATCAGTGAATGATTTCATTGACCTGAAGCTTTGTTCTTATTCTCCTTCCCACCTAGATGATTCCACTGATCCGCTAGAGAAAGACTCACGGGTGAGAGCTAATGGGCTCAGCAGACATTAAGCCTGTTTCCTTGTGCTTACTACCTGCAGCTCCTGCTGGTTTCAAGGGTTTGGTTTTTCGTTTGAAAGTATGTTTTGTTGATATAATAAGGTGTTTAGGACCAAACTCGATTTGAAGGGAAGCTTTCCCTGAAACCTCATGCTTGCGAATCAGCTAAATAGAAAATAGTGTAATGATGTATATGTATTTATGACCAGAAAGGCTTATTGCAGTGAACACCTGAATCTGTGACAAAGTGCTGAGGACTGGAACTGGAACAGAAGTACTTTGTACTTAATCATGTTTGGGACAAAGAGTTTCAGGTCTTTAGATATCAGTAGTCTTCCAAGCAGTTTAAGACTTAAAGAAACCATGAAACGTGAGACAACTTTTCAAACATGATTTTGCAGCTGAGGTGAGTTATCTATTTTGCAGACAAGTTCAGAAAAGAACACTAGCACTCTGCATGCATGCACACATCAGGCAGATGGCCTCAGCACCGCCTCAAAATGCCATTGCTTAGTTTGAAAAAGCCACCATGGCCGACAAAGAACTTCTAAAAATATGAAACCAAAACTTTAAAAATATGTTTCAGATATCAGATAACATTAGCATTAGCAAAGAGAATGAGATCAATTTGATTTGGTTAAAAGTCACAGACTTTTCAGACATGATGGGTATCCATTCATAGCAGCAGTTAATTTGGGCATTTACTGGATAAAATTAACATTCCTCAAGTAATAAATGAACTCACACCATGCCAAGCAAGGCTTGGTTGATCTAGATATAATTTTAAAATGGTTTCTGTAATGCTTGGATCCGCTGATACTACATTCAGTTCACAAAAGTTGCCGTTTTTCTCTTGCTGATCAAAAAAAACCCCTCCCATTTCTCCTCATCTTTTACTGATGACTAAGAAAATGGAATAAACAGAAATTCAGCAAGATTCACCACGGTGGGCTCAGTGCATGGGCAGGTTGGTCCAGTTTAGGCAAATTCTGCTGTCAGTGATGAACTAGTTTTGAGTCACTCCCAGTTCCTATGAATATTTCTCCATTTGGAAGCTGGTTCATCCTGGAGCAAAATTCCTTTGAATCTAAGTAATTTGGAGAATAACACTAGATTCTAGACTGTGTGCACAAAAACAAAAATGACTGTCTAAAAGTGACTGCATGGTAGCAGGAAGAAGACACGGGAGAAGGAGCCTGAAACCAGCTCCAGGCATTGTGGGTTGCCCTGACTTTGCAGAAAGGGTTATCTCAGCAGTGAGGCACTTTCTGTGTAGTTAGCAATGGGAGCCATAGAGGTTAAAACAGCTCATCACTTTATCAGGATTACTGAGGGTATGAGGGAGGCCTTAATGGTCTGGCAGTCCTTTTTGTCACAATTTAATGGCATATCGATCTTGCAGAGTGAACAATCATGACCTTCAACTGTTTACAGATGCTGTGGAGGGAAAAGGCTTAAGGAGCTTATTCCAGGGAAGCTGAGAAGGTTCAGCCCTGACCAGTCAAGTTGAGGAAGGCAAACAGCAATCAAAATATCCCAGTTTGGGGGCAACTTTCCACTGGGGGTGACACTTACAACTGGGAAGATCACAAGTGCTTTGAGAAAAGCCAGTGGTGTTACAGGAAATCAATAAATCAACCAGAAGTGTCATTAACCTAGAGAGAGGGGAGTGAAGGATGTGTGTGAGTGCCTACGAATGCGTACACACACACACAAGTGCACACGCGCACATGCAGGCCAGTGGAACGGGGCCTCTTTGCATCAGGCCATATATTTCTGCTGGGACTTTTAAGTGCAGATTGCTTTTAGATGTCTGGGAGGTTTAGAACCTTCTCATATTCATGCTGGATTCTCGGGTGAGGTCATCACATTTCATGTGACAAATATGGGCAAAGACGAATATGAAGCAGAGGGTTTCTTTGCTTTGTTTTTAATAAAACATTATTAATTTGAGGATTTGAGAAGGCATAGGAACATCCCCCTGTGAAACTGCATGCTCAGATGTGGAGAGTTTCTCTTTGAAAATAAAAGCACTGAAGTTAAATGTTCAGAAGTGGTCAGCCTGGAAATGTATGTCTACACCTTCTATTTCTGTGCGTATATTCTGCACAAATGTCAAATTCCAAATTGAGGTCCTGGTTTTGGTTGTACCAAGTCTCTGCTATGTGAACGCCAATGTTCTGATTGCTATACAATTCATAAAACAGAATTCCTGCCTCAAAGAACTTACTGTTTCGGGTGACCCTGAAACTAGTGGCAAGTGTCCTTATAAAGGACAACAGAGAGGGGGAAGGATGTGAAGACAGGCGGAGCTTGGACTGAGGTAGACACAAAGCAAAGAACACCGGGCCATGCAGGCAGCACTGGATTTCGGGAAGTGGGCGTGGAAAGCCCCACCCCTGCCCACCTCAGGAATGAGTGGTGCTCTGGAGGCAGCTTGGTTTCACCCTGGCTTCTAGAACTGAAGGAATAAATCTCTTCTGTTGTCATATGCAAAATGCGTGGTCATGTGTTAATGGATTCCTGTTTCTTTTTTACCTAAATTAGCTTTGCCCAACCTATTCTTGCCTGAACGAGAACCAAGATACATGACATCTGCTAATTATTAATAAACTGTAATAATAAAATGCCACCTTCTTGCCTTTCTTATTACCCATTTGTTTTCCTCGAATTTGTGTTCATGAAATTTCAGAGGGCTGAGCAGAAGGGAAAATGCTTTGTCCCTCTGTCTCTGGAATGCTGAGAGGGAAAGAGGGGGGATGCAAAGTCGTTACGGTGCTGGCATCAGTGAGAGTGGGAGCCGAGCTGGTGGCAGCGCTGAGCATCGGCACGGAGGTGTCCAATGTGTGCAGCTGCGAATGAGCCGATGGTTAATGGCCAAGGGAAATGTGTAAAAATGCTGTGAAGATGTGGCTGGTGTGCTAGACATAACTTTGAAGTCATCTCAAATCTTAACCGTAGAAAAAGAAGCTAAAAATCAGCTTCAGTCATTTGCAGATTGTCCATTTACAGGGAGAATGGTCTGCGTAGGTAGGTAGGTGCGTCCTGTGTAGGTAACCACAGAGAGGAATGAGCAAGGGTTGTGTGCCACATGCTAACTGAGTCTATTCGGCTGCCCAAGGTGCGGGGTTAATGACAGAAGATCATCCATTTAGGCAGAGCACACCGTGGTCACATTGCATTGGTGACACCAGGAGGTGCCTGGTGGACCTATGGATCTTCCTGTGCACCTGTTCTGCTCTTATTTGAGATGAGGGAACCCGAGACCCTCTTTGCATTAGCCCAGCCTCCAGCCTCTTCATCTTCAAGCATTCATCACTTGAACGCGCATAATCAACACGCGACATTAGTTGTCCAAATTCCTGTTGGGATATGGTTCACACAAAGCCTTTGTGAACTCTCCCACCTTATTTCACCCCCTGCTTGGTCCTTCCTGTTCAGAGCAGCACTGCAACTGTGGTTAAGCTGTTCAGACACTGTCTTGTCAGCAAAGGCGCTGTGCCTGCTCATCCACGGGCAAATCCCGTCACTCTTCAAAACCCAGTTCTGCTGTCTCTTCACGTAAGAACCACCCTGACTACTAAACAGCAATAACTGTTTACTTGTTTGGGCTACCACTACCCTACACAGAGCTCACAATATAAAACTGCTACTAACATCTAATTGCAGTGCATTTATGGAGCTGTCATTCATAACCGACTGAATCTAGGAGGTAGACACTTCTACTTCTCCGTGATGCCAAAGGAATATCTTCTGTATCTGGCCTGTGCCTGGGAAAATAATTGGCATTCAGTAAATGTTTGATGAATAAATGAAAGCATGACTAGTACTTTTGTGATTAGCAAGCTCTTAAAAGCCCTTAAAACATGCACATTTACTGGCAACTCATTAATGTATGGCAGGCTGCACTCTGCCCTTCCAAGGCTCTGAAAGAGGGCTTTTCCTCATGTTTAAAAATTTAATATTTTTATTATAAAGGTAATGTAAGTTCCTTGTAGATAACCTAGGCAATAAAAATAAGCATGAAAGCAGAACTCAGTGCTAGCCTTAGCATCCAAAGATAAACACACTTTTTATTTACATTTAATTAAAATGACATCCATAAGGTCAGGAGAGCAAAAAAGTGTGATTAAGTATAATATGGATGAAAAGAAAAGCAGCCATAGCTAATACTCTCTCCTTTCTCTCATGCACAAGCACACTCAAACTTATTATAATCTGCAAAGCAGATAGCAAAACACCGTAGCCATTTGGTTTCACTGGCGCAATGTGTGGGATGAGGGTTAGGAGCAGGCTCCTCCCACTTATGTCTCTTCATCTTCACTGGGAGCACCCAGGGTCTCTGTTCCCACAAAAGGACAGAAAGCATGGGTGGCGGCGTGTGGGACGACCCTGGGTCTGGGCCTCGAGGTGGCGGCTTCCTTGGTTCCTCACGTGAATTCAGTGCATATGACAAAGTCCAAGTGCAGAGCAGCTGAGAAATGCCATCCTCTGTGTGCTCAGGAGGACGTGGGAAGGGTTTGCTGAGTCATGAGTCTCTCCAGACACTGAATATTCCTTCATAACCTGATATTTTCATTAGAAAACAATTCAATTGGAAGACATAACAACATTGACTACTATTTTACAACTATTTTGGCAGCAGTAATCTGTTTGCTGAATGTCAACTTTTATAAGTGTTTAAAAATAATTGTTTCAGGACTAGGGGATGTAGCTCAGTGACACAGTGCCTGCCTGGCAAGCACAAGGTCCTGAGTTTGACTCTCAGTATCACTAAATACATAAATACAATTGTTTCATATGTTATGATTATATGTAAAGAGTTACACACTAATCCATGACATTTAATCTTCATTATAAACTTTACTTTTTAGTCAGTGTAATTTGACTTTATTTATCAATGACTTTTAGTCTGAGATCTGTTTTGCTTTGACTAAATACCATCTCATGTGCTTATCTTTCTTTGCCTTTGCCTGGCCATGCTGCTAGTATTTCTGAGTAATTTAATGCTTACGTGTGTCTCCACACGTTACATAGAGTGAGATATTTTGACCCAATTTCAGTTCTTAGAAACTTTTATCCCTTTCAGTATCTGTTTGCCAGTTAAACTGTTACTTACACATTTATGTTTTATAATTCCTGAGTCATTTTCTTAATATTGGAAGTATATAGCACACTTTGTATTTGTCAACAAACATGCTGCTTTATACTTCTACTATGATATTCTATAATTTGCTTCTCTAAAAGTAATTTTCTCCAATAAATTAGAAAATAGTCATTTTGCTTTATACCCTACAACTATTTTTTAAATGATGCTTTAGTAAATAAGTCTGTTTCCCAAAACCATCTAGTGAATGAATAAATGAAACAGAGAAGGAAAAAAAATCTAATTATTTTTCTATAAACATGGAGAAAAATTTTATGCATTATTTCCTTCTACTTATTACCACCCACTGCTCAGTTTTACTCATTTATATAAGCTCAGCTATTAGATGCAGTTTAACATTAGCAGTATCTCCACTGTGTCCCTCTGATATATAAAGGGCCACTTTAGAATGGTACAGAATTTCTTAGTCCTGCGTTACTACCTCAAAACTAAGATTTCTAAGAATATCCCAGTCATGCTTAGCTTAAGTCAAAAATTTCCACCTTGAATCCTCAACACAACCTAACTCCACAGTACAAGGTGATTTATGCCAACAATTTCATGACAGAGTTTAGTTAAATCACCACAATAAAAATGCTTGGTAAACATAATTCACATGCAATCCCATAATTTATTCAACTTTATTTTTACTTTACAAGGTATATTTAAGCCCTACTCTACTAGGGGGCTAATCCCTGTCTCCTGAATCCACTTTGCTCTGTCTTCCGTAATATTCATGATTTAAGGTTCACAATTAATCTACTGATCATAGCCAGTTTCTGTTATTACCTCATTGTGCTTGTGTGCTTATCCAGGGTCACCAAAGAAACAGTAATTTCCTTGATGGTAGATCTTCTATTTTTTCTGTATAGCCAGACATCTACCATGGAAATAAATAGTGAGGGCACTGGCTGACCCTCTATTGCTTGGGTTGATTATATTAAAGATTAATTTCTGTTACTCCTAATTCCCCTTCTCCTTGGCTTGTATAAGTTAGCAAGAATGTATAAGCTAGCGAGCAGCTGTCTTGGTGAGTTTGTGCTGCTATAACAGACTATGAGACTGGGTGATTTACAAACAACAGACATTCATTTTCTCATGTTATGGAGGTGGGAAAATCTCGGTGTGGGCCTTTCGACGTGTGGTCACACGGCAAAAGAAGAATGAAGACAGGCCAAGGGGGCTGAAATCGTCCTGTTGCAGAATCAGCTCTACTTGTGAGGGTGGAGCCCGCGTGGCCTCATCACCACTGACAGCATCCACTTCCTAACACTGTTAAAACAGCAACCACATTCCAAAGTGAGTTTTGAAGGCAAAAAGCATTCAAACAATAGCAGCAGCCTAACTCAGGTCAGTCCCTTATGTTAACTCTCGCCTTGTTACCAAATGAAATGAGGAGGAAGTGCTTGAAAGGCGAGGACCTATCATCAGAAGAGCTCCCTGGAGAGGGCTGGAAGTCCCGAGCCCTCTGTGGCTGTGGGCAGCAAGCTGTTTTTAAGCAGCTGAGAGGCTGTGGTCTGACACCTGCCTCTGTGCGGGCAGCACCATCCCTGCGCCCCCGGGTTGCCATACCTACCCAACTTTCCCTGGTCAGCCACCAGACCGAACCTCTAGGAACAAGCCTGATGTCCAGTCATGTGTCAACCCCTGAGGGGGTGGAGATGGGACCCCCCAGCCTGTAAGGCAGGACCTCAGCCCCGGATTCGGCGCTGCGCCAGCTCTGAGATTCCTCACTCCTTCCCTGGGTGACTTTGTGCTGCCTCCTGCAATACCTGCAATAAAATTCCTTTCCTTTTGCACTGGTCTTCGGTGACTCCTCTTCCTCCTTCCAGGTCAGAGAAAGATGACCCTGGGAAGGGTGTCTGGGGGCCTCTTGACCTCAAACCCACTGGATACCACCAGCGATAGTAACTCCGGCCTTTAGTTAATTCCAGGCAGCATCCTAAACACTCATGTTAGTGGTCTGATGTAATTCTGACCTTGTGATTCTGATGGGGTAATTAGCTCAGTGGCAAAGCACGTGTCTAGGATGTGCAAGGAACTGCATTTGATCCCAATACCAAAACAAAACAAAACAAAACAAAACATAACACCTGCAAAACTACAGGTTGCTGCTGGTCTCCTTACTTGGAAACATGAGAGATCTATGAGACCTATGGAGACAGTGAGAGACGCCTAACACAACTGAAGGGTTGGTGCATTTCAGAATGTTAGAACCGGGCTTAAAAATGTGCACCAGCTTGCTTCTGACGTCAGAGAGATATGACCTATAGGTTTTCCACTGTGAAAATACTGACAACTTTTGCTCTAGATGCAGCATTACAGTGACAGATTGAAGACTGGGAAAGACTTTGCATTAAACAGAAATGGGTTAGAATTTTAACTCTTGTGCTTGCTCTCTGTGTGAATTTGGATGTATTGATTTCCTTGTTTCTGCTTCCCTCTTATAGGAAGGAGGAATCATGTTTACATTGCAAGACTGTTAACATAATGAGTGTTGATGTACAGAATCTGTTGGCATGTGGCAATTATTCAATTAGTAACTATTATAATTGTTAAAATAATTATCACTCATTCTCACTCTCCCTTCTCTGCATTTCAGGCTACTGATACCTGATTTTTCTGTTTAAGGCTCATCTTAAATGATGTTATCTGTTCCTGGGTTATCCATCACTAGCAGGTGACTAACAATTGATTTTTTCATTGTAATCACTCTGTGTGCTATAATACCTTTTTCATCTTTTTTTAAAAATTCCTATCTCCCCTCTTAGTTTATTACTTTTGCAGGAGCAAAGCTGTCTCTCACTTTTATTCACCATGATTCACTCAAAGTTGGTCTCCATCAATATTTGTTAACTTTGATTGGTACAGCACTTGGTATCTGTCAACTTTCATGTCTGCTGAGTGACTTGGAAAAGCACAATTTTATTTCCTTTCTACCACAGGTCTCTGCCCTCCATTGGTTTGTTCCATTGCAGAGTTGTAGCCCAGACACACAGTTCAATCAGGTGAGTAAGTGGCCAACACATTTTTAAGTGCCTTCAAAAGGAAAAGCTGTAGTTAGAAAATATTCACATTGTAGGGTTGTGGTCCTCATTCCTGGTTGACTGAGTTGACATTTGACAAGTTTTTTTAATAATCAGCCTTGTTTTGAGTGAAAATGAGGTCCACTGAGGTAAGAAGAGCTTTAATGAACTTTACAGTACTGTATTAAATAAAATACAGGACAATTGGCCCAGTAAGCTAACACTGAAAAGACTTTACAAGAGAAGAAAAAACAGGAAGAAAGACTGTCTTGGAATCCCATAAATAGCCAATAAAAATTCACCTTGTCTGTGTGTTGTCCTGGGAGACACAATCTCATTTACATTTATTAGAAGTAATGATATAGTGTCCTGCAGATAATTAACACAATAAAATGCTGCTAATTTCACAGTGTCATTATAAAATTTGCCAGTTCAAATTAGAAAGTGATTAACCCTCTGAGTGAGGCAATGACACTTCCAGTCCCAGCCTGTGAGTTAAATGGGGAATGATGGTCCCCTGGTTTGGAAGTTCAACTCTCTCACCGCGCCTGCACCCTCCTTTTGTGTGTATCATCTTCTCCACACCTTTCTGGAGGGAAGGCTGCGGCAAGGTGGCCTGTGATAAGTTTGGGAGCAGGTTCCCAGTGGAAGCAGAAACGCACCTCAGGGCAGGGGTGAAGGCAGCTGTCTCCAGTTGAAAGGAATGCGGAATTAAGAAGGGAAGGGGTGAGTGGATGGGAAAGGCAGCCAAGGAGCGGGCAGTGATCTGGAAGGCGTGTAATTTTGTTGAGTAATGAACTTCTTATGGATGCGTCTAAGTCTGAAAATTTTCTATTAACAAGTTGCCTTCGGAATGTGCTTCATTTCATTTAATGGCAGTTAATCCTTGGCCTTTGCCTGAACATTGCTTTATTCATTTACTGCCTGTCTCCTGTCCACAACTGATTCTAATCAACTCCTTGAAAGAGAATAAATTCATTAAAGAAATAGAAGATTCATAGCGCCTCATTTGGAACATCCCTACTCAACTGAAATCCTTTTAGGGAATATTTAATGAGGCGATGACATAATAAATGAATGAAACCTCAAGATAAAGATAAAATTGCCCAATCAATTAGGACAACTATTAATTGAATGGATGCATACATCTCCAAAGCCATTTAAAATGTGGTGCTGATCCTATTCCTCCTCTTTTCGCTGCTTTTCCTCCCCGTAACTGAAGGCTGAAGATGGATAACTGATGTAAGTAAGATGCCCTCTTAAAATTCATTTCCAAACCACTGGAGCTTGCTCAGTATTTTAAAGGAATAAAAATGAGAAATGTTCAGAAAGCTCCTAAGATATCACTCTAAGAAACTTCTATTGAATTATTTCCTCTGTACTCATGAATGTGTTGACTGGTGCTGGCACTGTCCTCGCAAAGCTGTACAACTCTAACATGGAAGCGTCCCAAGGACTTCGTTTTAGGAGTTAAGTTGCAAGTGACCAAAATCTAACCTGCAGCAGTTTACATTAAAAGAGGGGCTCCTTTGGCTAATGAGTTTGGAACCGCAGCTCAGAAGACGGGATTAAGTTCTGCCTTCCCATTTTCATCTCTGCTTTCCTTTCTGTGGCTTCATTCTCAGGCAGTCTTCACAGGCAGACCTCGGTGGCCTATACCCCATCAGCTACACGACCCTTAAGAAGCAGTTGAGCTCCTAATCTGGTTCCCATTGGCAAAGAGTACACAGGTGGAACACACTGACCACTCTAACGTGCCAGCCTGGGACAGCAGGATTTGTCCCACCAAAACAAGTGATTGAGATCGGGGGAAAGGGAATTCTGAAACAGTTATTGGGCTACTAATACTAAGAAGAGGAAAAGGCAAAACGACTGTCACAGGCCTATCATACTTAACTGATGTGCAGAATAACAGCCCAGAGAAAACTCATTGTCCAACGGGAAGAAGATCTGAAGAGGCTACGCCCACCACACTGGCTAGTGCAGGGATCCTGGAATCACACCCGGATGCAGGGATTCTTTCAGCGTTTCGTTGGGGGAGAGGGTAGGATCTCTTATGAACGACATATTAATAAGCCTCACTTAAACAGCTCTAGGTTGGAATGTGCTTAACTGATATGCTTCCAACTTGGATGCATGTTCACAAGAACTTGCTAATCGGTGATGGAAAGTTACCTGTCACGGCAGTGCTCGGCGGGAGGGGTTGGGAGGGGCCCTCAGAGATGCAGGGGGTCAGCACAGCTGCTTCCAAGGCACAGCAACACCCCCCCCATTCCTATTTGGGACGTGGAGTTTTGTTAGAGTGGTTATTTGTATTTCTAGGTTTCAACCTGTTATTTTCAGAAAATCATTGTGCAGTAGTTCGGGGGAATGTACTAAAAGCCTTCCTGGAATCTGGAATGCTCCAAAGTCTGCATGAAGGAGCAGGGGTAAAGCTCGCCCCAGGCAGCCTTCTGGCGCTGTTCTCACTGACCAGAAGCTGCAGTGTCTGGTGCAGCTTCTGTGATCCCCAGCCAGCTAAACCTCCGCAATGGACCCCCATGCTGTAGCGCCTAGAAACAAATACCTTTTGATGTGGAAATCGAAGAGTCACAGCCACAATTGCATCCCAGGATAAATCCCTCCTGTTTGTTAGCTGGTGCCTGCCTAAGACAGAAACTCCATGTGGAAAGGGGTCAGTCCTTCCCACGCAGTCTACAGGTCAAGTGCAGGGGAACATTTGGGCTCTTTGAACCATTTGGGCTCTCAAGCAAAAAGCACAGTAAAAAGTCAGCACCCTGGAGTTCCTAAGGTCCACGGTGGCCAAGCTGAGGAAAGAATTTTCTCACATCTGCATTTGTATTTCCTTAAAGCATGGACACACACATGCACACATGCATGCACACATGCGCACACACACATATGAGTGGAATCTTCAAGTCTTGCTCATAGAAGTTTTTATCTACAGAGAGAGGTTCTTCCTGTGTTTGTTATCACCAGTTTCTTCCCTTAGTAACTCTACAAGAAATGAAAGTTCCTGTGCTGTGACTTCTGCTGAAGAGGCAGAACAGAGAAAAGTACATATTTAAACTGGGTTTGATTACAGCTCCCACAGAACCTCAGGAGCAGATAGTGTCCCATGTATCTATTCCATGGCCATGGAAGGTAGTAGGGACGCACCCTGCTCAGGCAGGCCCTGACGTCTGGGTGACACGCTCAGGATGGGGGTGCCTTGGTGCGGAGGGTGTAACTGTTGACTGCTGATTGGAAAGATTAGGGATGGCAGGAGATAAACGTCTGGTTACTCAGTGCTCTTTCAGTATAATTAAACCTCGGATATTTCATGCACTGCAAAGGAAACAAATTGCTTAACCTTAATGTAGGCAACAATTTCTCCCACACATAAATGCCCTTTCACCATCAAATCCGGTCCCTCCTGCCCCGCAAACCGCTATCCACTGCCAGCCTCACCCTGCCTAGAAGACACCCCCATCCCCGCCTTCCTCCCCCGCCCCGTGAACACCCTTCTCCCGCCCTGCTGGGCACGCAATTTTATTTCACTTCGTTAATGATATTATTATTTATGGTATAATTATAGCTTCAGCCACTTCTATTTCATTAACTAAAAACTTTGACTTTGTAAAGCTGTGGTTATGTTGGTGGGTCATTCTGCTTGTAGGCTAGTCTCTGGGGGCAGGAAAGTTAGCTCCCTTCATTTCCCAGGGAAAATCTGAAGGGAAGAAAGATTAAGGGATGTGCTTACAAATTGGAACGGACACTTCGTGTAATGAAGAGCAGGTGTTTCAGTTTTTTTTCTCTTGGAGTTCTGGCAAAGATGGACATATTAGTGTCATATTGACTAATTTTATTATTTCTTTACTTCAAGCTTAAAAACTTATGTTGGGTGTAATGCATTAAACTTTTTACATCCATGGTTTTACTAAACTCTCATAAAAACTCCAGGGGATAGTTATTTTATGCCCATTTTACACACAAGGAAAGAAAACCATACATTTAACTAAGTAGGAAAAGGACAGTCCGCAGCTGGATTGGCTTGTTCTGGCTCTCATGTTTGTGTGTATCCACTGGGGTATGGCGCAGTTTTTGAAAACAAATGTACTTTTGAGCTGCCAGCTTTCTGTCATCATTCAGAAGAGGTGAGGTTGGCTCAAGTGGTTGAAGCATAGACCGATGCCCGCTGGCCCATCACGTGACCCGCGGGCCCTGCTCTCCCCACTGGGCCCTAATTTTTCTCAGGAGTGAGTTCCCCTGCACTCTGTAAGATTTCCTCCAGTGCTAACAGCCCAGGAATGTGCTATGCAGTTGGTGGTTTTAGCTTGGATTCCTGCACCACCTGAAGTTCTAAAACTGAAACAGAAAAAGATGAATTTTACATTTTCACAAGCTTATAACGCCAATTTACACTAAGATAATGACAAGACTGAATTAGAAGGAATGAAAGACAGAGGAAGAGGGTGGGGCTTTCTCTTCACATCCCTCATTTTGCTATGGAAACACTACCCCTCCTGAAAGTTTTATGAGTGAAGCACAAGGCGCTCTCATGGGTGTGTCTGGTGACACAGAGTCAATGAATTTTTCACCACTTATTTCCTCTGAAGACATTTTTGTGCAACTACTGATTTGACTCCTTATTGTCCTCCCCTCCGAGCACATTAAATCTAGATGACATGTGTCTCAGACAAGTCAAGAACAAAGGCTCAAGGAAAAGCCCATGGGAATTACTTCACGTGGGGAACATGGGTGAGTCAGTGTGTCTGGCTGCCCAGACTCAGGAAGGCCAGGTAGCTGCTGACCTGGAGCACTGGGCTCTGCTCACTCCTTTGCCAGGGCCTCCTACCTTGACGAGGTTTTGGGGAGGTCAGGGTCACAAAATCTGGCAAGTGCAAATTGACAGGCAACATGGTAAAGTATGGACTTGCTAGCTTGCAAGTCCTTATTTTCCTGGCTATTAGGAAAGGAGAAGAGTAGATTCCAGGTGGAAGGAGAAGAGTAGATTCCCTGAGTGATGGAATGATTAAAGATATACAAGGACATATTTCAGTGGTGACAGCACTAGTTCTAGATGGAGGTGAGCAGGATAAACACTGTGTGGTAACATGGAGGATGGAAAGAAAACTGACTGCAAAAAGCTGACCCTGGCTATAGAGAGAACTATTCTAGAACACAGAAGGAGGGAGGTAGCGGAGACTTGCCAAGACTGCTGACTGACACCTGGGTGGACGGTGGTACCACTGAGGGAGGTGGGGCGGCAGGTTGAGGCGTAAGTACAAGAGGACACAGAGTGAATGAAGTTGAAGAGCAGGTTGTCTGCAGGGGGTACCAAGGCTGAGATAGACCAAGAAAGAAGTGTGATCTAATGGTGTGCAGTTCTGATGCACTCAACACAGAGATGGGGTCAGAATGACAGGGCTGGGCGATCTCCAAAAGACTGCCTGCAATGAAGGCAGAGACAGTCTTAGGGGAGAATGCTGAGGGACCCCAGTATGCTCAGTGAGGCACAGGAAGAAGCATCTGGAAAGAGGAAGAAGCCATTTCTAGGAAGGAGAGAAAAAGGGCGATGGAAGACAAAAACCAAGAGAGCGTCAAGAAGGTAAAGACCGTAAGGGCAGAGAAAAACCCGCATCAGGAAGCTCAGTCAAGACAGTCTTCACCAATTTTGTGACTTTGCCCGGTCAGCCTTATTCAAGTGCATAAACATAATGTCGCATGTGGTTTGGTAGAAAGATGGTTGATTTTCCCCAGCTCTGCAGCCTCAGGTAGATTTGTTAACTAGTTGGAGACATAGATAAGACAGGAGCTAAATTAACTTTTCATGCATTGATACATGATAAAAGAGTGTACTTGTGACTATGCAGGTATTTCAATATTTCTTAAATCGGTAATGTAAAGCAGACTTGAAACAGGTGTCTTGTTGGTTATCCCCATGGTGTGTGTGTATGCTTTTTTTAGGGTATTTCCTTGTGACACACATCTTACTGACACAAAGTATGACCATTCTGAGAGTTTTGTGTACATTTATATCCACAACCTAGTAGGTCCTGATTACTTCACACAGCTTTTCTGTTATGGCTTAGATGCAGAAATTCCCTGAGATTCTCCTGTCTTTGAAAGGTGACTGAGGTCCTGGACATGTGGTCCTCCTCAGTGGACCCAGCCACTGAAAGCCTGGCACAGGAGGTGGGGTCTGGATGGAGGTGGTCACTGGGTGTGTGATCTGGAAGGTGGGTGGCTGTTTCCTGTTCCTCCCTTCTCTCTCTGGCTGCCGTAGATTGAGCACTTCTGCCAGGGCCCTCTGCCTGGGTGACAGCCGACTATGGACTGAAACTGTGAGTCAAAAATAAACTTCTCGGGGAGAGATCCAAGATGGCCAATTGAAATGTAGCACGATAAAGAGCCTTTCTGAGAAAAACAACTCAAATGCTGGTATCTGACACCATGGAGAGGACCAGACGAAAGGAGGGGAATTCTCGTGACCCAGGAACAAACTGAGGAAAAAGAAAAAATAATAATAATAAAAAAAAGAACAAGAAGAAGTGTGGACGGAAGGCTGGAGCTGGGCATGCTCCAGTAGCTGTTCTGGGCACGTCTTGGAGTCCGGCAACTCACAATTGAGCTGGGGTCACGGTCCTGCTGAGAGCGGAGATTGCAGAGCTAAAGACCCTTGGTGGGAGGAGGCGCTGCAATGAGGAGTAGAGGTGGCGAGCAGACCTGCATGGACTTGGGTGAGTGCTGGGAACTGGACTCCCCAGAGCGAGATCACCAGCACGACGACATATTGGATTTGGGCAAGTCAGGCTTGGACCAGCGGCTGAGGAGGCTTCAGTCGGCGGCTCCTGACACAAAGTGGATTGGAGGGATTTGCTTGGTCTGGGCCATGCTCCTGATCAGGACCCAATAGCCAGGGACAAGGCTATCCCAAACGTATGACATCCACAGGGCACAGTTTAACCTGCTGAAGTCACTCACTGGTGGAGAGGGGAAGGGACGGCCCACACTGCCACCCCTGAGTGCACCTCACAGATCAACAGCAGACAGGGGAGGGCAGCACTGCCCCAGCCAGTAAGCTGCAGAGGGACTTAAGGCAGTATGTAAAGGTCCGGACACCTCCACTGTTCACCTGTCTGAAAGTAACCAGAAACATGACAAGACAGAGAAATAGCAAAAGGCCTTCAACCACTGTCCCAGGGAAAATAAGCCCAGGAGGGGTGAGTACAGAGGAGATTGAGGGCAGCAGACATGCAGTATCAGACACGGCCTCATCAGA
>PVLA01000288.1:0-55184 GCA_004027455.1 Hydrochoerus hydrochaeris
GAGTCAACTGTCTGAAGATGGTTTTACTGAAGGGACTGAGGTTTTAAGTGACTATTTCTGGGAGAATTCTCTTGAGGTGATAAAGCAGCATTCTTTATCCTCAACTACTCTCAACTGAGGGCACCACTCTGGCCTTGAGCATCTGCATGATATGGGTGATTATCTGAAGGCCTTGCAGCAGGGTAGCTCTCCCTGCTGACTTGAGACTGCTCTTGGACACCCAGCACTACCTGGAACACAGTTGTTAGTGGTAATGATACACCAAATGCCAGCTCGCTTTGGCTTTGTAGCCTTCACATGAGTTTTGTAAGCTCCAATTTCACAGGAAGCTGTTCTGCTGAATTTTTCTCTTGCACTGCCTTGTGTCTTGATAGAAAAAAAATACTGTTTTTTTTTTCCTCTGGGGCATGAAAGACACATTAAGAAGATATTCCACACTCAACATTAGACTTTTTCCTGGAGGAACTCCTCGCAAGGCAGGAGGGTTGTTTTTTTTTTTTTTTTTTCTTTGTTTCGCTTTTCTTTTCTTTTGGGTTTCATCCTTACCCTAATAATCTGGGAAAAATTAAAGAGTTGCCTGACATTTATTTACCTCACACTAATGAAAGAAAAGAATATAGTGCTTCCAAGCCACAGAAATCATATGCACTTTCATCCTGAGACAGAAGCTAAGTAAGGCTCTTAATTTTTTTAACACTTACTTTGAGCAACCACACAATTGGCTACTGTTAAACTGGATTGTTCTGAATTGTGTTGTGTGCTGGGTAGAGCTTTCTTCCTGAGCTGTACTAAGTGGATAATTGTAAATAGCTTTACGGCTGTTTTGAAGAACATAACACTCTGCTACTTTCTTCCCTCTCTCCTCCCTTCTCATGGCTCCTCTCATTTTCTTTCCAATATTGTTTCTATTTGGACTTGCTTTTGGGCAAACTTCTAATAGAAATTCTCTCTCTCTCTCTCTCTCTCTCTCTCTCTCTCTCTCTCCTTTCTAATCTACTTTCTCCAAGAAAAGAGTCATTCTTATAAAAATCATGATAGTTTGACAAGCTGGGGGCAATTACCTGATCAATATCAGTCAGAATGAGAAGCCCATGATGGATGCCTCTTTGGATTGAAAGAAAAGCAGCAGAGACATATTAAATTAAGGTAGTCTCATCTGGCCCATCACTAGAAGATATGGAACCAAGTTAATTTGACCTTTAAAACAATCAAGAAACCGTCTGCATCATTCTGGTATAAAGAAAGGCCTTAGACAGGGTAATTAGAGAATTGCAATAATTGCTAGTTTTGCAACAAATGATTTTTATCAAGGCTTTTTGGATCTCAAACTACAAATTAGGAAAAATTAGTAGTCTGTTTCCTCAGCTCTAGTAGGTAGGTAAGGATATTCCATAGGGCAAGGAAGAATAAGACAAAATGGGAAAGAAGGCCAATCTTCAGATGCCATAGATTTTAACCCAACTCTTTTTAACTTGGCAGAACAACAAACATGTTCAATATGCTTTTAGTTGGATACTTCTTCTAAAGCCAAACAGTAAATTTTTAGAGATGTTGTCATTGGCTGTTGTTAATATAGCTAACCCAGCAATAGATCTCAGGTAGTTAGCCATAATTTCTTCTTATAGGCTCAAACCATCACAGTTAACAACACATACACACAGAGGAATTCTTGTACCCTTAAGCCCAGAGGCAGTCACCCTATGAATGGTGATCTTTCCAGCAAGCCAGTGTAAATTCCTAACACTTATTATTTGGGCAGTTACAGAAATCAATAAAATTATAATTTCTTATTTAAATCATCTTCCTTTCTCCATTACAATATTTTAGGCAGTGTTTTTCAATTTTTTCTTCTTCAAATGACCCAAAGATCAGTAGTCCTAAATACCATGAATAAAAGCTATCAGGATTAAACAGTTTGGGGTCTGGCATGGGAAACTCTGTACAAAAGAATCCAGAGTCAGAGCCTTAAGCAACTGTCTTTCTGTTCAGTATCCTCCAGCTATAGATGTATGAAAATTACCTGTACAGCATGATTCAGTGTGCTGAGTTAGGGTCCAGTTATCTGCATTTTCACAAGTGCCCTCAGGAGATATGTACTGTGGTCTATGAACTACATATTGAGATGTCCCAGATCTAGTTCCCCCTTCCATCAGCTTTCTGGAATGGTAGAAAGTGCAACCATTTAAAATGTTGAGAAGCAACCACTCTTTGCAAGGGCTACAATGGAAACGGGACCAACTGGATCAGTCAGGCAACACAGTCCAAGGTTTTAGTGTTTTGTCACTTGTCTGTTTGAAATCGCTACATCTCTTCCTTCAGCTGCATTCCTTTGTTTGTTTGCTTGTTTCAGTGTATTTTGTTTAAAAGTATTCCACCTACAAAAGTATTCCTAGGACAGCTATGAATGTTTATTTTCATTTTTTACTATCAAATGTGTGCCTCTTCCCATTAACGCAGAGCTGACTTCAACAGCCTAGACTTCTAGGTACCTCCTAAGGGTAAGGTACTTTCTTACCAGGGAATTAACTCATTACATTCAGGGTAAAAGCCAATGTTCTTGGGACATGTCATCTTTTTCTGCCTCTTGCTCATCCACATCAGTCATACTGCTTTTCTTGTTTTCTTTGTTATTCTTTAAACCTACCGCCCACTCTAGACCATTTATTCCATCTGTTTCCTCTGTCTAGAATCACACAGTACCACATTGTGTATTTTTTCTCCACTCTTCCTCCAAACATGCATTGCCTTCTAGCATCTATTTAATTTACTTTAAAAACGTTATTTTTTTGTTCCCTCTACTCAGATTATAAACTCCATGGATATTGGAATTTTATTTTTTAAGTTGATGCCTAGGAGGTAAGTAGAAAAGCATCTGGATGAGGGTGAAAAAAATAAGTCTGGTTATGCATGATGGTTCCCCCTTCACAACTGTCTGCTTTATCGTGCAAGAAAGACTAGAGGAAGCATCAGTTATAAAGGGTGGAAATTCACATAATATTCAGTCACATCAATTCATATATGATTCAGAAAATGTATTTGATTAATAGTTATTCTTGGTGGGTTTTAAACTGGACTACAAAGCTAATTAACTTCTCAGCCCACTCCACCAGTCGGCTGCTTCAAACGCTTTCACATGAATATTGATTACTGCTATAACCACTGAGGACAGAGTAATCAGAGAAAATAGCTGACATAGGGGAAAAGTTGAGTGGGTAAGACCCATCATTAGCATTATCCAAGTTGTATTGAGCATACATTGTTAGGTATTTGATGTCATTTTGGCATTTTGAACACATCTCTATTGGTGTTCATTTTGGCAAGTGACTAACATATAATGTGTTCTACGTAAGGCTAAATGCTTCCCAAGCGACGATCTTCCTATTTCTCCAGAATAACCCTATTAAATATGGTGTCACGAGTCACTGGTTTGACCAAAACAATCCACATGAACTATTTTAAATTGAATAAAAATACAACAGGAAAAAAGAATTTATATGTCATGTACCTAGAAAGTCAAAAGAAAAAAATATTAATGTGTTGGTCCAAAACCCAAGAATAATGATTTAAATAAAAATGTACTATTGACAATCTCAACTTTTGGAACTAATGGCTTCCATAATTATTCTATATCTGTGTTCATGTACTTTAATCAGTTTTGAGATATATCTGTCTTACTATGCTATTGATATTTTTCAGAAGAATATGTTTTTAATTTATATTGTGTTTTAATTTTTTTCTCATAAAGCTTACTGTAATTTTCTTCTAAATTTTATTTTAAGGTTAATATATTTGATTTTTTTCACATAAAAGTTAATCTCTTTCACACAAATCTATTTCACACAAAATAATAAAATTGATTTTTTTCATATAAAAGTTAATCTCTTTTATATACCAGAATATCTTTGAGTGAAATATTTTCTATATAAATGTTGCATCACTAACTTTAGAGCCTATCCTATGAAATATAAAATACCCTCAAAGTTATTTTTATTTTGAAATATGTAAATACTTCAGACTAAATATTTTTTTTTAAAAACATTTTTTTATACCAGGGAAAACTCATCAAACAACTTTTCTTTTTTATACCTTTGAGTGTTTTGATAGCTATAGATGCTTTAAAATATTAAATCTTCTCAATTTAATTTATTTCCAGTGTGTAATTGGAGTTTTGCCCAATTAAAAGTTTAGAATTTTGTCATAATGTTCTTCCCATACTGTCCCATATTATTCCAAAGTACAATCGTAAAATTTCAGAACTTAATGTTAAGCAATATTTGAGTACTTTCATAGTTTTATTTCTTCAGCTTTTTTTTTGTATAGGAAAAATTTTGTTACTTTATATATTTTGTTTTCTTAATTGTAATTTGCTAAAATATTCAAAATGTACAATTTTTTGAAGACTGTTGGAACTCCATTTGTTTAATAACATGATTAAAAGTTTTCTAATTATGTTAAACAAAATGCCACCAAAATATATGGTATCTTTTTGGGACAGGAAGTTTGATTCTAAAAGTAGTTTTTCAAAAGTGCAACTATTTCTATAACCAATTTAATGATACACTGCAAATAAAGAAAGATTAAAGTTCTGTGTTGAAATATTCTTTTTGCATTCAAGACGGATGCTATCATACTGTGTTATTTTGTGTGTGTGTGTGTGTGTGTGTGTGTGTGTGTGTGTATGTGTGTGTACTTAGAGCTGTGGCTCCTCTTTTTTTGTGGGGGAATATTTCAACTTATTTGGACATAACTGAGTTATGTGTGTGTTACAAACAATTCCATGACGTACTCCACAAGCTTTATAATTTAATAAGAACTAAGGTTTTACCAAGGCACTGTGCTCCTCTAAATTTTATCTGTATTATCATACAAAACAAATAACTATGGCTTAATGTTATATTTAACCGATTTTGCAAAGGCTTTCATAATAATTTCAAATATTTAATTTTTAATAGAATGAATTTTCAAAATTTTCCTTTGATTCAATGAATTATATGAAAAAGTTTAATTATTATTAGACTTTTTATCTAATTTTCTGACACTGATAAGACATTGACACCACTTCTGTTATTGAACTTGACAGATTAAAAGTTACTGCTTCACTTGTCATTCATGTAAAAAAAGCAAAGACTTGGAACTGAAAACAAATATAGTCAATCTAAACCAACAATCCCTTGGTCAGAAGGAAAAGTCATTGTTCAGAGTGATATGCAAACATATGTTCTATGACTGCATCACTTAAATGATTGGGGCTTGGGCTTAAAAATAAATACTAACTTTTGAAAAAGAGACTGATGTTAACCAGGAGACTCATATGTTCTTATTCCATCAAGTCAGTGATATCTTTTCTGGCCCTCAGTGCAAGCAGTAAATGTTGACAAGGTTATGGGCAAGTTAAGCATTGCAATCATCTTAGTTAATTTTTCTCATTGTTGAGACAAAATATATGATAACCAAAGTTAAAGGAGGAAAGGGTTTCTTTGGTTCACAGCTTGTAGAGGTTTCAGTTCATAGTCTGCTGGCTCCAAGTCAGGGTGGCATGGCAGAGGGACATCACAGAACAGAAACAGTTCATGGCAGGAAGAAGTCAGCAAAGCAATGAAGTAGCAAAGAAGCAGTAGCAAAGAAGCAGCAGCAAACAAACCACAGCAGCCCTCTTTCCTTTTCCTTATATTCTATCCAGGATACCTATCCTTAGGGCAGGTAGCACTCCCACCCAGGGTGGGGCAGCCTTAAGCCTAGCACAGTACCATAGATCAATCTCAGCATGTCATCCTTAATTCCAACATCACACACTCTAGATCCAGTCACTTGAAAAGCTCCATCTATGACCATGTAAGGCTCTGGGAGGACATGTAGATACAAGCCATAGCAGCCATCAATGTGAGAAATGATAAATCACACTTTGATTTTTACACATCATCTATTTTTAACCCCTTTTCATTTAAAAACTTTATTTCCAAAATTTAAAAGTTTTTTTTTATTTTAAAGAGAATAAAACAAAAGAGGACAGATCTAAGCAGATCAGAACAGAACAATGTAAGCAATACAGCACTTCACAACAAGACAATTGCATATCAACAGTAGCTATCATAATGTCTCTTTCTTAGAAATAGTTGAGCTTAGCTTTACACACAATAATGTCAAACATAACAAACTAGAATAAACAACTCAAGGGAATGGAAGTATTCCAAGACATTCTGAACCAAATAACCAAAGATGAACAATGGCTGCTATATGATCTCATTTTCCATAAAAATTTTGTTTTTACTATCATACATATTAAAATCCAATAAGACACAATGTGATGGAACCAATGGTAATAGAAAAACAAAAGCATGGTAGGACTTCAGAGCAAGATGATATTAAGTCAGCACTGGCTACCATACTGTCTTGTCTTCAAAGTAACTATTCATATGATCACATATATTAAGATCAAACACAACAGAATAAAACCATTCGAACCAATGAATAAAGATGTAAGACTTCAAAGCAATATAATGGTGAATCATGATTACCATAAAATCTTCTGTACTCTTACCATTTCTTACACTAGGGAGACTATATGGTATTTATGCATGTGAGTTTGATTTATTTCACTTAAGAGTATAGATTCAAGATGCATCCATTTATTTATAAATATCTCAGTGTGATCATTCTTTATAGCTGAGTAGTACTCCAAAAAATTTAAAAGTCTTTTTAGTTGGAAATTAAATACGTTAACTAGTTACAGATCAATAATAAATAATAAGAAAACCCAAATGTGTTCAGCCTATCCTCTTTATGTTCTGTGGCTGGACTGCTCAGTCTCATTTGAGGCCTACATCTCACATACTGCAAACACAGCTTTTCCCATTTCTCATGCACCATAGCTGACAGCCTAGTGATGATATAACTTGCAGGTTGTGGCCACAGTGTACCAAATGCGCAGCAGAGGTGATGGCATTGCATGTCTCCTCCAGCACCTGAGATGGAAAACGTATGGATCCCAGCCATATGCCTGCAAGGTGCCTGGGTGCTTCTTCAAAAAGAAAAGTAGTGACACTGAACTGGGAAACAGGAGTGAAACATTGCTTTCAGCCATTTGTCATAATTTATCACATGCTAAATTGAAAACTTGGGCCACAGTATTTGTGTCTCACATGCTCCCAGACAAGACCATGCCAAACGTTGGAACTACAAAGTTAAGTCCTACTAAGCCTATTTTAGTGAAACTGGAGGCAAGGGCTCCTAGTGCCAAACCAAACAAAACATCAGATCGCCAGAAATAAATTGGGCTCTAGGCAAACCAGGATGTCTGCTTATTCTAGGCATAAGAAGTAGCAAGGGCTGTTTGTGTAGTTGTCAAAATGGTTCGGTTTGGGAGAAAATTTAAAGCTGTATCTGATAGGATATCAGGTGCAGCTGTTAGGAATTGGATGTAGGAATTTAAAGATGTAACTGATAGCAACTATATGTGGGAAGGAGAGAAAGCAATGATAAATCCAATAAATTAATATTAGCTTCTGAATAAATATTGGTGCCCTGCACAGATAAAAGAAACTTTGTGACAAGAGTAGATGCTGGGAAGAATTAAGAGCATGGTTGATTGGCAAATGTTAAGCTTTACATGACTCTAAATGTCTGAGTATCATATTGAGCAGGTATTTTGAGCATATGCATTGTAGATGGTTGGGGCAAGAATGTAAGTAGGAAATAAAGGGCACAGAGGTAGTGCCTATAGCCAAAGAAACAGATAGGGTCACTGAGATAGTGGTGTGGATGGAGAAGAGAATTGCAGACAGGGATCCAGGGCGCTCATAATTATTGTTCAATGTATATATAACTTCCAAAAAGTGACACAGAATTAATGCATTTTTATGTATTGAAATTACTATTTGCTTTTTGGTAAACAAAACAAAAGCAACAAACTGATTTGTTGCATAGATTATTTTTAAAAGTGCATGCATAAAATGAACCAGTTCAGGGGCAGAATAGGGTAATTTTAGGGCCTTCTTTAATGTTCTGAAGTAATTTGTATTAGTCAGTGCTGTCTATATTCCTTGGTGTAGTGTTGTAACCTAATAAAAGTAATGGATCACTAGATCTCATTGTACTTTCATTGAAATACATGTATTTGCTAAAAATACATAGAAAATTAAGTATGTTCTTATTCACAATGCTGAATGGCTAATGAGATGAATTGACTGACTGGAGAAGCATTCTCAATTTGTTTTGGAGTTTTGTCTATTACAAAGGTACATTTCCTTTTTATAGCCAAAGACCTATTTAATCAAGTAGGCCTTCTCTGGGCAATGCCAGTCTCTAGTTGACATTTCAGGTACTTCGTGTGAAAGGTAGTGTTGTAATTTATTAAACATTTAACGATGATTTGCTCATGATGCAAGAGGACAGATATGAAAGCAATAGCCATGGAAACACAATAAAAAGATACAGAAATGTTGAAATTGTTAGTTCTAGAGAAAGACACATACAAAAATGATGGAGATAAAGGACTTGGACATGAAGGCTGAAGAGAGACCCTCAAGTGGGTGTAATTATGAATATAGCTTGCCTCATGGACTCCAGAATGGAACGATATTGTTTTTAGTCAGGAGTGTTGAGTTCCATCTTACAGGTGTGGTCAAGGTAAGAATCTTTTTGATCAGAGAGCAGAAAAGCCAGTGAGCTAGTATAATCCTTTGAAAATCTATCATCAGTGTTCTCAATGATGCACAGAGGTAAAAGGGTAAGGAATGAGTCAGAGAGAAGAGTTTTTCTGTCATTTATCCAATAGTGGTATAGATTGTGAATAACAAAATATTATATTTACAGAGAACTAAGAAATGATCTGATTTAATTGTAACAAATCAAGGAGATAGACAGGTTGTATTTAGCTATTACAACATTTCCACTTTACAGATGAGGAAGATGAGACTTGGAGAGGGTATTTAATTGTGAAAGGTCACACAGTAAGGAAAACTTAACCAGTCATGTGGTCTGTCTGTCTGAGTTGCCCCCACAGGGTCACCAATGGTCCAAGCAGCCTTGACTGCTAGTGATGTGTGACCAATATGTTATGTGCTGAGCACCTGAGCACAGTCTTTTTTTTTTTAAGTTCCATGTCATCCACAGAGAGAGAGAGAGAGAGAGAGAGAGAGAGGAGAGAGGAGAGAGAAAGAGAAAGAGAAAAAGAAAGAGAAAGAGAAAGAGAGAGAGCTAACAGTAGACTTGAATTTTCTTTAAAATGGAATTGTCTTGGTGCACAGTAGGTCAAAATTGAATTTAATGATCTCATATGTTATCTTTCCTTCAAAATTAACTGTGTTTGGAAAACAAAATGGACTAAGTAGCAAAAGTCCAGTCTCAACAGCATGAAAGGCCCTGATCAGAGCCTTCCTGCCATGCCATATTCAGAACAGAGTGTCAGGAAACGGGACTGCTTACACCATCTTCGCAGTGCTTTGGGGACACCTTCTGATCTGTAGTCCATTCCTCTTTGAAAATTTCTGTAGTTTCTCTTTTTGCTCTTGTCAAGATGTTTGGTTCTCTTCTGGTCCTCATTGCAACAGAGCTGGATATTTGGTCAGGTTTTGCCTTTTCTTTTTTCTTTTCTTTTCTGTTTTTTTTTTTTTATACCGGAGATCGAACTCACCACCTCGCACTTGCTAGGCAGGCATTTAGGCAACTGAGCTAAATTCTTGGCCCAGGTTTTGCCTTTTCTTCTTGCAGAAATTAGATTCAATAGAATGGCAGTTATGAGTCCTTTTATTACTTATTATTGAGAGCTGTTTTCCTAAGTTGCCTGATGAAAACCAACAGTACAGTAAGCCTATCAAGACAAAGTTTATCCACCATAAATTGCTACATAATTCAAAATGATATATTTATGTGTATTTGTAAATTTATTGGCTTTAGATTATACCTATTTATGCCAAACTATAAAACATTATTATTTTAACATTCTCATTATCTCAATTTTATTAGTTATGCTATTACTACTTCTTAAAGTTATATTGTTAGCTGAATAATGTACCAGTTTTCTATTGGCTTTTTACACATCAGTTTAGAAAATATATATTGACCCTTAACTAGGTAAATGACAAAATTAGCAAACTTACTTTTCACATCATTTTCCCCTACTCCATCAATTAACTATATTGTTATTCTTTTTATTTTCTGTAATTATGATCGTCTTCTCTGCTGTGCCTATAAGTTGATGCTATAAATTGAAAGTAAGCACAAATGCAGTATCAGTGTAATTTAACTATTATTTTTGGCAGAACTGATTGGAGCAAGAGAAGTGCATGTTAACCAAGGTCATTTAATTTCTATCACTTACAGAAGAATGTCACTCTAAGCGTGGAGAGTGAAGGGGATCTCTTTCCCTGGTTCTATTTCCTTAAGTGTGCTCATTATTTGGATTATAGCTTTCACTGCATCTGTTTATGCTTAAAGTTGCTAAGTGCCCTTTTTTTGAAATTGAGAGATGGAAAGGCAAATGTTGTTAGCTTAATATACAGAAATTTTAATTTCAGAATTACATGGTTTCCAAGGGAATTGACTTATTTACTAGAGACATTCTTTACACTCTCATTTATTTTACCCATTGCTCATTAGACAAATATCTTCTTTTTGCATTGCCTTCTGATATTATAATTGTGGTTCAATTCTACCTTATACTTTTTACATTTCCAGTTTTGTTTTGTTGGAATGTATCCTCAGATAATTTCTTTTCTGTTATTCTTTTTAAAACAAGGCTGTGTGACCTCTCCAACAGATTTGATTGCCTGTTAGAAGTTTAATGTTGCCTGTTAGATTTCACTCCGATTAAAAAGTATGATGCCAGTGTGATTTGGGTCCTTGGAGAATAATCTCCTTTCTCTATAGGACTTAAGATTTTTCATTCCTAATGTTTGAAATTTCATGAAAATGCACCTATGATTTCCATTTGCAAAACCAATTATGCCATTAACTCAGCTAAAATTTCTTATGTAATTATATTTCTCCTTTCTCTCTCAAGAATTCTAATGAAATATTTTGGTCTGTTCTGGGTAGATCTTTGAGGAAGAATTGACTCTTGGATTTCACTCCTTTATTATTCAGTTCTCGGGGATTTCTCCTAACCTTGTCCAGGTCACCCAAATTCATTTTCAACCATGTTCACTTGTCGCTAAACTCATCTATTGATTTTTTTTTTAAATTTTAGATTTCTTATTTAAATCTAAATAATCTGTCCTGCTTACTGATTACTTCCGTTTTGAAGTGATCTAATTGTGTTCAGGGATGTATTATCTCTCTGAGTATCTCCCAGGATACCAATTATATATTTTTCCTAGGTTTTCTTGTTTTATTTAAATTAGTTGTATTTCCATAGGGTTCTGTTTGTTTATTTTTGATACATGCTGTTGGTTAGATAACTATTAACATGAATCAGTGATAAATGAGGATACAATTAGCATAAGTTAGTAGCAGGATTTTCGTTGTCATTCCTGTGCTTGGTGTACCAGAGTTCTCCTTTCCAGGTCAGACCACCAAAGGATCCGGCTTCTGACAATCAGGTGTCCTTGCACACTGAGTGGGTAGGAAACGGGCAGGTGGCTTCATCACTACCAATGCTGCCCTTGAAAGGAGAAATTTAGTCTGAGGATAGAGTGATTTCATTCCTATGCTATCCTCGAGTTGTCATTTCTCTTGCCACCCCAACTTCATCCATGCTTTGAACTATTGTGTGGGCTTACAGATAACTCTAGCTCTAGTCTTTGGTTTTTAACCCAAATTCCCCCAGTAAAGACCATGTGAGGTCCATCTAACAGTTTGAAACTTATTTGTCCAGGATTTAATTAAGAAGGAAGGAAATGCTACTCTGGGCCCTTGTGGGTGATTGAGGAACCAGCTATCAGAATCTGCTATTTTTGCAGAAATCCCCTCATTTGATCATCCTGAACCATGCACCAAAGGCCACTCCTGAATTTCATGCCTGCCTATTCTGGAACAAAATTTATCTCAAGTTTCCTGGGAAGAATGTTTCCCATCTCATTAGATTGTAATCACTATGAGAACAGAGATGAACTCTTACTCTCACTAAGTATGGAAAGCCTATAGAAATTCTGACATATTTTTCACTTAACAAATATTTATTAAATGAATAGATGGACAAATGATTTAATGGATTTAATTATTCTTTTAAATAATTTTTATTGTTATTTTAATTGTTTTGGAACATGGATAGGTGCTCAGGTCATCATTTTCAAATCAGTGGAATTTTAATGGAGCCATTAAAACCATAACTGAAAATTTTGTATAAAATCTATGATGTAATATCACATGGAAGAATCAAAATGTTTACTTATATGTATACTGTGGTTACTAATTCCCAGATATTCAGTTCATGTGTGTGTGTGTATGTGCGTGTGTGTGTGTGTGTGTGTGTTGTAGACAGAGAGTAGGAGAAAAAAATTCCATCAACTGGAGTTTAATTTGATGTATTTAATTGCTGGGGACTGAGGTTCATGTTTTCTTTTTGTTTCAATTTCTTGCAACATTATTTGTATAATAACAAAAATATCAAATTAAATTAAATGTCAAAGGAAAGGGATGCTACAGTCTTTTTGGGATAACTAACAGAGAAAAGTCAATGATTTCCCCTAAAATGATCAAAATCTTTTGATACAACATGTGAGACTTCCTCATTTTGGTATGAGTTGTGTTTCCACTGATTGATTATGCACCTGTCCATGAAATCCCACATCTTTCCAAAGACTTCAGTATCGTCTGCTTAGATAATCACTGCAGCCATTCACTAAATAAAATTGAAATATATTTTCCCTGGTATTGTGGTAACATTTTGGGATACAAAGATAAATATGGGTCTCTAATTTTTTTTTTCTCAAATCACAGTTGTGATCTTTAAACATCTCCTCAGAAATGTCCTTATTATGGTCTTTCTTTGTATATTTGGTGACTTTAGAGAAACTTTCCCCAATGTTCTCTATGCTTTTTCTCACAGCTCGAATAACAATAATTGAGTCTAGTTTTATAATTGCCTATAAAAAAGTAAAAATGGAAAGCAAAAGGATGGGAAAAATAAAAGGACAAAAAAAGAAGAAATAAAAGCAATAATTGAAATTGTTTTAAGAATAAGGGAAAATTAAAAGGAGCATTCTTCTTAGGTAAATATGGTCAAAAGGAAAAAACCACCAATTCTTATTTTTTTTCACATTGTGAATTTCATTCTCTTGTTTTGTTTCTACATTCTTATTGATGTTCAACCTACCTCGTGAGGCTGAACATTTGATTCTATGTGTTGTTTATGCCATTATTTTTATGGTCATATGTTATGTGAGAAATTCCAAAGCATTATACTACTGAAAGAGTAAATAGGTGTCTTTCATTGAGAAATGAAGATTTAATATATATAGATACATATATATATATATATATATATATATATATGTCAAAGTTCAGAGCTTTATCTCATAGAATTTGTGTGAGCTATTCTGGCTCCCATGTAAGAAGTGCTACCACTTACTTGATTAAATTTTGTGTCAATGATGTGTCCAGAAAATTAAGCCTGGTATAGTAGGGATTAGTGTATTTTCAATGGGCTTCCCTTATTGATTTCTGCTGGTAAAGGTAGAAAATTCAACTGGTCAAATAGCATCTCTATCCATCTAACTTCCCACACCAGAACTCTGGGGGTGGTTCTTGACAGCTGCCCCCTGATCCCTCCTCATATCTTACCTGAGGTGTTACTGATCCTCCTTCCAGCAGGGAACTTGAATGCTTGCAGTACACTTCATCTGCATGGCCAACGTCTTTAGCCTGACTCTGACCTCATCATCTCATGCATGTATTAAAAGTTGCTTTTGAATTTTACTCTTGGTCACCTTTCATCCATCTCTGATATGGCAACCATAGTTGGGTTTTTTAAAAAAAATCAAATTTAACTGTAACAGTTACTTGCTTAACTGTCTTCAGTGATGTCACATTGTTCTTAGAATGAAATTCTAAATCCCTTTCTTCATGAAGTGACCCCTGTTAGTCAGTCCTTTTCTTTTGGTGAGTTGAAGAGCTCTTTTTCCTTTTGGATACATAAAATAATATCCTAAATATATAGTGCAAATATCACATATATATCTGTAGTTGTGGTTCAGGTTTCTGATTAAATGTCTCAACTGTCTTTTCTCAGAGAAATATTTTTGGACTCTTTTTCTCTTCCAAGTGCTCATGTGGTGAATGTACTTGTAATTATTTTTAGATGTTCGTTTGTTGCCTATATCTCCCACAGAAGCTCGGGCACTGTGTACACATGAGTCATGTATATTTTGTTCATCACCGAAGTCTCATTGGATAGAGCAATGTCTGGCTGAAAAAGTGTTTTTGGGGGCCGGTTATTGATGGTGGACTGCATTGTGGCAGATGTGATGATAGAAAGTAATACTGGCCCCTTAGATATAGACTAGCTCAGACCCACAGAAACTATCCTGTTTGGCTTTTCCTCAAGCTATTCTGAGTAATTACCCCATGAGCGATGTCATTCTGGCCACAAAACCTTTATTTTCCTGCCTGGGTTTAGAAAAGTGCTCATGACTCCTAAAACAATCTAGAGAAATAAAACTCATTATTTCAGCATCAAGAATTTGAAAAAAAAAAAGATGACCTAATACAACCAAATAGCAGATGCCTCTTCTTCTGTTTTAATTGGAAAGGCAGCATGCATGGGTAATATATAATAACCATTCATCAGTGTGCTAACAGTGTTTGAAATTCTGTTAGGTGACATGATGAGGAAGCTCAGGATGGATGGAGTTGTTATATATTTGGTGTCTCAACTGCACCTGCCAGAGCCTTTAAAGTCAGTTTAGTGGTCTATTAATGTGTCCATTATGAAACCAATTTCTCACCTTAGTCATTTTAAATCTCATCTGTCTATAACTTAGTATATGTTATTAGCCCAAATTCAAACATTTTATATCAACTATAATTCCTGGTTGTTAAACTGGTTTTGACTTATTGGTGCCACATTAAAACCTTAATAGGTGGAATAATTGGCTCTCATAACAATTTGGAGTAAGAGGAGTTCATGAGTGAGCAGTGTCTTCAGGCCTCTGCTGCATTTCCGCAACCCTGCAGATTCCATTCTCTCGGTTTCCCAAGCCAGCCCTACCTGTGTCCACATAGAAGCCATTGAACCTGTCCTGCCTCTGGGGAAACACTCTTCAGGGTTTTCCAGGGAAATCTTTCCTTGGGAGCTTCTAGCTTCTATGTTGACTGTAAACATGGTGGGCTTTAGATGTTCTTACTTCAGAAGGACAAGCCTGAGGCCACTCTGAGGGAGAAAAGTAATTTGCTAAGTTTGTTTGTAGTCCTGTAGCTTTCCAAACCCTTCTTAGTATTTTACCAGAATGCATGAAGATTTACCTTCCCACCAACTCCGCTGCCTCTCCCACCTATGTGGGAAAGCACCCTGAACTTCCACCAAAGTCAACCTCTTCCCCACAAGAAGTGTTCCTAGGCACAGGTCTCCTTGAATTGTAATCTCACAGCCAAGAGTTAGCCAGGCCAATGCGTGTCTAAGTGTTAAAGGATCAAATATCTGCATTGCTGGGCTCTTGAACCTGTTTATCTTCCTTGCTCACCTGCAAAGTCTCTGGTGCATGCTGTATATCTTTGAGTGCTTCTCCCCTCTCTAATTGAGAGAAGCAAAGCCTTCTGGGGTGCAATAAAATTGCTTTAGGAAGGCAAGAAACAGATGGAAAATAAATGGGTTCAGGTGCTCCAAGGACCCAAGTGCTGCTGTAGGAAGCAAACAGGAACATTTAAACAGCAAAAAAAAAAAAAAAAAAAAAAAAGATTTTTGTCTTTCAAATTTTGCATTGGTGCAGAGAAAATTTCAAGGTGAAGAATCAGAAGATCTCTCCTTAGTGCACATAACACACAGACTGGATCTTGTCACAATTGTTGCTCTCTAGATTTCAAAAGAAATTTCTTCCCGGCTCTAACCTGAGTACAGAGGGAAAGGTAGGCCCTGGCTCTGATTCTTGACAAAGCAACTTTTCTCATACTTTGAGAAATGTCTCGGAGAAAAAGTTTTTTGAAAAATCTTTGAAAGACTTTAGGGTTGAAAGTCAGACAGAATCCAGAGCCAAATGAAACACCTTGGACAAGTCACTGAGCTTCCCAGAGCTTCAGCTTCCTAAGGCCTGAGGCAGTACAGTCTGTGCTGCAGTCTGTAATTCCCCACTCTGAGGCCATCTGCTTAGCTATGTCCTCCATAGCGTCACCCCTCACCCCACCGGCACTCCAGTTCACATTTCTCATGATTTTTCTAAGTGAAAGTCACTTTAGATACTTCTCTTGTCCCTTATTTTTATTCCCTTGCAGCTTTCATATTTGAGCATATGGAAGTTTGAGTGAAGCGTGGTGAGCATAAGCTTCGCTTACCTGTTTGAGAGGAAGAATCTGACCATTGATCAAGAGCCTTAGTGAATGACATTGCCGTAAAGTGCTGGTTCCAAAACACAATTAATGGCACACAGTGCTTACTGTATACTTGCTTTGTGCTGAGCCCTCTGCTAAGTACTTAATTTGAATTTACTTCTTTAGTCCCCCAAACCCCAAAATACTATAAAGAGGAGCCTATTTTCACTCCTATTTTATGTATGAGGCAACAGACTCAAGGAGGTTAAGAAACTCATGCAAAAACCAAATACGTAGAAAACAGAATTGAAATGCTGACCAAGGCCAGTCATCTCCAATGCCCACATCCTTCACCATTAGGAAATGCTGTGATCTGAAACAAAGAGAGGAGATTTGTCCTGGCTGCCTGGACTTTCTAGCTAAGCATAAATCTGGCCTATTGCAGAGCAACAGGTCTAATACAGTTTTACTGATACATACTCCGTGCTGTAACTTATATAGAGTGACTCAGGGCAATGGGAGACATCTGCTGAGGCTTATTGCCTGGCAGTCTAAGATTTATGACTCACATATGGTGGTGGTGTGTTTTTAACATTCCCCTTATGTATATTTTCTTAGCAAGATAATATGATTCTCAAAGATTCTGTACAGCTTTTTACTTCTCTTGCTTATCCCTTACTTACAGCTCTTTGGGGTTCAGTAAATGGTTTTGATTGACTGCCTGAATTTCAGTGACTCTGCATGATGGTCACAGTGACTGCATTTGCAAAATGTAAAAAGACTAGTGGCATGGTTCAGCTGCTTAGGAATTTTACTTCAAGTTTTAGTATTTCACGCTTTAGCTGGTTCTGCAAGGCAGCAAACCAACAGAGAGTGCATTTTTGAGTGTTCACAATCAGCAAAGACCAGTGCTAGGCAAACAGGACACAGTTCTTGCCCTCCAGCAACTCAGAGCACAGAGGAAATTAAACCAAATGATGTGCCCCCAGAGGAGTGGCATTCTTAGTAGAAGAATCTACAAACGTTCCTAGCAGGAAAGAGATTTATCCAGATTTTCCAAAGAGCTGGTGGTGGTGAGGTTGAGGGAATACATCGAACAAAAAACTCCTAAAATTTCTCCACTCTTCAGTAGAAGTTGGTACATCTACCTCATGAGAAAGTTTGTCTTGGTCTTATCTTGGAACTTTAATGAGGATAATTAGTTCTTCCAAAGTGAATAGAATTTAAGAAAGGGAGATTTTATCTTTCCATGGCATGGGGATTGGAAAGACTAAATTCTTAAATGCTTTTTGTATGCAGAGCAGTGTGGTAAGTACTTTCATAAAAGCCTCAGATGAACTAGAAATGCGTTTAGGAGAAAAAGAGAAACTGAGTCTCAGAAAAAAAAATATTCATCATGAAGTAGTAACAGGCAGAGGAAAAAGTCAAACTCAGGGCTGTCTGACTCCAAAGTTCATATATTTATATGAAATTTCCTTCATTTTCTCAAATTATCCAAGCTTCATCCTGCTATGGGTTCTTGTTTATTCTTCTGTGTGAACATTGCATTTATAGGAAGAGTACAAAAAACACTTCAGCATTCAAAGTTTACTTTTATTTGACGTGTATCAAAGTTTCACATCAAATGCCTATTTTTCTTTTCTTTTTTACCCTAAAGTTTTTCTTTTTTTATTTTTTTAACTAGAACTTTTCAACCTTCTGCGATCTCTTTATAATTCCCTTTAGAATGCGTAATTGTGCTCGATCAATTTGTTAGAGGCTTTTGAAGTGTTAAAAAAACTACATTAAAATTATTTTCTTTCAGGTTTTATGTTAATGAACATAGGTGCTATTCAGAGCAAAGTCAGAGTGTCAAGGGAACTTTAGTTAAAGTTATTCAGACATAAACTAAAAAAGGAAACATCTTTAGTAGAGGAAAAATACATTTAATGAGTAAGTACAGCACACAATTCCTCCTTTCAAAAATGTCAGCTCCTATTGAACCTCCTTTCGAGATATCTTACAATTACTTTGTCAACAGAAGGTAGAGTAGTGATGGATGACTCATTGGTTCATGAAACCAAACTTTCTGTGAGTTACTTAGGCTGAAACTAAGTGCTTTTACATTCCAGTCTTATTGATGATAGTGGTTTTATATTTATCACCCTGTCATTTCAGTTGACTGTATCAACCTCTTTCCTGTAAGAATATGGACACTAATGGAGGTGTGTCCTCAGTGCTCTGGAGGGTCACACATTCATTCCTGAGCACAGTCAGGGCACACACTGCTCTGCATGGAAGCTCAGGCCTCAGCCAAAATGGCCTTCATAAGCCTTTGGAACAAGCAGTCCCATTGGCTGTCTTTTGACCATGACCTGTTCTTGTGGCTCTGCACACAGAGGCTTTCGGCTCTCACTAATGGAGCGTTACTATTTTGCAGCCTCCCCTATAATAGGAAGAATTCTACCAGGACCTTGGCAAGTCCAGGACCTGATTGCAACACTTTATTTATAAGAAATTCTGTTGAGAATCAATAATAGTCTTGGGTCTCAAGTTCTTTCTTTAATAATACTTTGATATGATTTGTCACAAGCTAGCCCAGAGTATCCACCAGATTTTATTACTTAGCTTGCAGCACAGTGTCTTATCTTTGAGTCATGAGATCAGCCATGGGGAGACCTTTAAAAAGCTATATTCTTTACTGTTTGGTTATTACAGAAAGTCTATATTACTCAATAATACCTTTTATAGGGTGTGCTGTCACATCTTCACACAGATGTTTAACCCCAATGTAGATATACTGGATGCCTGGAGGCCATTTTAGTGACATGGACATTGTTTTTCATGATTGGATGCCTGATGTATCAATAGTAGAGAAAACAGAAAACAAACAGAACTACACACACACACACACACACACACACTATCACTGTAACAAAAAAATGTTGGCTTATCTTCCTAGCTTGATGTTTCTGACCAGATCTCATACTAACCATCCATTTTGACAGAGATTTTGTTTAGAGTCCAGAGTATTAGATTTTTATTACCTGAAAGCAGCAAAAATTTGGAGAAGTCAATTTAGATGCCTTTCTTGTGTGCAACCAGCAACTCGGGTTTCACTGTACATCTCAATAAACATGATCCTATTACATCAGTAGTGTGCTATAAAGCAAAGGTTCTAAATATGTTTTATACTGCTCAGCCATGGAATTCATATTGTTACACCTAATGCCTGTTGGTAAATGCTTATGTCGTTACATGGTTACATGTTGTATTTCCAAAACAATATATTGTCAGCGCAGAGTTTGGTCTCTCCAATCTGTTTTTCCTGTTTGGAGGAAAATAGCTGAAATGTACTAATATGCACTACAGACAAAACACACACTCACAGTCACACTGAAACACCCTCACATACAGAGACATATACCAAGATTTTAAAATGGCAATCATTTCAAATTTTGAAATTAGAGGAAATGAGGGAGAAACATTTCTTAGAAAGTTATTATTTTAGATCTTTCATCTGTCTCCAAATTGGTACTAATTTTCAATGTAGATTTAAGAAAATTGTTGGTATGTGAGCAAACATTTTATTTAAAAAGTTTTCTGTTTTGCTCTTGCGGTGGCTGCTGCTGCTTTTACCAAAGGAGGTTACTCTCACGGGGCCAGCTGGTGCCTCCAGCAGTGCCCACCTTGGCTGATGGAGCCCAGGACATAGGGAGTGACACTTGCTTGGGATCAGCATCCACCTCCCCTGCCCTGGAGACATCTGGCTTTATGCCTGTGCCTTGTACTACTTGTCAGCAGAGCTGGGAAATCCAAGGGGTAGTGTGGTCACCATGCTGGCTATGGCGGGCTGTTTCAGATCTTTGTCTCCACCCACAAGGCTGGGCGTGATATATGGTCCAGAGCCTGAAGAAGCTTCCCATTCCCTGCACACATGCTGGGCTCACCCTGCCCCATTCTGTGGTTAAGGGTTCGGGGGCGACAGCCTTCATTCCTGCACTGGCAAAATGCAGCTTCCTTACCAAACAATGATAAGAATGCCCTCAAAGCTACCTTGAATATGCCTCAGAGTCTCTGGTTGATCTAGAGAATCATGTCTAAAGAAAGGGAAAGAAAATCTATGTTCTGTTGGGTACCACGTGTCAAAATCTAACGCAGTAAGACAAGTAATAACCCTGCCTCTGCCAGGAAAGTATGGTGCCCTCCAGATGCATTGAGCAACCTGCTTGCAGAGGTTAGACAGGTGCTGCCATCAAATGGGTGAGGATAGGACTGACCAGCAGAGTAGTGGACACTAGGCTCCAAAATCCATACTTTCTCTGCTAAAAACCATGCCACTAGCTTACCCAGCTACACGGCTAGCTTTTTGCATGTCAATGTGAATGATGATCCCCTTGAATTCTCACTTTCTAGCCCTATTGCCATATTACCTCGGTACTCTCCTCTCCTCCTGTGCCAATCCTACCTGGCTTCCAAGGCCGAGTTCAATGCCATCTCTTCATAAAACCCTCTCCAACAAGTCCACTCAGCCTACTGTATTACTTTTGTCTATGTTTTAATTATGAGGTAACTATAAACACATATGCAATTTTAGTAAGAAACATTTCAACTGGTTTTCCCCAATTAAAACATCTTGCATAACTCTAGTGCAATATCACGAAGAGCATATTGACACTGATGCAGTCTGTCACCCTGAACAGAATTCACTGCTTTTATATGTGCTCGTGTGTGTGCACACCTAGTTCACTGACATTTTATCCCAGGACTACCCGTGAAATTGACACGCTTGCAATGTCCTTATATATCCACAACCACTTCTCAGTATCCACCTCCAACTACTAACCCTTTGCCGTCACTAGTCTGTTTGATATTTCTACAATTTTGTTAATTCAAGGATACTATATAAATAAAATCATATAATATGTAACTTTTTGAGATGTATCTTAGGTTTGAAACTTCTAGCTCAACTGGAGTAAATTTTGTATTAAATCATTCATTCATTCATATGAATTTTTGTCAGCCACCTACAGTGTGCCAGATGCCGTCTTAAGTACTGGAGATACAGTGATGGAATGAACTGGTAAACGTCTGTACATCCTATTTTTGATATCTTATTCTATGCATATATTGCTCTTGAGCTGTTTCCTGCCTGCACTCTCATCCTAACAATAGATTGCAAACTGCCTAAAAGAAGAGAACACTTTACACAAGGTTTCATTTTTGTATTTAAGCCTAGAGAGGCAAACCTTTACAGAGCACATGAAACTTAGACTTATTGTGCAGGAAAGTATCTGTAGAGGTCACTTGGTTCCTTCTCCTACCAAAAGATCTTTAAGGGAAAAGATGCCATTATGCCGTTACTCTTAACACATGGGGAAACCTTGCCCTGAGCAATGACTTTAAAGAGATCTAGGTAGACCAGCTGCCTTCACCATCCCTTTTTTTTTTTTTTTTCCTTAGCAGCTCTCATTCCCAGATGCCACACTGTCAGCCTTAATCCCTGTCAGCGCAGCAGAAGGTCAGTCTTGCTATTGGCATGTGATGATTAAGCTTGATCATGTCAACTGGCTTGGAAGCCACCCTGGGGATCGGTGGAATATATTTCTGGGTGTGTCTGGATGGACTATGAGGGCATGACCTTGAGTACTGTGTCTGGTCCCTCGCCCCTTCTTCTCTGGTGCAGCTTTCCCTCCGTGCTTCCTGGCCACCACAAACTGAGCAGCTTTGCTACATCATGCCCTCCTGCCCTGATGCTCCTACTGCCTTTGAGACAGCTGAGCATGGATTTAGCACCCCGAAACTAGTATCTGAATTAAACCTCTGCTCCTTTAAGTTTTGGTATTGGGTACTGTGTCCCCCCAATGAGAAAGCCAACTAACCAGGCCTGCGTGACAGACGGTCAACCTTTTCTAGATAAAGATCTACACATTGAGCTAGAATAAGGCCCATCACCATGTCAACAACAGGGTTGTCCTACTTCTGCAATAATCTTCCCTACATCTGACCCCAGGCATAGTTTCTCCCATGGTTAGTTTTCTACTTTTTAGAGGCTGCAGAGTAAGTTCTTCCCGGCTTCTCAACCCTGAAGATACTGTTAGATACTGTAGCAGATCTTGTGATTTTTATCTTGATCTGCTCCAAAGCAGAAAAAAAAATGAACTTAGTTAGTTAAGCAAAGGTTGACTGGCCTCCAGATACAGGTCACCAGTAAAAAGAGTCACATACAAACAAACAAACAAATCTCCACTATGAAACACAGTGCTATCACATTCCTGTAGATTCCTATTGAGCAATAAACCGGAAGAATGAATTCTCTTGTGTGTTTCCCTGCTAAAAGATTTGTGAATAAAGAATTGCATTTCCCAGATGTAATTGCCTTAACTGAGTTTTTATTTTTTGCTGCCCAATTGCAAATCTATTGTCTCTTTATTTTCTAACAATTATTGACAAAGAATGGGAAGTTAAAACCTCAGTGAAGAATGTTATATTTAGTTTTCTGCATAAAATAACTTGTAGAAAATCTAAGCTATCCAGATAATTAATTCTAAATACTTACCATTGTCCTGATGGGATGCTCAGGAGGAGAATGAGGTTTTTACCTCAGCACCTCGAGGATACTAACTGGGTACAGTAATCATTTCCAGACTCTCAAATGATAGAATGAATCCTTGCAAAAAGTGATACATGAGAATGATGAGAAGCAATGTATTCCATGAATTTGAAAAGACTCTTTTATTCAATGTGTCATCTGCTTGGAGGATTGAGTTGTTAGCACCAGATGAAACAGGCAACTACACTGTCAAAGTGAAGTGTAAGGACTTTTATGCCTGGCTATTGACGACTTCAATGACCTTGTTTGCTGCTCAATGTACATCTTTCTTAGATTTTGTGTTTTAGGAATCACAATTTCATTGGCAGAATGAAGTGGCCTAGTGGCAATGAAATATTTTTACGATCACAAACACACAAAGGAAATTTTAGTAAACAAAATGAACTTAGATCATGATTCATTGGGGCATAATTTCAAAAGTAACTCAATCCCAAACAGGCCACCATCTGCCATATAAAACACATTTTACTCTCTGTCTATCATTCAGGGTCTTCCCTGAATGTACTCTCTTGAATACATATGAGTACATAAACTATCAGGAAATACACTGCTCTGTGATCTGTACATATACATATATATATATATAAAAGTAGACTTCCCAAGCTGATTCTACTTTCTTTGGTTGGGATTGGAGCAAAATCAACTATCTCTGTCATGATGTGAGGTGGCGGGGGAGGGAGGGGAGATATGCCCTCTTATTAGCTAACATGTTTATAAATCAGGTAGCAAATCTTGCCTGTGGTAATTTACATAGAGTATATAGAAGAATTGGTGCCCATTAATGAGTTGTTTGGCTACAGTAGATTGTGGACAGTAGATCATGCCTTGTGATAAACATACAGTAGATTGTGGACAGATTTAGAGAAGTAAAAATTTCCAAGACAATATGCAAAAATATGAAGTCATGGGAGATATCTTCAGCAAATTCTTTCACATATAGTTTAGAAGGAAATAATTACAGTATTTCAGATAATTATTAGAGACCCGGAAAAGTAAAATGTTTTAAATTTCTTTCTTTTCTTTGTTTGCAAAAGGATCTCACTACATAGTTCAGGTTGTCACTGAACTCACTAGGTAGCCCAGGCTGGCCTTGAACTCACAGCAATCCTCCTGCTTCAGCCTCCCAAGTGCCGGGATTACAGGTGTGCACCACCTCACCAAGCTGTATTTTCTTAGCAAGAATGTAATTATTCTGCCAGGCCCTAGAAAGATGATAGTGAAACAATGACATGCTTCCAAAAGTAAGATCTAGAACTTACTGAGGCTGTTTCCAATTTTGATAGAAATTAAATGTCTTCCTAAGAATAGGGCCAAAATAGTCTTAACTGATATTAATATAGACAAGATGAGTAAAGCTTTCTGAACAGATGCCCTCATGCAGCACATAGAGAGTGGTTATTATTGTTATTATTTTTATTGTCATGTCTATGCAGCTGGTAAATTAGGAATATGTGCCATGAGGGGCAAAACAAGCCTGGGAGAATGGTCCTAAAATGGAATAACCAGGAATTTGTTACTGAAGATGTAATTTGAATCACCAAGTGCTTGTTTTCACTCTAAACAATTGTAGGCGAGTATGAATATGCCACCAGATTTTTGGTGGGTGAATTCTTCATGCCTTGTGATAAACATCCTATATTTCCAGATTTCTTGTCAAATAATTGGTCATGACTAACCTGAAGGATTGAATTTTGTATTTTTTTCTTCTTTAATTATCATGCTTTTTGGTGTATAAACACTGTGTTTAAGTCCTTGATATACAGTTCATCTTTCTAGTACTCCAGTGACAGCAATATTATTGTCATCTTTATTTTTCTTAAAAGTTGGTATAGAAAACTAGAAAGAAGCTCAGTTCCTACTTTATCTAACCATGGCTCTTTTAGGTTTTGTTTCTGTTTTTATACACAGCAAATTTAATCATGTCTGAAATCATGATCTACTAAGATTCCAAGATAAAAAGGAATTAGGGCCACTTACATAGAATAACTCATATAATAACTATACCTTAAAATGAGATCATATCCTCACTGTTATAGCTGAAAAAAGAAGAGTCTCAGAAATGTCAGCTTTATAATAAAGATATTGAAACACACAAATGTCTAATATGAGACAGTGTCAGTGGTCAACACTTGTATCTCTAGGTTCAGATCTCATGCCTTTCAGGAAATAAAAACAAAAACTTTAAGTTCTCTATAAGCACTGTCATGTGACCCTTAAACTGGTTGGAAAAGTGAGAACAAACAGATGGTTCTATAGTTGTCTAAAAAAAGCAATCAGACACTCACCAGTTTTTAAAGGAAGGATGATGTGGGATGATAGCTTCTTTTATACTAGTTCTGCAAGTGGCTCTATCTAACTTGAAACAACAGAAACTTTTTAAAAACCAAAACCACCAACATGAAATAACAGCTGAAGAGAGGGTGCTGGTATACCAGGGACAGGAGAGATTTGGGAGGGTTGGGAACCCCATATTTGGGAAAACAAGCACTTGGCTATTCAAATTACATTTTCAGTAGCAAATTCCTGGTTATTCCATTTTAGGTTAAAGAAAAGTTTTCAAAATACAATTATGAATATTGAGATCACTCCCATTACTGCCATAGTCCATACTTAACTTTACTCCCATGTGTAACAACAGAATGCTTGCGGAAGAGGGGGAATTTGAGAGTCTTGCTCCACAGAGATGGTTACTTACAGGTCTTCACATAATGGTAGGATAGTTCAGTGACCACCCAACTGGTCGTGGTGAATAAATGGCTTCTCATAGTACCAAGAGTAAAGTTATAAAGTTTCAAGGGCAAGACAATTTCTAAATTCATGTTTTACCCAAAAGTTACAGAAGGGTATGCCACAATAAAACATCATTGTAAAAAAATAAATAAATAAAAGTTCTGACAGTGGAGAAACAATGTCAAGGAAATATGTATGAATATTAACAGCAATAATATTATCGGGGTTAAACTTTACTACAAGGATTGGAGGGAGAAAGAAGTCATGTATGTTTGTATGTGTGTTTAAAGAAGCCAAAGTCTTTATGTACTACTGTGAAAGATCTATAGGTAGTATTTAAAATTGGGAAGTCACAGTATAGTTGCGCAGCAGTCTTTTAGAAAAGCATTGACAACGTGGTTGCCCTTAGATGGAAGCTGATGAGCAAAGAACTAGTTGCTGTTTTTTGTTTCTGTATGTAGGGCTTTTAGCGTTGGCTGCCTTTTGAAACTATATTCTCATATTGCTTTGCTTTGTGTTTGTAAAAAGCAATTTTTATTAATTCCACTTGACCACCCCTGAATCTGTCAGACCCCACCTCGGCTCTGTGAGGCCCCCTCACTCTGGTCCCTAAATAATCGGGAATGGGGCTATTATGCACACTCACGTTTCCCAGAAAGTTAAGAATTTATTCCCCCTGTGGTGCTTCTGTTTCAATTCCGAGCACAGCAAAGACATGTTACATAACTCGGAGTTTCAACAAACACCTGGAAATCAGACTGTATGTATCGCTCAGATGAGACCAGACATGAAGAGATTGGTAGTGACAAGTGTTGTCACTTCTCTCTCTGACAGCAGGCAAGTGGCAAGCTGTATATACAAGGTCTGATACCACGCTCTCAAGATGAGAAAAAAAAAAGGCAAGTGAAAAAAACATTTCAGCAAGAGCTTTCTTGGAAAATAATGGCAAATTACACGTGATTTAGCTTTGCTCTTAGCTTTTATAAAGACCCAAGAACTACTATGAACTGAGCAGTTGAGTCCTAATTAAGTCTCCTCTTGATCTTCTGCATTTCCTCCCCAATTCTCTAGCTACATTTTTAAAAAGCATCATATCAGCCTCTATTTCAGCTGTTGTTTTCCTGCCTGAATTTTTTTTTATTTTACATTTTTTTCTTGAATAAAAGGTTAATGTGAGTCATTAAGAATTAAAAAACAATTACAAAATGAAAAGAATAGTTCAGATGAATTTTAATTAGAGCCTAATTTAATGCGATTTGAACTCAGCACACCGGAAATATATAACAGTAACTTTAGCCATTAAATTGCATGGCCTTTGATTAAACTCAGTGGGAATTTAGAGGGATTATTTTGGCTGCTTGAAGACACCATGTTTTTTCCATTAGTGCCAGAGAAATATATTGAGGGACTAAAATATTACTAATAAAAATAAATGTGAAAGTTGTAAATTTCAAACAATGTAAGACCCATAGTTCATACCTGAATTTCCAAATGGGTATGTGACATTTCATTAAGCTTAGAGCTGAAGACACACTGTATTATGTCTGACCTCTCTAAAAAAGGAACCTAAATATTTCCACAATTTATCATCCATTGGAATCTAACAATAATAAATCTGAGAATGTGAGAGAGTCTTTCCTAAGCTGAGAGAAAGCTTCACGTACAGGCCCTGGCTAGGGTCAGACGTGAGGCAGTGCTGTGTTCTCCCAGCATCCCCGGTCGCTGCCTTTCAGTGAGTGGCTTTTCATCTGCAAAATGGGAACACTGGAGCACACAGGTTTGCATGGGAGACAGTGCTGTTAGCTAACTAAAGTCAATGCCTACATCACACTTTTCCAACAGCGGTAATTTACATTAAGAGAGAGGCAGAATTCCCTGTGGGACTTGAACTCATTATCTCAGAAATAAGTGATTCCGGGTTGAACCACTAAATTGCATGGCCTGGCAAGGAACCCTTGCATTGATAGCAGTTCAGTCAGCCACCGGAGGGAGCTGATAGGACTCTCAGTAGAGCTGAATGTGATACATGGGTAGAGAAAGATAATTTTAAAATGGCATGTAAGGATGACAGAATTTGAACAAAATCCCTTTTATTTATTTATGCCAAAATCTGTGTGAATGTAAAATGCCATCTCAATCATGCTTTATTTATGGTGTGGCTTTTTCTTACAAAAAAAAATAAAAAGATAAAGGAGGAAAGCAAGAAAGAAGCATGTTGGCTGTGCTGTCCTCACAGCGAGACTGGTTCCTAGTGGCAGCAAGTGATAGAGCTGGAGCTCGCAAGGTATGGGACAGGCCTCGGCACTCGCCTGACCTGCCACAGCCAGGGGCCCTGGCCCTGCTCGCCTGTCCTGATCGGGGCAGGTTTTAAAAGGCTTTGCTTGTCATTTAGTGCAGCTAGAAATCATGCCTGTGCCTCTCCATGAATAGAGGGATGTGCAATATGTAAAATTCCTAAAGACAATTTTATTTATAGCTGTTGCAAACAATGTTTATACAAAGTTTATTAAATATGTCACCCACATTGATTTATTCCAACCAGTCTCTTCAATCACTAATATTTATGTGATGGGTTCAGTTGCAACAATTATTTTATATGCTGTAGAGTATGTTATAACTAGGGATTCACCCTGGCAATTATATCAAAGATAAAATGCTTCCCAAAGACCTCTGGGCAGACCAGGAAGTATATTATTGGACACAAGGTGGTTTAAACTGAATATCACAGCACTAAATTTAGAGCAAAGAATGTGGAGCATCCTATACTTAAAAATTAAAGCTAGTTTGATACACTTTTTTTTTTTGTGATGTTCCCTCGTTTCTGGGAAGGTAGTAAACTTTTGTGCACATTCTGTTTTGCATATCCAAGCCTTGGTCCTGGAAATGCTTTCTTTGTATTCTCTGTGAATTTTTGTTGGCTCTTATTCCTCAGCAGCATTTATCTGGTGCCCAAAGTGGGAAGAAGAGCCTACTTCGGCATTTACAAACACCTACAAAGGAAACTAGACACATGTTACTTGCGGTAAGGATCTGGCATCTGCTGTGAGTGGTGGAAGTATTGTTAACAAAGAAACCGGAGTTCTCTAAAAAGCCCAAGGTAACCACTGAAACTATAAGAAGACAAACTCAACAGAGGGAAAAAAAAATTACTTAAAACCACAATTGAATGCAACTTCTGTTTCTGAAGACTAAATAGCCTTTTGTTTGGCAAAACTAACTTGACAAACCCACTTTGGTTCAGAGAGTAAGGCCTCAGGGCATGGCATGAAAGTAGACAAAAATAGGGAGCTCATCTCCTCCGCAAAAGGAGCCGGCAGTGCTTAGGGGCTGAAGTTCACCATAGAAAGGAGAGGGGAAGAGTCTGGGGGATTATCAGAAGGGAGAAGAGTGAACAGCCAGGAGGGGAGGGAGATGACTGAAATTCTGTGTTCCATAAAGGGGGGACAATGAGCCCAGGTGTCTGTAATGTTCAGCTGAACATGTTTTGCTTTCTTGTAGTAGCAAACTTTTGCCTTGTCCCCAGTTTCAGTGCTTTGGAAGGGAAAAGTCCAGTTGGAAGTAAGTTGTATTGGTAAAATACATAATGATCACTGATAAACTAATAGTTTGGTTGCATCAGGAATGTGGTCTCAAAGGTAAACAGAAGTGTTTGATCCAGACTCACCTTGACTCCGCAAGTCTCTAAAGAGACCGGGAGGAAACTTCACTAAGAGCTGAGGGCTCATCTTAAAATAATTTAAATCCCAGGGCATAAAATGAAGTTCCATCCCCCGCCTAAAAGTCACGCAACATTTCCACAGCTTGAACAGCTTTGCTCAGCATTTGAGTGCTGCTTGGCTCTGTTTCATCCTTTTGTTTAATCCTTTTGTTTTGTTTTTTCTTCTAAACTTTTATTTCTTTATTTTTTCACAAATGAAATATTCCTCATTAGGAACCATTGGATTTGATTTCAAGGCTGCCTCATTTTATAGCCCTTTCTGATGATAAACAGTACCTGCCATAGAAATGTTCAACACCTTGGGTTTTGTACTGGTTCTCTAAAACCAGTGACTTTCACACATATTCTGTTAAATGTATGAAAGTTTTGGGGCCTCCTCTTCTTTGGAGAGCCATGTTTGATAAACCATATGACGCCATCTATTAATTAACTATTGTTTGAGAGCTGGTTGGGGGGGCACCAGGCACAGACTGGGTGAGAGACCAAGAAAGATCTAGATCTACTTAGAGTTTGAATCTTAGTGAAAGAGGAAAGTAAATTACATTCATCAGAGAGTTAGGAAACAGCACAGACTGGCTGTGATCTTTTTCTGTTCAATGTATCACTTGGCACAAAGAGGAGAAACTCGACTTCAGATTGATTGTAGGAATTTGAAATTTGCTTTATATGCTCATAGGACAGTTGTCCAAGGGAAAATTTCATAGAGCTTAGGAAACTTGAGGCTTGTGGCTATAAAATAAAGGGTTAAGGCCATACTATTACATTGGTACCCTAAGAAAACATATTCATTTTAAGGGCTTCATAGTTATACATAGTACAATGCTGTAGAATCTTTTTATAGTATTCCTATGGAAATCTTGGTTTACAGCTCTTGATGAAGAATGGTTATTCAGTAAAGCCTCACAGGGCCAATATTTAGGATAAAACTGCTAACAGAATAAGATTCCCCAAATTTGTGTATCATGTAAGACTATAATGGAAGCATGTTTGGGGGCCTACTTTATAGATTCCCTCCAGATTCCAAGTTCTATTGAATTGCAACCTGCATTACTATCTAATTGCCACAATTCCTTGATATATGAAATCATAGTGGAATTTCCTTGGAATTATATATCTTAAGCCATGATCACATTCAATGACTTACAGATGCCGTAACAATGATGGTCCACTGCGTAAGGCATTACCACAGATTACCTCCCCTTTGATTTATTGCAGTATTGTATGGAGTTTATTACCAGTAGAAATATTAACCTAGCCTTCTATAGCTGCCTATTTATGAGATCTTTAGCCCACTTTATAAGAAAAGGAATCAGCTATTCTTTTTGTTGACATAGAATGTCATGAGTGATGTCTACCAGGCTCCCAGAAAAATCAAGTAAAGCACTACAGTCCTGCTGTGCATCCTGGTCTAGCCGCGTCGTAAAGGTCTGTGCTCTACAGCCTGCCCATTCCTCTCCTGAGCACAATGAACCCAGAAAGAGAAGTGGCCACACAGCCCAGGCTGCAGCCTCCTTTAGCCTGCGGCTGGCCATGCATGTGATCCTGGAGCCTGAGACACAGACCTATACAAAACTAATTGTTCATGTGATTTCCTTTCAGAGCCGCTGCAGATGTCCCTTTCTGTAACAATTTAATTAACACTTTAAAATAATGATGCATTAATTAATGCCAAATTACAATGAAAATCCTGGAGAATTACACTTTATATCAACATTAATACAAAATGAGTTCCTCCTGGATAATTTTTCTTACAATGAATACAAAAAGAGATAATACTAATTACGCCATCAATTTAAATTTACCATCATTTCAATCCATGTCATTTATCTGTTTCCTAGCACAAAACAATTATGGCCTACTATGCATTTCTACAGCAATAGGGATGTCTGCAAGGCAACCAGACCTGGGTCATCTTTAGGGTTTTGTGACATGATCTTGAATTTTGTATCTTAAGGTGTGTGTGTGTGTGTGTGTGTGTATGCATGAGAGAGAGAGACAGAGAGAGAGAGAGACAGAGAGAGGGAGAGAGAGAGGGAGAGAGAGAGAATGTTAAGTAAAATAAAATGCTGTAACTTAAATAAAGTAAAATACTCTATCATATAATAAGCATGCTGTGAGGCATTAAGCTTCCCCTATGAAGTTGCATATAATTTCATTTATTTCAGGGTCATAACCCATGAGTTAGAAGATCCATAACCTCTGCAGGGTCATTCGTGCATGAGCAGACAAATCACACCTGCCCATCTCCAAAAATGATGCCATCTGGACCTATCACAGTTCCTGTTTGCTGTTCTAATAAGATGCTCTTTTCATTATCAGCAAGGGAGAAGGACCCCAAAGGTTAACTTTACAATGTTTACTGAAGGAGGTAGAGGTGATGGTGACCCCTCTATTGCAACCACATTCTTTGTGAAGTGGCCTTTCACGCTTACCTTTCATCTTGAAATGCACTTAGTTCCTAGAACATTTGAGACATGCAAACCACTTTATTTTTTGAGTCAAAAAACCCTGCCTAAAGGCCTTTATAAGTATTTAAAATTTTATTCTTAAGGAAGTAGTTCAGTAGTAAGACATGTTAGGATACATTCTGCAGAATATTCTCAAATTATACTCTTGGATAAAGAACTCAAAGATAAGGGGGTCCTCACTTACCATATTTAGGAATCCTGACATATATTTTGCTAAAGTTCTCTGAAAATATTTAATAAAAAGGTCAATTACAGTATATAAATGGATATAGAAATTTGCCGACAAAGCAAAGGCTCTTTTTAACAACAAGATTCTAACTTTCAGAACAGATAACATGGGAGTGTGGTAATGACCCTGGCACCTTGGGGCATTTTCCTGGATGTGCTGCTCCTCCTAATCATTTGAACTACCAATACACCCCTGCTGACGATCTCTTTACCCTTGTATTAAAGGACAAGAGAAGTTGGGTTGCATGTAGTTTAGTTTTTCCATGTTCTAAATCAGCTATGGAAATTTCTGCTTGTCCAGGTGTTTTCAAAGAAAGCAGGCAATGGGCCTAAATGAAGTCTGGCAGAGAGAAATTAATTTTAAAAATCAATAAGTTCTGCCTTTGTTTTTATGCAGCTTTAGGGGAATACATATCAGTGACATTTACCTTGGACTATGTCTCCATGCCCAAAATAACAGGAGCATGGTGGAGTGGATCAGGTGGCATGGGTCATCCACTCCAACTCCTCAGCCTGGCTGACTGCCAGGCAGTAGATGATGAAGACAGTTGAAAACTTCACCTTGCAGGGCTCTCTGCTATCATATGGCTATCCTTCAACCATTGTATCTCCCGGAGATCTCAGAAGGATGCAATTCAACATGTTTTCTCCATATACACCTGCAGAATTGTTCATGAAGCTGGTAAGGTAGCTCATCATATTTACTGTTAATTAGATGCTAAAGATTTCTTGAGATGATACAGGAAATTAGAGAGCACATATTCATTGTTTAGCCCATCACTTGAAATTATGTTTGTTGTTTTTTTTCTCCTTTCAGCAACATTCATAGCTTCTCCCTCTCCATCCCCTTACCAGGAAATAATAATAAAGACTGTACAAGCTTAGCAGCATTTTAAAATGAAACTGTTACAGGAAGATATGGATTGTGTCACGTCACAGGCAAATGAATGTTTCAGGTCAGTCCTTTTAATAGTCTCTCAGCAAGATTATTATAAAAGGAAACTATTTAGGTTATTTCTTGCAGTTGATATAATTTAATCTTTCTACTTTCAGGTTTATTTTGAAATAATTGGATAGTGAATGTGATGGCTCTCAAATATTAGTTTATATTAGATTGGAAATAGCCTCATGAAGAAAAATAGTGAGCCTCGTTACTGAATAATATTCTTTATTTTCTCCATCCAAATTCATCAAGACACCAAAATGATACATCCTTGCGGTTATGACTGAGCACTGGAATTAGATAGTGACTCAAAGCCCAACTCCACCTTGAGCAAGCTATGTGACCTCTCTAGATCTTCAAAGTGATGACAGTAATACAAATGATTTTGAAGACTGAATGAAAGTACTTAAAACTGTTTTATACTCCTATCCCAGGTTCTATCTGGTATTTGAAAATCCATTCATTTGCTCTGCTAATATTGATTGGTCACCTAATATGGTAACATTCACAAGACTCAGGCAATAAAAAGAGGAAGATAGAGTCTCTATCCAAAAGAATTTCATAGTGTAAGGGCTCATCTAAGCACAAAAATAGATAATTAAAATACATTGTGCTATTATAGATGTATAAAAACAATGTAATAAAATAACAACGTTAAATAAAGACTAAATCTGATGAATTTGGAGAGGGATATACATGATATTGAACTGAAATCTGCCAAACAATAATGACAACACTGTTATAAAAAGTAGGGACAGATATAAGAAAGAAGTGGGTTCCTTATGTGGCAAAATATCTTGTGTGGTTGGATACGTAGGTCCATAGCAGTCACATGACATCAGATGGTTCCAACAAGACTGGATATAAATTACCAAACAACATATAAATTCTAATGCTTAATTCTGGACAGTTGGGAAGACTGATCAAAAGCCTTAAACTTTTAAGTTTGCTGTAATATGGCCCTTCTACTGCACAGGCTGAAAGACAGAGCAGTTAACACTGAAGAGAACTCCTGGGTCAAACTAATGAACCTACTGTGTTATGTCTATGGATTTATCTTAAGAGAGCTAACAAGTATGCAAATGGAGATTTTGTTACGAGCGGATTTCTACAAAGATGGAAAATTAGAAGTGATGCTATGTATAGGCTCAAAATCAATCCTGACGATGTTCAGAAAGAAACTAGAAAACAGATTTTGAGAACAAACAATGTCACAAATCTTCAGGAATCCAGTGGAGGAACATACAGGACTTTTGACTTTTGGGTCTGCAACTGTGACTGAATACAGTGTGTGTGTGTGTGTGTGTGTGACTGGAGATACAGGTTGACTGAATATGGTAGTGAATATATGAATTGGACATGAAAATTTTAATTTCTGTTCTTACTTCGTCCTCCTATATGTCTGGGGGAGCATCAATCCCTGTCTCTTTGCTGATGCCCCAGACTGGATTTTGGGGTCTGAATGTAGGACCACAGTAGCTCAGAAAAGCTGCATGAGGCAATGAAGAATCAGAGTGAACAGCTATCATTGGGTTCTCTTGGGGCACTCACGTTCTGCTTCACACTGAGCCTCTAGGCCGACGGACTCAGGGGTTGGGAGCTGGCCTTCTGCCTTCGGTGCTTCCTAAAACCTTTCTCAGAGATGTCGCCTGTTGGGGCTGCAGCAGAAGAGAAGGATCAACAATGACTGTATGTTTGCACAACTCTTGGCTCATGCTTCCTTTTCCTCTTAAACTTTTCTGCTGTGACAAACCCAGAACTTTGGTACTTCAGTTCTCCTACTTCACAGTCTGCAAGACAGAGCAGTTAACACTCCAAAGAGAACTCTTGGTCAAAATAATGAGCCTTCTGTGACATTCAACAACTTAGCAGAACATATATGTGACACTGAACAGTATGCATTTTCTGCACACAAAATATTTATAATTGATGGATGAATAATTTAAAGTAAGTATGGAAAAATTGTGTAATTGGAAAACAGTAGTTGGAATAATGAACTGAACTAAAGAGTCAGTCATACAGCTGAAGGAAAAAAAAACTAATGAGCTGGAAGAGGAGAGGGGGAAGCTCTCCCAGAAGGCATCAGGAAAGAACGAAGAGGGAGGAAAACAGAAAAGCAAAGAATTATAGAGGACAGAAGTACCATTATCTGGACATAGTCTCAGAAAGAAAAAGAAAAATAGGATGAACTATATAAAGAAATAATAGAGAAAACTGTCTCAGTGTTTTTGAACAGTGAAAGACCCAAGAATGAGAAGGACTTATACAATATGAAACAAGAAAGATGAGGAAACCTCACACAGAGAATAAAGATGAAAAAGTAAATTCCACTATCATCCAGAAAAGAGTAGTTCACTTACAGTGCAAGAAGAGTGAGATTAATAGATTTATCTGTAACTTATGCAAGAAAACGATAAAGTAATATTTTTGAAATCTTAAAAGATTTAATTATAAAGTCTTTTACTGTGGCATTGTTTGTATCGCACTTGACCTGAAATTCCACCCAATGACACGCCATCAACCATTTATAAGTTCTAATACCGAAAAATATACAAAAACCTAAAAAATGTTTGCAATACATTGCTCTGCGAGATACAGAGATATACACAGTTTAAGAATGCTTCCACTTTATAAAGACTCAAAGATTATATGTAGATACTTTAATTTTTCTTTCTTTTTTGCAGGCTGGCCTTGAACTTGCTTATGTATCCCAGGTTAACCTGAAGCTCAGAGCGATCCTCCTGCCTCAGTCTTCTGAGTGTTGGGATGATAGCCATGCACCACCACACCTGGGTAACTTTTATTTTTGAGATAGGATTATATATACAATTATTTTCTTTTTGCATTTTTCTACCATCCATATTTTCTCTGATGAACTTTTACTATTTGTAATAAAAATTATAATTAATAGATAAAATTCTTCTAGAACTCAAAGCCAGGATAGATACTATTGGGACCAATTTTAGACATAGAAAGCTGCTACAAAGGTCCAGGTGGTGTGTCACAAGGCTGGTTACAGCAGTGGCAAAGGGGGTAGATCCTGCAGAATCTATTGCACTGACACCCAAGAGAAATGAGCAGGAATGGGATAGAAGTTGGATAGGGACATGTCAAGGATCACTGAAGTTTCTAGCTTCTCTCATATGTGACTTATCAGTTGCTGAATTTAGACTTTAAAGCGCTATTAGCTAACTTGTCTAAAAAGGTGTTATACAAAAGGCAGATATTTATACTATGTATCCAGCAGCTCCTTCTATGAAAGCACTTTTGAAGCCCATTTGTAGGTATGCCTGCATTGCGAGCCACAGATATTTTATTTTCAAGAAAAACATGTTCTACAAACTCTTTCCCCACCTGTGTCATTAAGCAAAAGCAATTGCTTTATTCACCACTAACCTCTGCCTGAGTTCTTTTGAATGTAGGTTCAAAGGCATATTCCATGAATATATCTTTTTCCCATGTGTGTTGAAACCTGCTGGCAAAATATGTGTTCCTACACCTATGGAAAAGTGGACCAAGAATAGACAATTCACAATAGAAACTAAGCACAGAAATCCACGTTAAAAATGTTCAACTACCTTATAAAAATTAAATCTAATTTTAAAATGACAAAAAATGCTCTTTCAGAAAGATAATGCACAGTGGTGATTGGATATTACTGAGATGAACATTTTCTCCCAGGATTGGCACACGTCTAAAAAGTGTTTGCTATATCAACAACATGAAGACTAACTTTTGCTTTTCTTCCAACTCAGAATTCTACTTCTAGAAATCTACATTAAGAAAATACTTGGAGATGTACTTAAGAATTTAATTACTATTTGAGATAAACAACCATAAGATACTAGACAACAGAAACACTTCATTTTCTAGTAGATAAAATTGGTACAAATCTTGAAGACATAGGTGTAGTCAAGGTCTTTCTAAGCAGAATCCCACTGGCATGCGAAATAATGCCGAATGTGCAGTAGCTCTCTCTCTCTCTTTCTTGAGAGAGAGAGAGAGAGAGAGAGAAATAGAAGATAGATAACCAAGAGGTAGAGAGAAGTTTGAATAATTCTCCAAATTTCCTATTGTGTTGCTTCAAAAATATTTTAATATAAATTCTAATTTGTTTCATTTCATTTATATACTATTTCCTCTTAGTTCATTGAAAATAAAGTTTTATGCTATTATCTGTTTGTTTCTTCTTTTTATGAGTCTTTTTTGTCTAAATCTTATTCTCTGAGTAACTGTTTTTAAGATTATGATACATAGTATATTAATAATTGTGATCCTTGTATTGTTTTGTTATGAGATCTTGTTTTATCCTTTCATAAAATCCAAAAGTTAAATGACTAAATAAATTACATATTTACTAAAAGCACATTTAGGTGTTTTTTGTTTGTTTGTTTGTTTGTTTGGTTTTTGTGCCAGGGATTGAACTCATGACCTCATGTTCACCAAGCAGGCACTTAGGTTGCTGAGCTAAACCCCCGGCCTCCACATTTAGTTTTTTTGTTTGTTTGTTTCTTTGTTTGCTTTGTTTTGTTTTGGTTTGGTTTTTATTTTGGTACCAGGGATCGAACTTGTGACCTTGTGCTTGCTAGACAGACACTTATGCCACTGAGCTAAATCCCCAGCTCTAAAAGCACATTTAGAAAACATATAATGTTTATGTGATAAAACTTACACTTGAAGAAGTTAAAAAACTATATGTTACAGAACTTTCATTTTTAAGATATTTATGTTTCATTTAAAAAGTACTGAGAACTGGGATTATAGAACCTAAAGTATTACCAGTTACTATCTCTGTATGTTTAGATTTTTAGTGAATTACCATCAACACCATTGTTGTTATTCAGAATTTTCAAATTTTCTAAAGTGAAATATAAATATTTGAAAATCAGAGTCAACTAATACAACCAATTACTCATTTCCAATATTTCTTCCAATGTATCAATACACAGACACAATGCTTACACTAATACGTAATACACTTTGAAAACCAACAGATATAAGAAAATGTATCAGCAGTTATTAAAATCAATTCAGTAATTTAGAAAAATTACCACACAGCCATATTTACATGTTTGTTTAGCTGTAAGTTTGTCCAGAAAAATTGCATATCATTTAGTCAAGATTTACTGATAAGCATAAATCCATAACATGTCAGAGGTGAAAGGTATTGAGAGATAATACATTCTAGTGAAATCCGTATTTTACAGGTGGACTTTGTGAAATTTTACTTTGATTGGGTGGCAATGGGAAGCCACTGATGGTTCTCAAAAGCAATGGTGAGATAACTAGATGATTTTTCCAATAATGTGGATGGCTGATGGGTAATGTAATAGTTAAGGAACAGAACTTCTCAATAGAAGATATTTTGGTCATCTTGGGATAAAGTAAAAATGAAACCATGAATTGAGAGTGTGGGTCTGGAAACCAGAAAAGATTTTGGAAAGAATGTAGGAAGTATAATTTATATAGTAGAATCAAATTATGATTATAAGAAAAGAGAGGATAAAATATAAGTGAGTTTTTTGATTAGGTAACTGCAGGAGGCAATGATATTATTTGAGATAAGCTATCAAACATTTGTCCACAAGCTCAGCACAAAATGAACTTTTGCTAATTATCAGTTCACTGACTCTTTAGGTTATTTTTTTCTATTTTTTCAGGAACTGAATTTGACATCATGAGTGTTTACTTAAGTTTCACATAGTTTTGAGAAACTTAAGAAAAGATATAGGACATGCATATTGGACTTTAAAGATGCCTGAATACTATTTAACCATATTCTGTGCTAAATATGCTTATGATTTTTGTCTAGGCCATTGCTTTTATAGCAAAAACACTAAAAGTAACTGTTAAAGAAATATAGCTATTTTTAAGTTTTCTACTTTCTATTCATTAGAAACTAACCTGAAGTGTTTTAGTGTAAAGGTAGAAGATATTTCTGGTTCATTCACCAGCTCTAATTAGTTATTTTAAAACCAATATATTTTCTTTCTTTCTTTGGGCTCCATATGTTCTTCTCCACTGAGATATGAATTGATGTCCTCACCGAGACATGGTAAACAGGCGTATTCATATGGCATATGCTTTTTTGCAAGCGTTTTCTACTGACATCCCCATGCATGAGAGACTGATCTTAGGAAACAAGAGAATTGCAAAAGTAAGGGGTGGTAAAAATGCATACTTCTGTTTTGTAAAAATTCTTACAGGGTCAACCATCTCATTATTTGACCAAACTTAAATGTGTTAGACTCTAACTACTACTTTTGCCACACTTTTACTGAGGCCTTCTTTGAATGCCCCACAAAGGGGCTATTTGTTCTGCAAATACACTATAAAATGTTTAATTCGCTGTTAATGTATTTGGACGATTAAAATGCATCATTGCTTGTCAGTAAGCTACATTGTTCCCCATGTAGCTTATTTTGATTGACCCCAGTTCTACCTTGTGAAGCTAGGTCTCCACTTTAACTGCTAGGTCTTTAATTACTAGGTCCTTCATAGTATTTTCTTCTTTATTGTTTTCCCATGCTCTTAATGTGGCTCTATTCCTTTGTTATGTTGGTTGTTCTTTTCTGAATGTGCAGTAACTTTTTCTACATCTCTATGTTTTTAAGTAAATGCTGTTGTTAAGCTATGAAAACAAAAGCCTTCTTTACAATTTCTGTATTTGATAAACAGCTATCAAAGACATACCTTAAAGAGAAATCTTATAAAATCCTCCCCCCACCTCCAGATATGTTTCTGTTAAATTTGGTTCCAATCAGACTAGACTGTGTTGGTTCAAGTCCTTTGACAAGCAAATGCCATCCCAGAATGTCAAATACAGAAGATGCATTGAGGGCTTACCTGTGTGACTCACAGAGGCAGGTGACAATGTACACCTTCAGCCTAAGATGCAGGCCTGATGTGTGAAAGAAGAGAGAGAAGAGAAGGAGATGCTGAGAAAGTTGCAGGCTTCAGCAATGCACAAAAACTAATAAAATACACTGAATACATGCGAAGCAATAAAACAAGTGCTGTGCTCAGGTTTTTGCTCACATAAGACAAAATGACAAAATATTCTAGGCCTATCTGCTGAGTTATGAGGCAAAAAACAAACAAAATACTCAGTGACGCTTTTTCATACATTAGTCAGGGTCCATTTGGGGAAACAACAACAAAAAAAAATACACCAGACATTTCTAAGAGGTAGCATCTTATATGTAAAAAATGTGGATGTGTGTTAGAAGTGAAGGAATAAATTCTTAGTATATTTGAACTTCAAATTATTGTCAACTGAGTAGCTTATAAACAACAGAAGATTATTTATTACCGTTACAGAGACTGAAAAGACCCAGATTAAGGTGCCAACAGATTCTGTCTAGTGAGGACAGGCTTTTCTGATTCATAGATGACACTCTCCTCTCTGCTGCTCACGTTGTGCAAGGGGAAAGGCAACTCTCTGAGATCTCTTTCATGAAAGTATGGATTCCATTCATGAGGGCACAGTCTTCATTACTTGATCATTTTCTCAAAGGCTCACCTGTGCTTTTCACACAGGTGATTAGATTTCACTGTATACATTGTGTGGAGACCACAGCAGACTAAATCAAAAAGCATAAAAGAGACAGAAGATAGCATAAGGCAATGCCAAGAGATCAGAAGCTAAATCCATTGGGATCTGGTTAATGGCTTCCCCCTTCCGCTGCCTGTTGGGGAATGTGCTGCAGTTACTCATGAAGATTATGTGCTTCCTGAGCCAACGGTGCTCTCTGTGTCCACTCTGCTAAAGGGTGAAATCAACCCACTCTGCTGCTATTGCAGCTACAGACTGGCACTGCCCACACTACGGGATCCAGGAGGAAGGGAATTTGCCACTTATGCCATCTTCTCAGCTCCTACTATTCCCCACTATGCGTACCTGCTATGGGCAGGAAGAAAGTTGCAAGGAAGCTGAGAAGCAGCTCAAAGTGCTCAAATGCACTCAAAATTCTAGCCTTCTTTGTCATAGACTGACAGCGTAGTGTGGATCACGTCAAGAATAAGGACATAGTTTAACATCAAAGTGGAACTTGGGCTCATATAGAATATCCAATCTAAATATTTCACCCTATAGTTTATTTTAATCACTTTTTGTGATTTAATATGTAAAACAGTTATAGGTTTTGTTTGTTTGTTTCATTTTGGAAGAGCACTGGTATTGAACTCAGGGCTTCACACTGAGCTAGATCCTCAACCCCTTTTAATTTAATTTTAGCTTTTAAATTTAGATGGTATCTCACCAAGTTGCTAAATGACCCAGGCTGGCCTCAAATTTGCAGCCCTTTTGTCTTGGCCTCCCAGAGTGCTGAGATTATAGGTGTGCACCATCATACTCCACTGAAACCTCATAGTTTTTGAAAGAACTAGTACCTTTTGCCTGTAGAATTAAAAAGATGCAATTAATACATTCAATTAATACATGCACATTTATTTGTCTTTCATATCTTTATTGCTTTCATTAATAAATTCTTTCTTTAGGTAAATTTTTCACAAGAAACATAAATCACTATTTTCAGGGAAGATGCTGGTCATTCAAGTAGGAAGATGAAAAGTAATTAGCCATAAGTTGTGGAGTGTACAGCTTTGGAAGAGCTAACAAAGGAATACCAGGCTTCTCTTTTTATCCTGAACAACACTCTTTTTGCCCCCTGCCTGATTTCAGCCACGGGTGCAGGTCAGGTCCTTGAGCCTTTCACCCACATCAGCTGGCCATGTCTTGTTCATTGAAGACCTGTGGCAGCATGTCTTTCATTCTTTGCCTCAGCTTCTCTCAGTTAACAGAAATTAGATCACCCTGTGAACTCCAGGGGTGCCCAGAAATCAATGCCCTCATGGACGGCTTTTAATCAAATCAGGACAGAAGCTGATATAAATATGTATCCTAGCTGGTTCTCTGTCACTTTACTGTAAGAGTTATTTTCTGTGCTTTTCCAGGTGAAATTCAGCCATATGCACCCTATGCAGGGCCCTAAACAGCACACCTTTCTATTGTCCTTTTTCCCCTTTACTGTCCCCAATCCTCCTTCATGCTCCCTAAGATTACCTCCTAAGAGCATTATCTGCATACCCTCATACACAAGGAAATCAAATAATAGAAAGCGGACTAGAACCAATCAAAACAAAACAATGAAAGCATTATTGGACTTAAAAACCAGATAACAGGAAATGAACAGTGGTTACTATAATGTCTCCTTTTCTTCAAAATAGCTGTTCATACCATCACATGTAATAAAATCAAACAAAACAAAGTGGAATAAAACTAATTACACAAAGGAATGAAAGCATTATGGGACTTCAAAACAAGGTAATAGGAAACCAACCTTAAAGAGACATTATGGCAGCCACTGTTCTGATTTGCTTTTTTTCTATTTTGTTTTTCTTTATTCTCTTTAAAATAAAAAAAAATATTAAAAAATTATCTGGACAAGGGTCCCTATTTTAGGTGTTGTCTCCAAGGAAACTCAAGATAAATTATGAGGCAAATTCATGACAGAGATCTAATAAAACGCCATTTTGAGGAATCTGGGCAAAAGCAAAAAATGCTACATTAGATACTGAGTAGAAATCAAAAGGCACTGGTGATATGGAGTGGTTTGAGGGAAGAGGGCATGACCGAGTGTATTCAGAAAATGCTACCCTTCTCTTCCCTCTGTATTCACAATTTTCCTTCTCCACCTGTTCAAATCCTGAAAGATTATTTAGAAAGTAAAAGTGCCAACACGTACACAAGTATATGTACTTGTGCGTGAGAACTCACACCATCTATCACCTATGTTTTTACAACCTACTTACCTCTTATGTGTATCTATAAACACATATAATATATATGATACAGTGTATATACATTTGTATGTATGATTTATTCCAGATTATTTTTATATTTAACAGATTTCAATGCATCCTTTAGTACTAAGAAATATTGATTCTTTTTCTTTGTGGTGATTGTCCTCTTATTCATGTATTCTTATCTGTTCTTTAAGTCACTTTTTAAACTGCCTTTCCCCCCTTAAGTTCTAATTTTGATAAAATGTCTAAATTACCCAAAGTAATCCTTTAAGTGATTTTGATGAACTATAATTTCTCAGACTTTGGAAAAACTTGAACTTTATTTGTGTGAAAAAAGCAGCTTATTTATTAATGCAGGTTTAGAGCAATAAAAGGTTTTAAAGCTTTATTCCTGTTATTTATTTTCAGAGGAGAAACCTGAGACCAATGTGATTTTAATTGCCTTTCCAAAAATGTACCTGGATCTCCACCTGTCTGTATACCACTACAGCCACCTCTGAATCCTCGTTTAAGTGCATTTTTAATTAATTAAAATTAGTTTTTTCATACAGTTGACACTATATATTTATTATATGCGAGAGTATTTTAGGTGGTGGCCATACAGGAGTTGTGACAGTTAAACTTGTCAATTTGATTGTCTCTGAAACCACCTAGAGAACTGCTAAAGCACATTTCTGGGAGTGGCTGGGTGGGTCAGAGTGATGTGACTCTAGGGACTGCATTCCTGGGCCTTTCCTTTTTGACGCTCTTCCCCTACTTTGCTTCATTCATAGCTACAGTGAACCCAAAAGCTTTTTTTCACCACATACTGCTGCCATGATATTCCTGCTTGCAAGCCAGCTTACTATGAACTGAATTAATCCTTTATGTGATTATGGTGTTGGTATTAAGCTATGTGTGTTGGTATTTTATCCAACAATGGAAAAGCTAAAGTATAAACCAAAAGACAAAAATTTCAGATTTCTTGAATTTTTAAATTCTAGTAGAGAGAAGAAAAGAAAACATATAAAATAAGATATATATATCTCAATATATTTTATGATAATGGTAAGTACTGAATATTCATATTCTAAGTTAAAGTAACTGATCAAGATATTTTAAAATCATTTTATTTTTATAATTTTTCTCTCATACTTCCTTTTGCTTTAACCTAAAATCTTTTATTGACTTTAGAAACTCCAATTCATTATAGTTTCTCTGCAATGTTAAAATTTTAAGTATGCTATCTGCATTACTCATTTTATTTTCTGCCATATCCATCAACAACATCCAGATCCTAACAGTGACTCTGCGTTCATTCTTCTATCATCTGAAGGTTATTATTTTTAATGGGAGAAATTCATTGATTCATTCAAAAAAAGTTTTCATTTACTTTCTGCCAGCTGATAAAGCATACGAAAGTGAAAATAACAATACTCTGAATAGTAGCTACTTAAACATGCAATACAATGAAAACATTACGAGAGCAATTTTACTTCTATGGTCTAATTATAATCATGTGAATAATTCACATTTTTATATTGCAGATTTCTTTTTTATAAATTATGCCTTGACATTTTCTGTTGACTTATCTTTGGATAGAAAGATTTGTATTTAGTCTATACATTTGAAGCCAGCCAGGATCTACTCTGCGCAATAGACCAAGATACTGGCAGGGAACCCAACTGCTCACTGAACCTAGAGAGCAGCAGAGGCCGGAGGCTTTGCCCTATGTCATACTTATTCATTCCTTTGCTCATTTACTTTATTTGTTGGTTTACTTATTTCTCCAATCAATTTTTGTAATGTAATCCAATTTGGAGAAGAAGAAGAGCTATTTGCAGCTTATCAAGCTGATTGGTGGCTTGGAAGCACATGAAACAGGGAAAGAACCAGAAACATTGGGAAGAGCATCTTCCTGGTATGTTTAACTTCACAAATGACTGCTCACTCAGAAGAAATCTGGCACTGACACAGAAGTAGAACGATCTGAATATGTGGCTCAAATTGTCTACTTGATGAAAGATTTAAGGGGAAAAAATGAACAAAACTATGAACCAAAGTTCTTAGTCCAGATCCATCAGAAAAGAGGCTTGAAAATTCCTTTCAGCATTGGAATACTGTTTTTCATTTTACTGTGAGTTTATGTTGAATGTGGTTTATTTTTCAAATGGTTTCAAAATAATTTTAAGATTATCTTGATTGTTGGCCCTTGAAATGGCTAAAGGAGACATTTTTCACAGTGTAAGATAAAGAACTCAAAGCCATTTTTGCATCATTCATTTTTTACTATGAAAAATTATAAATATAAGGTAAATTTAAAAGACATGCATAGTAACAAAGTAAAGGTGTATGCTTCAGATTGACACTTTATTGATTTTTAACAAATCACACATATAGTCGTTCATCCGCCCATATAAATACCCATCAATTCCTTTTACTTTTTAAAAAATTATAGGTTTCAAGACATGTAGATTTCAATACGTTGTAGATTTCAAAAACACTTCAATGTCCTTACCATGAATTAACATTTAATAATTTTGTGCTTTTAAATATAAAATTTATGTAGAAAGAAATGCCTAAATCTTGAGCTTAAGCACATCTGGTAGATGTTGACAGATTCTGTGTAACTGAAGTCCTGAGTGAAATACAGAACATGAGCATCAGAAACTTACTTTACAGACTTTGCAATTCGTCTCTTCCTTTACATACTCAAAGAAAAAGTTGTTATGATATTCATCACAGATGACTTCTGATTTTTTTTTAGGAAGTCAGATAAATGGAACCACCCACTTTGGATTCTTTTGTGTACCATACCTCTACCTCATTATAAGGTGCTTGATACTCATTCACGCTGTACAGTTCCATCATTTGTTCATTTTTATTACTGAGTAGCGTTCGATTGTATAGATATGTCATAGTTGATTTGCTCTTCAGTTTATGCATATCTATTTTCAATACTTGGTTATTGTGAATATCTAAAAATTGATTTGATTGTATTTGGTTAAACATTTTTATGTAGGCTTATGAAGGACATTAATCTGTCCTTTTCTTTTTCTGTAATAGCTTTGTCAAATTTGTAATGGGATTGTGCTAATGAGTTAGTATATATTTTGTATTATTTTTCTTGCATATTTGATAGAATTCACAGATAAAACCAAGATCTGGAGTTATATTTGGGGAAGGCTTTTGATAATCTGTTCAATTTATTCATTAGACTTGAAATTATTAAGATTTTCAGGTTTGTTTTGCTAGTTTTGGTAGGTTGTCTCCCTAAAACCTCCAGGAATTTTTCTATTTTATGTAAAATTTCAAGTTTGTTGACTAAAGTTGTTTATTTTCCTTTTAGACATAACTGTGCTCTTTCAGTAGCTCCTAAAGAATAAAATAGATCTGCTTCATTTTTTAGAGTGAGCTTAGTATTTACATTGTAACATTTCACATAAAATTCTGAAAGCCGCAAACTGTCCATACTCTGGACTATGTGTATGGTCTCCACTCTTATTTTTATCTTCTTGTCAAGGCGTATTTTGCTTATAAACACATTTAAACACCAAGAGAAAATTTTATAATGTTTGCTTTGAATAGTGCTATGAATTTTAAGGAAATTAAGAGAGAAAGAAAACAGAAATATATATATTTTTCCTTTATTTGTCGTGTTCACAATTGTCTTCATTCTTTCTGAGTTTGTAAGTTACCAACTGGTGTCATTTGTCTTCAGTCTCAAAACTTCCTTTGGCAATTATTTTACTTTGTATCTCCCAGTGACAGATTCTCTTGTATTTCTTTCATCTGCAAATGTATTTTCCCTACATTCTAGAAGAATATTATTGCAAGAAGCCTTCATTGGCATTTTTAACCTGCTTGATTTTTGCTTTCACCACTTTGAATTTCTCTGCTGTCTTTTAGGCTCCAAGGTTTCTGATAAGCAAATAATAAAAAGGATTTACTTTTCTACTCTCTGTAGGTAATATTTTATTTTTCTTTGGTTATTTAAATTTTTTCTAAGAAGCTTTATTTGTTATATCTAGGTATAGTTCTCCATATTTTTTTCCAATTTGGATATATCTATAGTTCATAAATTTTTAAAATTACATCTTTTACTCAACTTTGAAAAATTTTAGTAATTATGTTTTCAATGTTTTCTCCATTCCTTTTTTTCTTTTTCTAAGATTTTATTTATTTGTTTTTTATTTTAATTAGTTCATGTACACAGCACATAATGTTTATGTTCACTACAGGGAATTGGTACATGAACATAATGAATTTCAATTCTTTTTTTCTCCTTCCTTCCACCCCCTTTTATTTTTACAGCATCCAATTCATTTATTTATTTTATATAACCTTATGAAGCTAATTATCATATATACAAATTGAAAATCAGACTAATAGGCCAAAATTACACATAAAACATACAAGGAAATTGTACTGTCAAGTTACACTTTTAGATACATTGCCTGTGCTGTTGCGTGCATAAACAGAGCTTTCAATGTTATTCCATAGACCAATAAAGTTCTGGTTATTTTTCAGCCTTTCGCTTGATATTCTCTAGGTTAAACAATTCCTACTGATGTATGGTAACTTCCGGTTTCCTATTTCTTACCCTTGCTGTTCTCATGTTAAATGCATATAGTACATTTTTTTACAGCAAATATTTATGCATCAGGCATTTTTGTTACAAAATTCTCACTTTTGTTTTGCAATTCTTTATACTTCTCTCCAGAGATTTCCTATCTTTTTATTCATTGCAACTTTATTTATACTTGCTTCTTTAAAGGTGAACGGTAGTATGCTAACTGCTTTAAAGCCTATATCTGCTTTCACTATATAGCAATCACTTCAAGGTTGGTCAGTGTTAGTGGCCAGTGTTAGTTGTCTTGAGAATTGGTCACATAGTCTTATTTCTTTTGAGGTTGAGTAAGTTCTGAGTGTGTTCTAAACATTGTTTTTAGCACTTTGCAGCAACCCTGAATTGTCTTTTTTCCTTTGAGGAGTGATGGTATTTTTATTTAAGCAAGTGATTAAATTGATTATACTGAAGCCACAGGTGCGCTTTCTTTGGGCACAGTTCAAGTACAAGTCAAGAATTTTTGTTTTGTTCTCTATTTAACCTGTCTGTGAAACCCTTATCTCTACTGTTCTCAGTCTGTCTCAGACATGCATAGTTCAGGAGTCCAGCTAGTACTGAACTATGTGTACCTCAGAACTTGAGGCCTTTTCTACCAATCTGTAGTTACTGTTTTTCCAAATATTTTCTGCTAATTCTTCAAAAGCTATTATTTTCCAGAATCCTATTCTCTAGATTTTAAGGATTGAGGTAGGACAATATTTTTTTTTAATCAACTTTAGCTTGTTCTAAATCCATAAAACAGAAAATTCAGTGCATGCAAGTTAGTTGTTTTTGGTGGTAGTGGGATTGGGCAGAGGTTCTTCACACGTAGCTATATCCCTAGTGCTTTCTATTTTACGTTGCGTTACGTTATGTTACATTACTTTACGTTACTTCATTTTAAATTTTGAGACAGGATCTCACTGAGTTGCTAAGTTGCCTTAGGCTGCCCCGAAACTTATAACCGTTCTGCCTCAGCCTCCCACAGTGTTGCAATATTCACATTTTTTGAAGTTAGTGGCTTTGTATATAGTTGTACGTAGATATATTTAGGAGTGACAGACTGATTTCAGGGACCAGATTTTTTTTTTTTTTTTTGTACTGGGATCAAACTCACGTCTCCCCACTTCCCAGGCAGATTCTTATGCCTCTAAGCTAAACCCCTGGCCCTAAGGGACCAGAATTCACCTTAATCTAACTTGACCTTACATACCATTAATATATATTTTAAAATATGAGAGGCACTGTAATAATTTTATAAGTTTTATTGACACATAATTTATATATCATAAAATTTTATTATATTCAGTTACAAAAGTTCTGTTAGTTCATTTTCATCACTTTAAAATGAAACTGCGTTAGCGTCAATCTCCATTCACCCTCCCATCAGCCCTGTCCAGGGCCAAATCCAGCATGCAGGGCCAAATTATGTTTACACTTGATCTTAGCCAAGAGGCTGAGAAGCGATGCCAGCTTATTTCTAAAGTTACTACTCAAACGTAGAGCCACGTAGTTATCACAATGACTGTGGCCCATAAGGAATAAAGTGCTTACTATCTTATCTGTTCAGAAAAAAGTTTTCTGACTCATCAAGGAGAGCAAAACTAGTTTGCTTCACAAATTGCTAAACTACTCTCTGAGTATGTGGATTTACATGCCTTGAATATTTCATAGCCTATATGGTCTTTGTGAGTGACTGGCTTTGGTTTCAAAGTTGTACCTGTCTCACTAAGTCAGTATTTTATTGCCAAATAATATTCTATTTTATAGATACACCTCCTATTACTTTGTTCTTTCCTCAACAGAAGTAGATTTGGATTGTTTCTGGGTTTTTTTTTCTATTATGACTAATATTGCTGTGAACATCCATGCATAAGTTTTTATGTAGACATATGGTCTCAATGCTGGGATTGAAACAAGTAAAAACACCGCAAGTTAAATGTTCTGAGAATCAACCATTTTATTTTTCTTGAATAGATTTTGTGGATCGTTGCAAGCATTTTGTTTAATTTCCAGAGCACTTAAAAAGATGATTTGACAATTACTTACCGGCATTCTCATTGATTTTTGTGGAGGGATGGGCTGTTGAAGGTTCTTATTTTTCCAATAAACGGAATCATTTATAAACATTTGTATTTCCTAGAATCCTGATACTTGAAGCACATCACAGAGCATTTCATAATAGAAATTTAAATGAATGAGATGAGAAGTTAATGTAAATAAACATTTTAATATTGCTTGTTTTGTCTTAAGAGATCATCTTCCCAGGACACAAGCTGGTCCTCTTGTAGATTCCCATGAAATCTCACTTTTGGTGTGACTGACATTCCAAAAGGACTTGTCAGACTTTTAAGTTTTATTGATTACAAATTCTGATAATAAAGGTAATTATCAGCATGTTTTGGAAAGCTTTTAAGTTTTATAAGTTCTACATGTGTAAATTGTCAAACATCACAGGATACTGACATAGTTTATGTTTTTAAAATCAAGGGTAGTAATGTGCACAATATTCCGTGGACGTTTTGGCCCTCACAGAAAAGAGATCAGCGAGCTATAGTTGGTGGTTTCAAATTCAGCCGATCAACACCAAGCCTAAACGGGTTCAGATTTTTCTATTACTACTCAGAGGAAGGGCTTCATTACGACAGAAACTGTGTGACCCACAAGAGATAAAATGTTTACTCTCTGGTTCTTTGCAGAAAAGTTTTCTGACTGAAGGAGTACAAAACTCAGCTTACCATGGATATTCATGGTTCTCAAGCCTTGGGATATCTAAATCATTGACCATGTTGTAAGCAAGGCAAATTTCTAGATGCTGCCCCAGAAATGATAGCATGCACCATGACACTTGACTTTAATTTGGCTTCATCTCGTGGGCTGATGCTCTCTTGATGCTCTTTTGATGTGACATTGGCCTCTTTACACTTGGTCACACCTGTTGACATGAGGACGCATTAATGTATTAACAAGAGGTCTTTAAAAATTTCCCCCATTTTTTTCCCCAAGCTGTATCACATCAAGCATCCTGACCTAGAGAATTAAAAACAACCTGAGATACCTGATGAAGCAAGTCCAATTTAAAGTATATAATGCATTTATATATTCTATTTGAAAAGTTCTCTGCGTCTTGATTGGAGACAAGAATTAAAAAAGACAGATTTTTCAAAATATCCCATATATAATTTGTTTATAATTGCTTTTATGGAATTTCTCATCAGAAATCTATCATTAAAGTTTCTCCAGAAAGCACAATGCAAATGATCATATTGCTGCTATTACTGTGTGTATGAAGGATTCATACTTATTTTTATAATTATTTTCAGCCCTAAGTATAATATTTTTTATGAATAAAAGCCAAACATGAGACCAATATCTCTTTATGAAAAGGTCATTGACAGTAGAAAGGAAAGCAAAAAATAAGTAGATTTCTTCAGGGTGGATGTCTAAGCTCTTTGATTCTATGGAGAATGACCAGGAAACATGTGCAGGTCCACTTCACTATTTGTATTTCCTTAAAGGATTGGCAGCAGATTAGTAAGCTAATGAAGAAAGAGGTCAAGAGGGGGGCCACAAATGAATGGGGAATTCCTAGTACTACCCAATAATTCCTTTGCCATTACTCACCAGTGCCAAACTACGATTATCTCAAAAATGAAAACAGTGGATTATAGAACATCCATTTTTGTTATTATGTTCTTAAATAATGATAAATGCTAGTTATATTAATAATAAATATTTAATAAGCTCTTACTATAGGTGCCTAAGGGCAAGGAAATATTTGCAAACACTCATAGTAAATCGTTACTGGCATCACATTAGAGCACATAGTTTGTTGAGTAGCCTTATCTGATGTATTCAGTGGCTTGTCTCATCATGCTAGTCAGAAGCAACTCGAATAAGCTTTGTAGAATTGGCATTTGGCATGATTGAAAGTCATGTGTTTGGGGAATCTTTTGGACAGTTCTAAATGTACCTCTGATTCTTTGGGCATTTGGCAAGCTTTCATCTTGGCTGCTTATGACCTTGGCTATGAATTTTCCTTTATTTTGATAGAAATATATGTTTGTTAAATGGTTTGTCCTACACACTGACTATTACATCTTTGAAGTTTTGAACCAGTTTTCCATTTGTACAATGGGAAATGACAGTACTTCTAAAATGACATATGGTAAAGGATGCTGTTAACATTCTTGTGATCAGCCTTTGCACTCAACGGTATCAGCTCAGTGAGTTTATCTTTCCTCAGTATGTAAAAAAGTAAATAAAATAATGACATCTGTGTTTCCAGATTTTGTGACCATCCTATATAAGCTGGGGAATTTTCTAAGATTTCTTTGCTTAATTCTTATAAACAATGAGAATTGTTGGCTTCCATTATTGTTTTGATCTCCTAGAGGAAGGAGTGAAGCACAGGGAGATTAAGTAATTTGCTCAAAATCACAGAGCTGGTAAGGGAAAATTATGGTTCTTAGATTTGGGAAGAGAGAATTAATTAGAGGGAGAGAAATGAGTGAAGAAATATTGGTTAGACTACAGAGCATAAATATTTTGTTGTATGTTCATATTATATCATTAATTATTAGCCTAACTTGCTTTCTGAGTTGAGAATTAGATGCCAAAATTTTAGAACTGCCAAAATAGTTTCCAGAGAACTTTTCTGATATCTGTATTACTCCATGCAAGGGCTTTGTGGCCTTCAACAAATTTTTAGCATCTCTATGTCTTCAAAAAACAAAAATTATTATTTTAACTATCTGTCAGGTAAGCTGGGAATTTAAACACAAACTGGTTTTTTATATTTCCTTGGAAGAAAATCACACTACAAAAACAAATTTGGGTTATTATAACAAGAAATGTGAGTGTACATTAATTTCCCCCTTATGTTCTTATTGCCAGCAGATGGAGGTCGAAATTGAATTGCTACTGACTGTTGTCCCTTGTTATGGCCTGTGGAGATATGACAATTGAGGAAGAACTTAGAAGAATGCCAAGTAGCAGAGCATGAAGTAGTGGGTGTGACCTGGTGCCTTAGAAATTTTATGGCTGATAGCATTTGGCAAGAAAATAATGCACCTTCAATTGTAGTCTTTCAAACAGATTTCAGTATCAACCATGAGCCTCACCCTCACCTCTGTTTGGTTTTCCTTTTAATAATTGTGTTTGCTGAGATATATTCCTCCAAAACCTACCTCACAGATTCCATTGAAAAGTATCTAAATAATTCAATCATACTTGAAAGATTTTTTTCATGGCAAATTTGGGCAGGGGGAATAGGGGCAAGGCACATTAAATTTCTTGTCCACCCTACTTTTGATTCGTTTCAGCTTGTCCTAGTTTTTTGACCAAGTTCATTTGACCAAGGATTTTTATTTAGGGAATCCTTGGGTGACCTCTGAGTTCTGCCTGACCCATTTGTACAGCAAGTATAATATTGTGCATGCTACAATATTCATCCCCTCTTTTTGTGAGAGTTCATTGCTTTTTTGCAAGATTCGTAAAGGGGATTAGGACTTCAAAAAGCTTATGAATTCCTGTTTTGGATCTTTGGTTTATGGGGCAGTGAAAGTTTGTATGTTTGCTTTAACGATTGAGACACAGAATTTTATGTGAATGAGAACAAGGAAATGATAGAGAAAAACAGCTTGGAGGGCATTACTACCTTGCCTAATCTTCATTTCTTGTCATGAATTATTAATCATGAAGTAACACTTCATCTGATGCTTTGAAAACTCTCCCCCTGGTAAGAACAGCCTAATTGAATAGGAGGAAGTGGAGCAGGAAGAACTAAACGTGGACGTTGACAGTTTCACCAAAAGCAATTATACACCCTACAGCCTTCTCCACCTGTTTGAAAACGCAAGGCCCACTAATTCGCATACCACAGGGGAATCGATGGGAAAGTAGAGGAAAAATTAAATCGCTGAGCTGCAAGCATCTTATCTTGCTTAAGAGAACTTCATTTGGCTGAGGGGTGTATGCGGCCTGAGAGGAAAAGCAAGGGGCATCAGAAGGGGTCTGACACACTGGAGGTGAGAGCATAAGCCAGTCTGGCCTCTCTGGAGTGCAGTTTGGCAACATAATGAAAACCTCAATGCAGGTAATATCCCTACCCAGCATTTCAGTTGTAGGAAGTTTATTTTAGCAACGCATATATATCTAAAAGTTTGAAATAATTCATATGCATAATGGAATACGAAGCTGTCATTAGCATCATGATAGTCATTTTTATAAAAAATTATATTTTGTTATAGTTTGTCTAAAGCAAGGTTAAAAAAAACCAATATATACGTATACACAGCACAGTAAAATCCCGTGTTGATAAGAAATGTAATGCTAGAAAGTCAGAGCTATTTATCTTGAGAGCTATTTATATATCTAGTAAACATGGAGAAAAAACCCTAAGTGGATACACAGGAAATAACAAGAAATGTCCCATTGGATTATGTTGTTATAGTTAATTTGAGTGTGCACGTCTTTATTTTCAACTATTTTTCTATAATAAAGATCTGCTTATTTTGTCCTTCCGTGTACTAAGAAGAGTTTAGACAAAAATTTTTTTTGAAATTACTCAGTACTGCTAAAAACAGCCACATGTATCAACACTAGGGCAGTCCTTGTCAATGTCAGCCCCAAAGGCTAGATTCCACCCCTCACATGCTGGAGCAGATAAAGGCAAACAAGGGGACCCCCTTCCTCGCTCAAGATGGCAGGGAGAAAATTCATAAGCTATTTCCCAGGCCTGAACCACTTTTTTCTCTATATACCACCCATCAAATCAGGAGAGATTCAGCCAAGTTTGAATCTTGAATTAACTGTGTCCCTGATACCTAGCACAATGCTCCATCCATGAGCTTACAACCAACACAAGATTAAATAGATGCATAAATGCATAAATGCATCAAGAAAAGCTACCTTAGTTTTCCAAAAAGGAAGCCTGGTGAATTCCAAGACTAGGAGACAGATTTTGCCAAAGGTAACCAGAACAGGACAGGCATTACCAATAAGGTGAGAGAAAAATAACTTAAAATTGGGCATGTGAGGATTTGGAAGCGCAAAAATGAGAGGAAAGGCCACTGCAAAAACAGCTGAAATGCAAAGGCAAAGATGAGTTTTTGCAGTTATAGTCTACCATTATAAATGACATTACAGTAGAGAGGGAGGCACAAAGGTTGTTTAGTTTGCACAGAAGTGGATTCGTGAATGAGTGAAAATTAAATCTGCTGGTTGATTTGAAAGGGAGACAGCATACAGGATGATTTTAGCCACAGAAACAAGAATGGCTATGTGCAATGATTTCTATTCAACCCCCTGGCTTCCTGGCCTAAGCTGATTATTATTAAGCATTTATGTGGCATTTCATATGTACAAGTACTTTACAATCATTTATTATTTATTCCTCACAACGTGAGAAAGCCACAAATCAAGGGCAGGGATAAAGTTAATACAATTTTATTAAACAAGAGGGGTGTGCCTAGCAGCAGGCTCAGCTACAACCGGGAGTGTGACCTCACAGGAGAGAAACAACATGACAATGACTTTTTTTTCTTTTCCGTTGCAATTTACACTTTTAATCAGTATTAAGTCAGGTGGCCCTGCACACCTGGGAGAACTCCTGGCAAGTCGGCAACCTGGTTTGCCAACTCCAGGGAAACCTTGCCTCTGAATCTCTGAGTCTGTCATTTCTGTCCAGAAAGCCTCCACCCCGGCTTCCT